>JAEOAD010000471.1:0-77550 GCA_036365145.1 Orientallactaga sibirica
TACAATGTAGGCAATGAAGATGTTTGTTTTCTCAACAAACTACTTTACAAATGAGGCGAATCTACCAGTTTGTACATCTTGTTAGATTACATTAACAAGGAAAGTTTGAACTTGCTGCACTCAACTTTCTTCGTGAGGAAAGCAACTGATTCCTAGAACCGCAATAGCTTATTTCACACAGTACAGTGTTCAGCAATGAAGATGTTTGTTTTCTAAACAAACTACTTTAGAAATGAGGCGAATCTACTAACTTTTATATCTGGTTATATCACACAAAAACGGAAAATTTGAACTTGCTGCACTCAACCTTCTTCGTAGAAAAGCAACTGATTCTTAGAATAACTTGCTTATTTCACACAGATCAAAGTTCAGCAATGAAGATGTTTGTTTTCTCAACAAACTACTTTACAAATGAGGGTAATCTCCTAACTTGGACATCTTTTTAGACTACATTAACAAGGAAAGTTTGAACTTGCTGTAGTCAACATTTTTTGTAGGAAAACAACTGATGCCTAAAACCTAACTAACTTATTTCACACAGTACAGTGTTTGGGAATGAAGATGTTTGTTTTCTAAACAACCTACTTTAGAAATGAAGCGAATCTACTGAGTTGTACATCCTGTTACATTACACAAACAAGGAACGTTTGAACTTGCTGCACTCAACCTTCTTTTTAGAAAAGGAACTGATTCCTGGAACTGAACCAGCTTATTTCAGACAGTACAGTGATTGGCAATGAAGATGTTTGTTTTCTTAACAAACTACTTTACAAATTAGGCGAATCTACTAATTTAGACATCTTTTTAGATTACATAAACAAGGAATGTTTAAACTTGCTGCACTCTACCATCTTCTGAGAAAGGAAACTGATTCCTAGAAGCTTAATTAACTTATTTCACACAGTACAGTGTTCAGGACTGAAGATGTTTGTTTTCTAAAGAAACTACTTTTGAAATGAGGCAAAACTACTAAGTTGTGCATCTTTTTTTAGATTACTTAACAAGGAAAGTATGAACTTGCTGCACTCAACCTTCTTTCTAGGAAAGCAACTGATTCCTAGAACCGAATTAGCTTATTTCAGACAGTACAATGTTCAGCAATGAAGATGTTTGTTTTCTCAACAAACGACTTTACAAATGAGGCAAATCTACTAACTTGGTCGTCTTTTTAGATTACATTAACAAGGAAAGGTTGAACTTGCTAAACTCAACCATCTTCTTAGAAAGGAAACTGATTCCTAGAAACGAATTAGCTTATTTCACACAGTAAAATGTTCACAATGAAGATGTTTGTTTTCTCAACAAACTACTTGCTGGCGAATCTACTAACTTGGACATCTTTTTTAGATTACATTAAGAAGGAAAGTTTGAACTTGCTAAACTCAACCATCTTCGTAGAAAGGAAACTGATTCCTAGAACCGAATTAACTTATTTCACACAGTACAGTGTTCGGTACTGAAGATGTTTGTTTTCTAAAGAAACTAATTTCTAAATGAGACGAATCTTCTAATTTGTACATCTTGTTAGATTACACAAACTAGGAAAGTTTGAACTTGCTGCACTGAACCTTCTTCTTTGTAGGAAAGCAAGTGATTCCTAGAACCAAACTTGCTTATTTCACACAGTACACTGTTTGGTAATGAAGATGTTTGTTTTCTAAACAAACTACTTTAGAAATGAGGCGAATCTACTAACTTGGTCGTCTTTTTAGATTACATTAACAAGGAAAGGTTGAACTTGCTAAACTCAACCATCTTCGTAGAAAGGAAAGTGATTCCTAGAAACGAATTAGCTTATTTCACACAGTAAAATGTTCAGCAATGAAGATGTTTGTTTTCTCAACAAACTACTTTGCAAATGAGGCGAATCTACTAACTTGGACATCTTTTTAGATTACATTAAGAAGGAAAGTTTGAATTTGCTAAACTCAACCATCTTCGTAGAAAGGAAACTGATTCCTAGAACCGAATTAACTTATTTCACACAGTACAGTGTTCGGTACTGAAGATGTTTGTTTTCTAAAGAAACTACTTTATAAATGAGACGAATCTTCTAATTTGTACATCTTGTTAGATTACACAAACTAAGAAAGTTTGAACTTGCTGCACTGAACCTTCTTTTGTAGGAAAGCAAGTGATTCCTAGAACCAAACTTGTGTATTTCACACAGTATAGTGTTTGGTAATGAAGATGTTTGTTTTCTAAACAAACTACTTTAGAAATGAGGTGAATCTACTAACGTTGTGTAAGATTTTTAGATTACATTAACAAGGAAAGTTTGAACTTGCTGAATTCAACCTTCTTTTTAGGAAAGCAACTGATTCCTAGAACCAAATTAGCTTATTTCACACAGTACAATGTTCGCCAATGAAGATGTTTGTTTTCAACACACTACTTTACAAATGAGGCGAATCTACTAACTTGGACATTTTGTTAGATTACACAAACGAGGAAAGTTTCAACTTGCTGCACTCAAACTTCTTCATATGAAAGCAACTGATTCCTGAACCGAACTAGCTTATTTCACACATTACAATATTCGCAATGAAGATGTTAGTTTACTAACAAAATACTTTTGAAGTGAAGCGAATGTACTAAGTTTTACATCATGTTACAATACAGAAACAAGGACAGTTGGAACTTATTGCACCTCAACCTTATTTGAGGGAAAGCAACTGATTCCTAGAACCGAACTAGCTTATTTCACACCTTACAGTGTTCGGGAATGAAAATGATTGTTTTCTAAAAACCTACAGTAGAAATGAGGCCAATCTACTAAGTTGTACTTCTTTTTAGATTACATTAACAAGGAAAGTTTGAACTTTCTGTATTCAACATTTTTCGTAGGAAAGCATCTTATTCCTAAAACCCAAAACAACTTATTTCACACAGTACAGTATTTGGTATAAGGTGTTTGTTTTGTAAACAATGTAGTTTAAAATTAGGGAAACTTGTAAGTACTACATCTTGTTAGATTACACTAACAAGGAAAGTTTGAATTTGTTGCACTCAACCTTCTTCAAGGAAAGCAACTGATTCCTAGATCCGCTAGCTTATTTCACACAGTACATTGTTGGCAATGAAGATGTTTGTTTTCTAAACAAACTACTTTAGAAATGAGGCAAATCTACTTGCTTGGACTTCTTGTTAGATTACACAAACTAGGAAAGTTTGAACTTGCTGCACTCAACCTTCTTTGTAGGATAGCAAGTGATTCCTCAAACCGAACTAGCTTATTTCACACATTCCAATGTTCGGCAATGAAGATGTTAGTTTACTAAGCAAACTATTTGGAAGTGAAGTGAATCTACTAAGTTTTACATGATGTTACATTACAGAAACAAGGAGAGTTGGAACTTGTTGTACTCAACCTTATTCTTAGGAAAGCAACTGATTCCTAGAACCGAACTAGCTTATTTCACACATTACAGTGTTTGGGAATGAAAATGTTTGTTTTCTAAAATCCTACTGTAGAAATGAGGCCAATCTACAATGTTGTACTTCTTTTTCAGATTACATTAACAAGGAAAGCTTGAACTTGCTGTACTCAACATTTTCTGTAGGAAAGCATCTGATTCCTAAAACCAAAACAACTTATTTCACACAGTACAGTATTTGGTATTGAAGGTGTTTGTTTTCTAAACAATGTAGTTTAGAAATGAGGGAAACTTGTAAGTAGTACATCTTGTTAGATGACACAAACAAGGAAAGTTTGAACTTGCAGAACTCACCCTTCTTTGTAGGAAAGCAACTGATGCCTAAAACTGAACTAACTTATTTCACACAGTACAGTGTTCGGGAATGAAGATGTTTGTTTTCTAAACAATCTACATTAGAAATGAAGCGAATCTACTGAGTTGTATATCCTGTAACATTACACAAACAAGGAAAGTTTGAACTTGCTGCACTCAACCTAATTTGTAGGAAAGCAACTGATTCCTAGAACCGAATTAGCTTATTTCACACAGTACAAAGTTCGGCAATGAAGATGTTTGTTTTCTCAACAAACGACTTTAGAAATGAGGTGAATCTACTAACTTGTTCATCTTGTTAGATTACACAAACTAAGAAAGTTTGAACTTGCTGCACTCAACCTTCTTTCGTAGGAAAGCAACTGATTCCTAGAAACTAACTAACTCATTTCACACAGTACAATGTTTGGCAATGAAGATGTTTGTTTTTCTCAACAAATTACTTTACCAATGAGGCGAATCTACTATGTTGTACAACTTTTTAGATTACATTAACAAGGAAAGTTTGAACTTGCTGCACTCAACCATATTTGTCTAAAAGAAACTCATTCCTAGAACTGAAATAGCTTACTTCACACAGTACAGTGTTGGGCAATAAAATGTTTGTTTTCTCAACAAACTGCTTTACAAATGAGGTGAATCTAGTAACTTGTACATCTTGTTAGATTACACAAACAAGGAAAGTTTGAACTTGCTGCACTAAACCTTCTTCGTAAAAAAGCAACTGATTACAAGAACCGCACTAGCTTATTTCACACTGGACTGTGTTCGGCAATGAAGATGTTTGTTTTCTAAACAAACTACTTTAGAAAAGAGGCGAATCTACTAACTTGTACATCTTTTTAGATCACCCAAGGAAGGAAAGTTTGAACTTGCTGCACTCAACCTTCTTCATGGAAAGGCAACTGATTCCTAGAACCGAACCAGCTTATTTCACAGAGTACAGTGTTCGGTACTGAAGATGTTTGTTTTCTAAAGAAACTACTTTAGACATGAGGCGAATCTACTAACTTGTACATCTTGTTAGATTACACAAACTAGGAAAGATTGAACTTGCTGCACTCAACTTTCTTCGTAGGAAAGCAACTGATTCCTAGAACGGAACTAGCTTATTTCACACATTACAATGTTAGGCAATGAAGATGTTAGTTTGCTAAGGAAACTACTTTAGAAATGAGGCGAATCTATTGACTTGTAAATCTTGTTAGATCACACAAACAAGGAATGTTTGAACTTGCTGCATTCAACCTTCTTCATAGAAAGGCAACTGCTTCCTAGAACGGAACTTGCTCATTTCACACAGTACAATGTTCGGCAATGAAGATGTTTGCTTTCTCAACAAACTACTTTAGAAATGATGTGAGTCTACTAACTTGTCCACCCTCTTAGATTACACAAACTAAGAAAGTTTGAACTTGCTGACCTTGACCGTCCTCGTGGGAAAGCAACTGATTCCTAGAAACTAACGAGAGCTCATTTCACACAGTACAATGTTCAGCAATGAAGATTTTTTTTCTCAACAAACTACTTTAGAAATGAGGCGAATCTACTAACTTTGACATCTTTTAGATTACATTAACAAGGAAAGTTTGAACTTGCTAAACTCAACCATCTTCGTAGAAAGGAAACTGATTCCTAGAACCGAATTTACTTTTTTCACACACTACAGTTTTGGGTACTGAAGATGTTTGTTTTCTAAAGAAAACACTTTAGACATGAGGGGAATCTACTAACTTGTACATCTTGTTAGATTACACAAACTAGAAAAGATTGAACTTGCTGCACTCGACCGTCTTCAGAGGAAAGCAACTGATTCCTAGAAATGAACGAGCTCATTTCACACAGTACAATGTTCGGCAATGAAGATGTTTCTTTTCTCAACAAACTATTTTAGAAAAGAGGTGAATATACTAAGTTGTGCATCTTTTTGGATTACATTAACAAGGAAAGTTTGAACTTGCTGCACTGGACCATCTTTGTCGAATAGAAACTCTTTCCTAGAACCGAAATAGCTTACTTCAAGACAGTACAGTGTTGGGCAATAAAGATGTTTGTTTTCTCAACAAACTACTTTACAAATGAGGCGAATCTACTAACTTGGACATCTTGTTAGATTACACAAACAAGGCAAGTGTGAATTTGCTGCATTCAACCATTTACGTAGGGAAGCAACTGCTGCCTAAAACCGAACTAACTTATTTCACACAGTACAGTGTTGGGAATGAAGATGTTGTTTTCCAAAGAAACTACTTTAGAAATGAAACGAATCTACTGAGTTGTACATCCTGTTACATTATACAAACAAGGAAACTTTGAACTTGCTTTACTCAACCTTCTTCGTAGAAAAGCAACTGATTCCTGGAACCGAACTAGCTTATTTGAGACAGTACAGTGATCGGCAATGAAGATGTTTGTTTTCTCAACAAAGTACTTTAGAAATGAGGTGAATGTACTAAGTTGTGCATCATTTTAGAATACATTAACAAGGAAAGTTTGAACTTGCTGCACTCAACCTTCTTTGGAGGAAAGCAACTGATTACGAGAACCAAATTAGCTTATTTCAAACAGTACAATGTTCGGCAATGAGGATGTTTCTTTTCTCAACAGACTACTTTACAAATGAGGCGAATCTACTAAGTTGTGCATCTTTTTAGAATACATTAACAAGGAAAGTTTGACCTTGCTAAACTCAACCATCTTCGTAGAGAGGAAACTGATTCCTAGAACCGAATTAACTTATTTCACACAGTACACTGTTCGGTATTGAAGATGTTTGTTTTCTAAAGAAACTACTTTAGAAATGAGGCAAACCTACTAACTTGTACATCTTGTTAGATTACACAATCTAGGAAAGTTTCAACTTGCTGCACGCAACATTCTTCTTAGGAAAGCACGTGATTTCTAGAACCGAACTAGTTTATTTCACATAGTATAGTGATTGGTAATGAAGATGTTCATTTTCTAAACAAACTGCTTTAGAAATGAGGCGAATCTACTAAGTTGTGCATCTTTTTAGATTACATTAACAGGGAAAGTTTAAACTTGGTGCACTCAACCTTCTTTGGAGGAAAGCAACTGATTCCTAGAACCGAATTAACTTATTTCACACAGTACAGTGTTCAGTACTGAAGATTGTTTGTTTTCTAAAGAAACTACTTTAGAAATGAGGCAAATCTACTAACTTGTACATCTTGTTAGATTACAAAAATTAAGAAAGTTTGAACTTGCTGGAATCAACCTTCTTCGTAGAAAGGAAACTGATTTTTAGAACCGAATTAACTTATTTCACAGAGTACAGTGTTGGGTACTGAAGATGTTTGTTTTCTAAAGAAACTACACTAGAAATGAGGTGAATCTACTAATTTGTACCTCTTGTAAGATTACACAAACGAGGAAAGTTTGAACTTGCTGGACTCAACCTTCTTCGTAGGAAAGCAAGTGATTCAAATAACTTAAAAAGCTTATTTCATATGGTACAGTGTTCGGTAATGAAGATGTTTTTTTTCTAAACAAACTACTTTAGAAATGAGGTGAGTATACTAAGTTGTGCATCTTTTTAGAATACATTAACAAAGAAAGTTTGAACTTGCTGCACGCAACCTTCTTTGGAGGAAAGCAACTGATTCCTACAACCGAATTAGCTTATTTCACACTGTACAATGTTCGGCAATGAAGATGTTTGTTTTCTCAAGAAACTACTTTACAAATGAGGCGAATCTACTAACTTGGACATCTTTTTAGATTACATTAACAAGGAAAGTTTGAACTTGCTAAACTCAACCTTTTTCATAGAAAGGAAACTGATTCCTCCAACCGAATTAACTTATTTCACACAGTACAGTGTTCAGGAATGAAGATGTTTGTTTTCTAAAGAAACTACATTAGAAATGAGGTGAATCCACTAGTTTGTACGTCTTGTTAGATTACACAAACTACGAAAGTCTGAACTTGCTGCACTCAATCTTCTTCGTAGGAAAGCAAGTGATTCCCAGAACCAAACTAGCTTATTTCACATAATACCATGTTCGGTAATGAAGATGCTTGTTTTCTAAACAAACTACTTTAGAAATGAGGCGAATCTACTAAGTTGTGCATCCTTCTAGAATACATTAACAAGGAAAGTTTGAAGTTGCTGCACTCAACCTTCTTTGTAGGAAAGCAACGG
Source organism: Orientallactaga sibirica (assembly GCA_036365145.1). NCBI lineage: Eukaryota > Metazoa > Chordata > Mammalia > Rodentia > Dipodidae > Orientallactaga > Orientallactaga sibirica. The sequence goes on from JAEOAD010000471.1 coordinate 7,918, forward strand.
ATTCCTAGAACCGAATTAGCTTATTTCACACAGTACAATGTTCGGCAATGAAGATTTTTCTTTTCTCAACAAACTACTTTACAAATGAGGCGAATCTACTAACTTGGACATCTTTTTAGATTACATTAACAAGGAAAGTTTGAACTTGCTGCACTCAACCTTCTTTGTAGGAAAGCAAATGATTCCTAGAACTGAATTAGCTTGTTTCAGACAGTACAATGTTCGGCAAAGAAGATGTTTGTTTTCTCAAGAAACTACTTTACAAATGAGGCGAATCTACTAACTGGACCAACTTTTTAGATTACATTAACAAGGAAAGTTTGAACTTGCTGCACTCAACTTTCTTCGTAGGAAAGCAACTGATTCCTAGAAACGAACTAGATTATTTCACATTGTACAGTGTTCGGTAATGAACATGTTTGTTTTCTAAACAAACTATTTTAGAAATGAGGCGAATCTACTAAGTTGTGCATCTTTATAGATTACATTAACAGGGAAAGTTTGAACTTGTCGCACTCAACCTTGTTTGTAGGATGGAAACAGATTCCTGGAACCGAAGTAGCTCATTTCACACAGTACAGTGTTCGGTAATGAAGATGTTTCTCCCCTAAAGAAACTACTTTGGAAATGAGGCGAATCTTCTAACTTGGACATCTTTTTAGATTACGTTAACAAGGAAAGTTTGAACTTGCTGCACTCAACCTTCTTTGTAGGAAAGCAAGTGATTCCTAGAACCGGATTAGCTTATTTCACACAGTACAATGTTCGTCAATGAAGATGCTTGTTTTCTCAAGAAACTTCTTTACAAATGAGTTGAATCTACTAACTTGTACATCTTGTTAAATTACACAAACTATGAAAGTTTCAACTTGCTGCACTCAAAATTCTTTGTGGGAAAGCCAGTGATTCCTAGAACCGATCTAGTTTATTTCACATAGTATAGTGCTCGGAAACGAAGAGGTTTGTTTTCTAAACAAACTACTTTAGAAATGAGGCGAATCTACTAAGTTGTGCATCTTTTTAGATTACACAAACTAGGAAAGTTTGTACTTGCTGCACTCAACTTTCTTCGTAGGAAGGAAACTGATTCCTAGAACCGAATTAACTTATTTCACGCACTACAGTGTTCGGTACTGAAGATGTTTGTTTTCTAAAGAAACTACATTAGAAATGAGGTGAATCTACTAATTTGTACATCTTGTTAGGTTACACAAACTAGGAAAGTTTGAACTTGCTGCACTCAACCTTCTACGTAGGAAAGCAAGTGATTTCTAGAAACGAAATGGCTCATTTCACATAGTACAGTGTTGTGTAATGAAGATGTATGTTTTCTAAACAAGCTATTTTTGACATGAGGCGAATCTCCTAAGTTGTGCATCTTTTTAGAATACATTAACAAGGAAATTTTGAACTTGCTGCACGCAACATTCTTCTTAGGAAAGCAAGTGATTTCTAGAACCGAACTAGTTTATTTCACATAGTACACTGTTCGCTAATGAAGATGCTTGTTTTCTAAACAAACTACTTTAGAAATGAGGCAAATCTACTAAGTTGTGCATCTTTTTACATTACATTAACAGGGAAAGTTTGTACTTGCTGCACACAACCTTCTTTGGAGGAAAGCAACTGATTCCTAGAACCGAATTAACTTATTTCTCACAGTACAGTGTTCAGTACCGAAGATGTTGGTTTTCTAAAGAAACTACTTTAGAAATGAGGCGAATATTCTAACTTGTACATCTTGTTAGATTACACAAACTAGGAAAGTTTGAACTTGCTGCACTCAACCTTCTTCGTAGAAAGGAAAGTGATTCCTAGAACCGAATTAACTTATTTCCCACAGTACAGTGTTCGGTACTGAAGATGTTTGTTTTCTAAAGAAACTACAGTAGAAATGAGGTGAATCTTCTAATTTGTACCTCTTGTTAGATTACACAAACTAGTAAAGTTTGAACTTCCTGCACTCAACCTTCTTCGTAGGAAAGCAAGTGATTCCTAGAAACAAACTAGCTTATCTCATGTAGTACAGTGTTCGGTAATGAAGATGTTTGTTTTCTAAACAAACTACTTTAGAAATGAGGTGAATCTACTAAGTTGTGCATCTTTTTAGAATACAGTAACAAGGAAAGTTTGAACTTGCTGCACTCAACCTTCTTTGTAGGAAAGCAACTGATTCCTATAGCCGAATTAGCTTATTTCAAACAGTACAATGTTTGCAAATGAAGATGTTTGTTTTCTCAACAAACTACTTTACAAATCAGGCGAATCTACTAACTTGGCCATCTTGTTAGATTTCACATACTAGGAAAGTTTCAACTTGCTGCACTGAACCTTCTTTGTAGGAAAGCAACTGATTCCTAGAACCGAACCAGCTTATATCACACATTTCAATGTTCGGCAATGAAGATGTTAGTTTACTAAGCAAACTACTTTGGAAGTGAAGCGAATGTACTAATTTGTACAGCTTGTTAGATTACACAAACTAGGAAAGTTTGAACTTGCTGCACTCAACCTTCTTTGTAGGAAAGCAACTGATTCCTACAACCGAATTCGCTTACTATACACAGTGCAATGTCCGGCAATGAAGATGTTTGTTTTCTCAACAAACTACTTTACAAATGAGGCCAATCTACTAACTTGGACATCTTTTTGGATTACATTAACAAGGAAAGTTTGAACTTGCTGCACTCAACCTTCTTCGTAGGAAAGCAAGTGATTCCTAGAACCGAACTAGTTTATTTCACATAGTATAGTGTTCGGTAATGAAGATGTTTTTTTCTAAACAAACTACTTTAGAAATGAGGCGAATCTACTAAGTTGTGCATCTTTTTAGATTACATTAACAGGGAAAGTTTGAACTTGCTGCACTCAACCTTCTTTGTAGGAAGGAAACTGATTCCTAGAACCGAACTAGCTTATTTCACACAGTGCAATGTTTGGCAACGAAGATGTTTCTCTTCTCAACAAGCTACTTTACAAATGAGGCCAATCTACTAACTTAGACATCTTGTTAGATTACACAAAGTAGGAACGTTTCAACTTGCTGCACTCAACCTTCTTCATAGGAAAGCAAGTGATACCTAGAACCGAACTAGTTTATTTCACATAGTATAGTGTTTGGTAATGAAGATGTTTGTTTTCTAAACAAACTACTTTAGAAATGAGGCGAATCTACTAAGTTGTGCATCTTTTAGATTACATTAACAGGGAAAGTTTGAACTTGCTGCACTCAACCTTCTTTGGAGGAAAGCAACTGATTCCTAGAACCGAATAAACTTATTTCACACAGTAAAATGTTCGCCAATGAAGATGTTTGTTTTCTAAAAGAATCTACTTTACAAATGAGGGCGAATCTACTAACTTGTACATCTTGTTTGATTACATTAACAAGGAAATTTTGAACTTACTGCACTCAAGCTTCTTCGTAGAAAGGAAACTGATTCCTAGAACCGAATTAACTTATTTCACACAGTACAGTGTTCGGTACTGAAGATGTTTGTTTCTAAAGAAACTACTTTAGAAATGAGGTGAATCTACTAACTTGTACATCTTGTTAGATTACACAAAAGAGCAAAGTTTGAAATTGCTGCACTCAACCATCTTCGAAGGAAAGCAACTGATTCCTAGAACCAAACTATCTTATTTCACATAGTACAGTGTAGGGCAATGAAGATGTTTGTTTTCTAAACAAACTATTTTAGAAATGAGGCGAATCTACTAAGTTATGCATCTTTTAGATTACATTAAAAGGAAAGTTTGAACTTGCTGCACTCAACATTCTTTGTAGGAAAGCAACTGATTCCTAGAACCGAATTAGCTTATTTCACACAGTACAATGTTCGCCAAAGAAGACGTTTGTTTTCTCAACAAACTACTTTACAAATGAGGCGAATCTACTAACTTGGACATCTTGTTAGATTACACATACTAGGAAAGTTTGAACTTGCTGCACTCAGCCTTATTTAGACGAAAGCAACTGATTCCTAGAACCAAATTAGCTTATTTCACACATTACAGTGTTCAGTAATGAAGATGTTAGTTTACTAAACAAACTACTTTAGAAGTGAAGCGAATCTACTAACTTGTACATCTTGTTAGATTACACAAAACTAGGAAAGTTTGAACTTGCTGCACTCAACCTTCTTTGTAGGAAATCATCTGATTCCTAGAACTGAATTGGCTTATTTCACACAGTACATGTTTGGTAATGAAGATGTTTGTTTTCTCAACAAACTACTTAACAAATGAGGGGAATCTACTAACTTGGACATATTTTAAGATTACATTAACAAGGAAAGTTTGAACTTGCTTAACTCAACCATCTTCGTAGAAATGAAACTGATTCCTAGAACCGAACTAACTTATTTCACACAGGTTCAGTGTTCAGTACTGAAGATGTTTGTTTTCTAAAGAAACTACTTTAGAAATGAGGTGAATCTACTAACTTGTGTACATCTTGACAGATTACATTAACTAGGAAAGTTTGAACTTGCTGCACTCAACCTTCTTTGTAGGAAGGCAACTGATTCCTAGAACTGAACTAGCTTATTTCACATAGTAAAAGTGTTCGGTAATGAAGATGTTTGTTTTCTAAACAAACTACTTTAGAAATGAGGCGAATCTACTAAGTTGTGCATCTTTTTAGATTACATTAACAGGGAAAGTTTGAACTTCCTGCACTCAACCTTCTTTGTAGGAAAGCAACTGATTCCTAGAACTGAATTAACTTATTTCACACAGTACAGTTTTCAGTACTGAAGATGTTTGTTGTCTAAAGAAACTACTTTAGAAATGAGGCGAATCTACTAACTTGTACATCTTGTTAGATTACACAAACTGGGAAAGTTTGAACTTGCTGCACTCAACCTTCTTCGTAGAAAGGAAACTCATTCCTAGAACTGAATTATCTTATTTCACATAGTACAGTGTAGGGTAATGAAGATGTTTGTTTTCTAAACAAACTACTTTAGAAATGAGGCGAATCTACTAAGTTGTGCATCTTTTAGATTACATTAACAAGGAAAGTTTGAACTTGCTGCACTCAACCTTCTTTGTAGGAAAGCAACTGATTCCTAGAACCAAGACTAGCTTATTTCACACAGTACAATGTTTGGCAATGAAGAGGTTTGTTTTCTCAACAAACTACTTTACAAATGATGCGAATCTACTAACTTGGACATCTTTTTGATTACATTAACAAGGAAAGTTTGAACTTGTTGCACTCAACCTTCTTTAGAGAAAGGCAACTGATTCCTAGAACCAAACTAGCTTATTTCACACAGTACAGTGTTCGGTAATGAAGATGTTTGTTTTCTAAACAAAGTACTTTAGAAATGAGGCGAATCTACTAACTTGTGCATCTTTTTAGATTACATTAACAAGGAAAGTTTGAACTTGCTGCACTCAACCTTCTTTGTAGGAAAGCAACTGATTCCTAGAACCGAATGAGCTTATTTCACATAGTACAGTGTTAGGCAATGAAGATGTTTGTTTTCTCAACAAACTACTTTACAAATGAGGCCAATCCACTAACTTGGACAACTTTTAAGATTACATTAACAAGGAAAGTTTGATCTTGCTAAACTCAACCATCTTCGTAGAAATGAAACTGGCTCCTAGAACCGAATTAACTTATTTCACACAGGACAGTGTTCATTACTGAAGATGTTTGTTGTCTAAAGAAACTACCTTAGAAATGAGGCGAATCTACTAACTTGTACATCTTGTCAGATTACACAAACTAGGAAAGTTTGAACTTGCTGCACTCAACCTTCTTCGTAGGAAGGCAAGTGATTCCTAGAACCGAACTAGCTTATTTCACATAGTACAGTGTTCGGTAATGAAGATGTTTGTTTTCTAAACAAACTACTTTAGAAATGAGGCGAATCTACTAAGTTGTGCATCTTTTTAGATTACATTAACAAGGAAAGTTTGAACTTGCTGCACTCAACCTTCTTTGTAGGAAAGCAACTGATTCCTAGAACAAAATTAGCTTATTTCACATAGTACAGTGTTCAGTACTGAAGATGTTAGTTTTCTAAACAAACTACTTTAGAAATGAGGTGAATCTACTAAGTTGTGCATCTTTTAGATTACATTAACAAGGAAAGTTTGAACTTGCTGCACTCAACCTTTTTGTAGGAAAGGAAACTCATTCCTAGAACTGAATTAACTTATTTCACACAGTACAATGTTCGGTACTGAAGATGTTTGTTTTCTAAACAAACTACTTTAGAAATGAGGTGAATCTACTAAGTTGGACATCTTTTTAGATTACATTAACAAGGAAAGTTTGAACTTGCTGCACTCAACCATCTTTGTAGAAAAGAAACTGATTCCTAGAACCGAATTAACTTATTTCACACAGTACAGTGTTCAGTAATGAAGATTTTGGTTTCTAACAAACTACTTTACAAATGAGGCGAATCTACTAAGTTGGACATCTTTTGATTACATTAATAGGAAAGTTTGAACTTGTTGCACTCAACCTTCTTTGTAGGAATGCAACTGATTCCTAGAACCAATGAGCTTATTTCACAGTACAATGTTCGGTAATGAAGATGTTTGTTTTCTCAACAAACAACTTTACAAATGAGGCGAATCTACTAACTTGGACATCTTTTAGATAACACAAACTAGGAAAGTTTCAACTTGCTGCACTCAACCTTCTTTGTAGGAAAGCAACTGATTCCTAGAACCGAATCTAGCTTATTTCACACAGTACAATGTTGGGAAATGAAGATGTTTGTTTTCTAAACAAACTACTTTAGAAATGAGATGAATCTACTAAGTTGTGCATCTTTTTAAGATTACATTAACAGGAAAGTTTGAACTTGCTAAACTCAACCATCTTTGGAGGAAAGCAACTGATTCCTAGAACCGAATTAACTTATTTCACACAGTATAATGTTCATTACTGAAGATGTTTGTTTTCTAAAGAAACTCCTTTAGAAATGAGGCAAATCTACTAATTTGTACATCTTGTTAGATTACACAAACTAGGAAAGTTTGAACTTGCTGCACTCAACTTCTTTTCGTAGGAAGGCAAGTGATTCCTAGAACCGAACTAGCTTATTTCACATAGTACAGTGTTCGGTAATGAAGATTTTTGTTTTCTAACCAAACACCTTTAGAAATGAGGCGAATCTACTAAGTTGTGCATGTTTTTAGATTACATTAACAAGGAAAGTTTGAACTTGCTGCACTCAACCTTCTTCATAGGAAGGCATGTGATTCCTAGAACCAAACTAGCGTATTTCACATAGTACAGTGTTCGTTAATGAATATGTTAGTTTTCTAAACAAACTACTTTAGAAATGAGGTGAATCTACTAAGTTGTGCATCTTTTTAGAATACATTAACAAGGAAAGTTTGAACTTGCTGCACTCAACCATTTTTGTAGGAAAGCAACTGATTCCTACAACCGAATTAGCTTATTTCACACAGTACAATGTTCAGCAATGAAGATGTTTGTTTTCTCAACAAACTACTTTACAAATGATGTGCATCTACTAACTTGGACATCTTTTTAGATTACATTAACAAGGAAAGTTTGAACTTGCTGAACTCAACCATCTTCGTAGAAAGGAAACTGATTCCTAGAACCGAATTAACTTATTTCACACAGTACAGTGATCAGTAATGAAGATTTGGGTTTCTATGTAAAGTACTTTAGGAATGAGGCGAATCTACTAAGTTGTGCATCTTTTTAGATTACATTAATAGGGAAAGTTTGAACTTGCTGCACTGAAGCTTCTTTGTAGGAATGCAACTGATTCCTAGACCCAATGAGCTTATTTCACACAGTACAATGTTCGGCAATGAAGATGTTTGTTTTCTCAACAAACTACTTTACAAATGAGGTGAATCTACTAACTTGGACATCTTTTAGATTACATTAACAAGGAAAGTTTGAACTTGCTGCACTCAACCTTCTTTGTAGGAAAGCAAGTGATTCCTAAAACTGATCTAGTTATTTCACACAGTGTAGTGTTGGGTAATGAAGATGTTTGTTTTCTAAACAAACTACTTTAGAAATGAGATGAATCTACTAAGTTGTGCATCTTTTGATTACATTAACAGGGAAAGTTTGAACTTGTTGCACTCAACCTTCTTTGGAGGAGAGCAACTGATTCCTAGAACTGAATTAACTTATTTCACACAGTACAGTGTTCAGTACTGAAGATATTTGTTTTCTAAATTAACCTTTAGAAATGAGGCAAATCTACTAATTTGTGCATCTTGTTAGATTACATTAACTAGGAAAGTTTGAACTTGCTGCACTCAACCTTCTTTGTAGGAATGCAACTGATTCCTAGAACCGAAATGAGCTTATTTCACACAGTACAATGTTTGGGCAATGAAGATGTTTGTTTTCTCAACAAACTACTTTACAAATGAGGCGAATCTACTAACTTGGACATCTTGTTAGATAACACAAACTAGGAAAGTTTCAACTTGCTGCACTCAACCTTCTTCGTAGGAAAGCAAGTGATTCCTAAAACCGATCTAGTTTATTTCACATAGTATAATGTTGGGAAATGAAGATGTTTGTTTTCTAAACAAACTACTTTAGAAATGAGATGAATCTACTAAGTTGTGCATCTTTTTTGATTACATTAACAGGGAAAGTTTGAACTTGCTGCACTCAACCTACTTTGGAGGAGAGCAACTGATTCCTAGAACCGAATTAACTTATTCCACACAGTATAATGTTCAGTACTGAAGATGTTTGTTTTCTAAATTAACTCCTTTAGAAATGAGGCAAATATACTAATTTGTACATCTTGTTATATTACACAAACTAGGAAAGTTTGAACTTGCTGCACTCAACCTTCTTCGTAGGAAGGCAAGTGATTCCTAGAACCGAACTAGGTTATTTCACATAGTACAGTGTTCGGTAAGGAAGATTTTTGTTTTCTAACCAAACTCCTTTAGAAATGAGGCGAATCTACTAAGTTGTGCATGTTTTTAGATTACATTAACAAGGAAAGTTTGAACTTGCTGCACTCAACCTTCTTCATAGGAAGGCATGTGATTCCTAGAACCGAACTAGCGTATTTCACATAGTACAGTGTTCGGTAATGAAGATGTTAGTTTTCACAAACTACTTTAGAAATGAGGTGAATCTACTAAGTTGTGCATCTTTTTAGAATACATTAACAAGGAAAGTTTGAACTTGCTGCACTCAACCATTTTTGTAGGAAAGCAACTGATTTCCTAAACGAATTAGCTTATTTCACACAGTACAATGTTCAGCAATGAAGATGTTTGTTTTCTCAACAAACTACTTTACAAATGATGTGCATCTACTAACTTGGCCATGTTTTTAGATTATATTAACAAGGAACGTTTGAACTTGCTGAACTCAACCATCTTCGTAGAAAGGAAACTGATTCCTAGAACCGAATTAACTTATTTCACACAGCACAGTGATCAGTAATGAAGATTTGGGTTTCTATGTAAAGTACTTTAGGAATGAGGCGAATCTACTAAGTTGTGCATCTTTTTAGATTACATTAATAGGGAAAGTTTGAACTTGCTGCACTGAAGCTTCTTTGTAGGAATGCAACTGATTCCTAGACCCAATGAGCTTATTTCACACAGTACAATGTTCGGCAATGAAGATGTTTGTTTTCTCAACAAACTACTTTACAAATGAGGCGAATCTACTAACTTGGACATCTTGTTAGATAACACAAACTAGGAAAGTTTCAACTTGCTGCACTCAACCTTCTTCGTAGGAAAGCAAGTGATTCCTAAAACCGATCTAGTTCATTTCATATAGTGTAGTGTTGGGTAATGAAGATGTTTGTTTTCTAAACAAACTACTCTAGAAATGAGATGAATCTACTAAGTTGTGCATCTTTTTTGATTACATTAACAGGGAAAGTTTGAACTTGTTGCACTCAACCTACTTTGGAGGAGAGCAACTGATTCCTAGAACCGAATTAACTTATTTCACACAGTATAGTGTTCAGTACTGAAGATGTTTGTTTTCTAAATTAACTCCTTTAGAAATGAGGCAAATCTACTAATTTGTACATCTTGTTAGATTACACAAACTAGGAAAGTTTGAACTTGCTGCACTCAACCTTCTTCGTAGGAAGGCAAGTGATTCCTAGAACCGAACTAGGTTATTTCACATAGTACAGTGTTTGGTAAGGAAGATGTTTGTTTTCACAACAAACTACTTTACAAATGAGGCGAATCTACTAACTTGGACATGTTGTTAGATTACACAAACTAGGAAAGTTTCAACTTGCTGCACTCAACCTTCTTCGTAGGAATGCAAGTGATTCCTAAAACCGATCTAGTTTATTTCACATAGTATAGTGTTGGGTAATGAAGATGTTTGTTTTCTAAACACACTACTTTAGAAATGAGATGAATCTACTGAGTTGTTCATCTTTTTAGATTACATTAACAGGGAAAGGTTGAACTTCCTGCACTCAACCTTCTTTGTAGGAAAGCAACTGATTCCTAGAACTGAATTAACTTATTTCACACAGTACATTTTTCAGTACTGAAGATGTTTGTTTTCTAAAGAAACTACTTTAGAAATGAGGCAAATCTGCTAACTTGTACATCTTGTAAGATTACACAAACTAGGAAAGTTTGAACTTGCTGCACTCAACCTTCTTTCTAGGAAGGCAAGTGATTGCTAGAACCGAACTAGCTTATTTCACATAGTACAGTGTTCGGTAATGAAGATGTTTGTTTTCTAACCAAACTCCTTTAGAAATGAGGCGAATCTACTAACTTCCACATCTTTTTAGATTACATTAAAAAGGAAAGTTTGAAATTGCCGCACTCAACCATCTTCGTAGGAAGGAAACTCATTCCTAGAACTGAATTAACTTATTTCACATAGCACAGTGTCCGGTACTGAAGATGTTTGTTTTCTAAAGAAACTACTTTAGAAATGAGGCGAATCTGCTAACTTGTACATCTTGTTAGATTACACAAATTAGGAAAGTTTGAACTTGCTGCACTCAACCTTCTTTCTAGGAAGGCAAGTGATTGCTAGAACCGAACTAGCTTATTTCACATAGTACAGTGTTGGTTATGAAGATGTTTGTTTTCTAACCAAACTCCTTTAGAAATGAGGCGAATCTACTAAGTTGTGCCTCTTTTTAGAATACATTAACAAGGAAAGTTTGAACTTGCTACACTCAACTTTCTTTGTAGGAAAGGAACTGATTCCTAGAACCGAACAAGCTTATTTCACAAAGTACAATGTTTGGCAATGAAGAGGTTTGTTTTCTCAACAAACTACTTTACAAATGAGGCGAATCTACTAACTTGGACATCTTTTTGATTACATTAACAAGGACAGTTTGATCTTGCTGCACTCAACCATCTTCGTAGGAAAGGAAGTGATTCCTAGAACCGAACCAGTTTCTTTCACATAGTATAGTGTTCAGTAATGAAGATGTTTGTTTTCTAAACAAACTACTTTAGAAATGAGACGAATCTACTAAGTTGTGCATCTTTTTAGATTACATTAACAGGGAAACTTTGAACTTGCTGCACCCAACCTTCTTTGTAGGAAGGCAACTGATTCCAAGAACCGAATTACCTTATTTCACACAGTACAGTGTTCAGTACAAAAGATGTTTGTTTTCTAAAGAAACTACTTCAGAAATGAGGCGAATCTACTAACTTGTACATCTTGTTATTTTGCACAAACTAGCAAAGTTTGAACTTGCTGCACACAACCTTCTTCGTAGGAAGGCAAGTGATTCCTAGAACCGAACTAGCTTATTTCACATAGTACAGTCTTCGGTAATGAAGATGTTTGTTTTCTAAACAAACTACTTTAGAAATGAGGCGAATCTACTAAGTTGTGCATCTTTTTAGATTACATTAACAAGGAAAGTTTGAACTTGCTGCACTCAACCTTCTTTGTAAGAAAGCCACTGATTCCTAGAAACAAATTACCTTATTTCACATAGTACAATGTTCGGCAATTAAGATGTTTGTTTTCTAAACAAACTTCTTTAGAAATGAAGCGAATCTACTAAGTTGTGCATCGTTTATATTACATCTTTTACATTACATTACATTAACAAGGACAATTTGAACTTGATGCACTAAACCTTCTTTGTAGGAAAGCAACTGATCAATAGAAACGAATTAACTTATTTCCCACAGTGCAATGTTCAGTTCTGAAGTTGTTTGTTTTCTAAAGGAACTACTTTAGAAATGAGATGAATCTACTAACTTGTATATCTTGTTAGATTTCACAAACTAGGAAAGTTTGAACTTGTTGCACTCATCCTTCTTCGTAGGAAGGCAAGTGATTCCTAGAATCGAACTAGTTTATTTCACATAGTACAGTATTCGGGTATGAAGATGTTTGTTTTCTAAAAAAACTACTTTAGAAATGAGGCAAATCTACTAGGTTGTACATCTTTTTAAATTACATTAACAAGAAAGTTTGAACTTCCTAAACTCAACCATCTTCGTAGAAAAGCAACTGATCCCTAGAACCGAATTAGGTTATTTCACACAGTACAATGTTCGGCAATGAAGATGTTTGTTTTCTCAACAAACTACTTTACAAATGATGCGAATCTACTAACTTGGACATCTTTTTAGATTACATTAACAAGGAAAGTTTGAACTTTCTAAACTCAACCAACTTCGTAGAAAGGAAACAGATTCCTTGAACCGAATTAACTTATTTCACACAGTACTGTGTTCGGTACTGAAGATGTTTGTTTTCTAAAGAAACTACTTTAGAAATGAGGCGAATCTACTAACTTGTACATCTTGTTAGATTACACAAACTAGGAAAGTTTGACCTTGCTGCACTCAACCTTCTCTTTAGGAAAGCAAGTGATTCCTAAAACTGAAATAGCTTTTTCACGTAGTACAGTGTTGGTAATGAAGATATTTGTTTTCTAAACAAACTACTTTAGAAATGAGGCAAATCTACGAAGCTGTGCGTCTTTTTAGATTACATTAACAAGGAAAGTTTGAACTTGCTAAAGTCAACCATCTTAGTAGAATGGAAACTGTTTCCTAGAACCGAATTAACTTATTTCACACCAATGTTACAATGAAGATGTTTGTTTTCTCAAAAAACTACTTAACAAATGAGGTGGATCTACTAACTTGGTCATCTTTTAAGATTACATTAATAAGGAAAGTTTGAACTTCCTAAACTCAACCATCTTCGTAGAAATGAAACTGATACCTAGAACCGAATTAAGTTATTTCACACTGTACGGTGTTCGGTACTGAAGATGTTTGGTTTCTAAAGAAACTACTTTAGAAATGACGTGAATCTACTAACTTTTACATCTTCTGAGACTATACAAACTAGGAAAGTGTGAACTTGCTGCACTCAACCCTCTTCCTAGGAAGGCAAGTCTTTCCTAGAACCGAACTAGCTTATTTCGCATAGTAGAGTCTTCAGAAATGAAGATGTTTGTTTTCTAAACAAACTACATTAGAAATGAGGTGAATCTACTAAGTTGTACATCTTTTTAGATTACATTAACAAAGAAAGTTTGAACTTGCTGCATTGAACCTTCTTTGTAGGAAACCAACTGATTCCTAGAACCGCATTAGCTTATTTCAAACAGTACAATGTTCGTCAATGAAGATGTTTGTTTTCTCAACAAACTACTTTAGAAATGACGCGAATCTACTAACTTGGACATCGTTTTAGATTACATTACCAAGGAAAGTTTGAACTTGCTAAACTCAACGATCTTCGTAGAAAGGAAACTGATTCCTAGAACCGAATTTACTTTTTTCACACAGTACATTGTTTTGTACTGAAGATGTTTGTTTTCTAAATAAAATTCTTTAGACATGTGGGGAATCTACTAACTTGTACATCTTGTTAGATTTCACAATCTAGGAAAGATTGAACTTGCTGCACTCGATCGTCTTCATAGGAAAGCAACTGATTCCTAGAAACGAACGAGCTCATTTCACACAGTACAATGTTCGGCAATGAAGATGTTTGTTTCTCATCAAACTATTTTAGAAATGAGGTGAATCTACTAAGTGGTATATCTTTTCAGATTACATTAACAAGGAAAGTTTGAACTTGCTGCACTCAACCATCTTCGTCGAAGAGAAACTCATTATTAGAACCGAAATAGCTTACTTCGCACAGTACAGTGTTGGGCAATAAAGATGTTTGTTTTCTCAACAAACTACTTTACAAATGAGGCAAATCTACTAACTTGTACATCTTGTTAGATTACACAAACAAGGCAAGTGTGAATTTGCTGCACTCAAGCTTTTACGTAGGGAAGCAACTGATGCCTAAAACCGAACTAACTTATTTCACACAGTACAGTGTTCGGGGATGAAGATGTTTGTTTTCTAAAGAAACTACTTTAGAAATGAAACGAATCTACTGAGTTGTACATCCTGTTACATTACACAAACAAGGAAGTTTGAACTTGCTTTACTCAACCTTCTTCGTAGAAAACCAACTGATTCCTGGAACCGAACTAGCTTATTTCAGACAGTACAGTGATCGGCAATGAAGATGTTTGTTTTCTCAACAAACTACTTTACAAATGAGGCGAATCTACTAAGTTGTGAATCTTTTTAGATTACATTAACAAGGAAAGTTTGAACTTGCTGCACTCAACCTTCTTCGTAGAAAAGAAACTGCTTCCTAGAACCGAACTATCTTATTTCACACAGTACAAGGTTTGGCAATGAAGACGTTTTTTTTCTCAACAACTGCTTTACAAATGAGGCGAATCTACTAGTTTGCACATCTTGTTACATTACACAAACAAGGAAAGTTTGAACTTGCTGCACTCAACCTTCTTGTAGGAAAGCAACTGATTCCTAGAATCGAACTAGCTTATTTCACACAGTACAATGTTAAGCAATGAAGATGTTTGTTTTCTCAACAAACTGCTTTATAAATGAGGCGAATCTACTAAGTTGTACATCGTTTTAGATTTTGTTAACAAGGAGAGTTTGAACTTGCTGCACTCAACCATCTTGATTTAAAAAGAAACTGATTCCTAGAACCGAAATAGCTTACTTCACACAGTACAGTTTTGGGTAATAAAGATGTTTACTTTTCAACAAACTACTTTACAAATGAGGCGAATGTACTAAGTTTTACATCTTTTTAGATTACATTAACAAGGAAATTTTGACCTTGCTGCACTCAACCATGTACGTACAAAAGCAACTGATTCCTAGAACCGAACTAGCTTATTTCACACTGTACAGTGTTCGGCAATGAAGATGTTTGTTTTCTAAACAAACTACTTTAGAAATGAGGGGAATCTACTAACTTGTACATCTTGTTAGATTACACAAACAAGGAAAGTTTGAACATGCTGCACTCAACTTTCTTTGTAGGAAAGCAACTGATTCCCTGAACTGAACTACCTTATTTGACACAGTACAGTGTTCGGCAATGAAGATGTTTGTTTTCTAAACAAACTACTTTAGAAATGAGGCAAATATACTAACTTGTATATCTTGTTAGATTACACAAACTAGGAAAGTTTGAACTTGCTGCACTCAACCTTCTTCGTAGGAAAGCCACTGATTCCTAGAAACGAACTAGCTTATTTCACATAGTACAATGTTAGGCAATGAAGATGTTTGTTTTCTCAAAAAACTACTTTACAAATGAGGCGAATCTACAAAGTTGTACATCTTTTTAGATTTCGTTAACAAGGAAAGTTTGAACTTGCTGCACTCAACCATCTTTGTAGAAAGGAAAATGATTCGAGAACCCAACTAGCTTATTTCACAGAGTTCAGTTTACAGCAATGAAGATGTTTGTTTTTTAAACAAACTACTTCAGAATGAGGCGAATCTACTAACTTGTAC
Organism: Orientallactaga sibirica; assembly: GCA_036365145.1. Classification (NCBI taxonomy): domain Eukaryota; kingdom Metazoa; phylum Chordata; class Mammalia; order Rodentia; family Dipodidae; genus Orientallactaga; species Orientallactaga sibirica. The sequence goes on from JAEOAD010000471.1 coordinate 23,755, forward strand.
ATCTTGTTAGATTACACAAACTCGGAAAGTTTCAACTTGCTCCACTCAACCTTCTCCGTAGAAAAGAAACTGATTCCTAGATCTGAACTAGCTTATTTCACACAGTACAATGTTCGGCAATGAAGATGTTTGTTTTCTCAACGAAACTACTTTACAAATGAGGCGAATCTACTAACTTGCACGTCTTGTTAGATTACCCAAACAAGGAAAGTTTGAACTTGCTGCACTCAACCTTCTTCTTAGAAAAGCAACTGATTCCTAGAACCAAACTAGCTTTTTTCACACAGTACAATGTTCGGCAATGAAGATGTTTGTTTTCTCAACAAAACTACTTTACAAATGAGGTGAATCTACTAAATTGTACATCTTTTTAGATTATGTTAACAAGGGAAGTTTGATCTTGCTGCACTCAATCATCTTCGTCGAAAAAAAATTGATTCCTAGAACCTAAACAGCTTACTTAAAGCAGTACAGTGTTGGGCAATAAAGATGTTTGTTTTCTCAACAAACTACTTTACAAATGAGGCGAATCTACTAAGTTGTACATCGTTCTAGATTACATGAACAAGAACCTTTTGAACTTGATGCACTCAACTATCTTCGTAGAAAAGAAACTGATTCCTAGAACCGAACTAGCTTATTTCACACTGTACAATGTGCGGCAATGAAGATGTTTGTTTTCTCCACAAACTACTTTACAAATGAGGCAAATCTACTAAGTTGTACATCTTTTTAGATTGCATTAACAAGGAAAGTTTGAACTTCCTGCACTCAACCGTCTTCATCAAAAAGAAAGTGATTCCTAGAACCGAAATTACTTACTTCACACAGTACAATGTTGGGCAATAAAGATGTTTGTTTTCTCAACAAACTCCTTTACAAATGAGGCAAATCTACTAAGTTGTACATTGTTCTAGATTACATGAACAAGGACCTTTTGAACTTGATGCACTCAACTATCTTCGTAGAAAAGAAACTGATTCCTAGAACCGAACTAGCTTATTTCACACTGTACAATGTACTGCAATGAAGATGTTTGTTTTCTCCACAAACTACTTTACAAATGAGGCGAATCTAATAAGTTGTACATCTTTTTAGATTACATTAACAAGGAAAGTTTGAACTTCCTGCACTCAACCATCTTCATCAAAAAGAAACTGATTCCTAGAACCGAAATTACTTACTTCACACAGTGCAATGTTGGGCAATAAAATGTTTGTTTTCTCAACAAACTACTTTACAAATGAGGGAATCTACTAACTTGCACCTATTGTTAGATTACACAAACAAGGAAAGTTTGAACTTACTGCACTCAACCTTCTTTGTAGCAAAGCAACTGATTCCTAGAACCAAACTAGCTTATTTCACACAGTACAATATTTGGCAATGAAGATGTTTGTTTTCTCAACAAACTACTTTACACATGAGGCGAATCTACTAAATTGTACATCTTTTTAGATTACATTAACAAAGAAATTTTGAACTTGCTGCACTCAACCATCTTTGCAAAAAGAGACTGATTCTTAGAATCGAACTAGCTTATTTCACACAGTACATGGTTCACTAATTAAGATGTTTGTTTTCTAAACAAACTACTTTAGAAATGAGGGGAATCTACTATCTTGTACATCTCATTAGATTACACAAACTAGGGAAAGTTTGAACTTGCTGCACTCACTGTAGAAAAGAACTTATTCCTTGAACTGAACTAGCTTATTTCACACAGTACATTGTTCGGCAATGAAGATGTTTGTTTTCTCAACAAACTAACAAATGAGGGATCTACTAAGTTTTACATATTTTTAGATTACTTTAACAAGGAAATTTTGAACTTGCTGCACTCAACCATCTTTGTCAAAAAGCAACTGATTCCCAACAGAACTAGCTTATTTCACACAGTACAAAGAAATGTTTGTTTTCTAAACAAACTATTCAAATCTACTAAGTTGTACATCTTTTTAGATTACTAACTAGGAAAGTTTGAACTTGCTTCAACCACGTAGAAAAGAAGTACACTTGTTCACACAGTACATTGTTCGGCAATGAAGAGGTTTGTTTTCTCAACAAACTACTTTACAAATGAGGCGAATCTACTAAGTTTTAGATATTTTTAGATTACTTTAACAAGGACATTTTGAACTTGCTGCACTCAACCATCTTCGTAGAAAAGAAAGTGATTCCTAGTACCAAAGTAGCTTACTTCACACAGTACAGTGTTGGGCAATAAAGATGTCTGTTTTCTTAAAAAACTACTTTACAAATAAGGCAAATCTACTAAGTTGTACATATTTTTAGATTACATTAACAAGGAAATTTTCAAGTTGCTGCACTCAATCATCTTCGTAGAAAAGAAACTGATTCCTAGAACTGAACTAGCTTATTTCACACAGTATAGTGTTCGGCAATGAAGATGTTTGTATTTAAACAAAGTACTTTACAAATGAGGCGAATATACTAACTGGTACATCTTGTTAGAACAAAAACTAAGAAAGTTTGAACTTGCTGCACTCACCCTTCTTCGTATGAAAGCAACAGATTCCTAGAAGTAAACTAGCTTGTTTCACACAATACAATGTTCGGCAATGAAGATGTTTGTTTTCTCAACACAATACTTATAAATGAGGTGAATCTACTAAGTTGTACATCTTTTTAGAATACTTTAACAAAGAAAGTTTCAACTTGCTACACTCACCAATCTTCGTCGATATGAAACTGATTCCTAGAACCGAAGTAGCTTACTTCACACAGTACAGTGTTGGGCAATAAAGATGTTTGTTTTCTCAACAAACTATTTTACAAACGAGGTGAATGTACTAAGTTGTACATCTTTTTTGATTGCATTAACAAGGAAAGTTTAAACTTGCTGCACTCAACGTTCTTCATTAAAAAGAAACTGATTCTTAAAACCGAACTAGCTTACTTCACACAGTACAGTATTGGGCATTGAATATGTATGTTTACTAAACAAAGTAGTTCAGAAATGAAGCGAAACTTGTAATTTGTACCTCTAGCTCGCTTACACAACCATGGAAAGTTTGAACTTGCTGTACTGAACCTTCTTTGGAGGAAAACAACTCATTCCTAGAAGCAAACTAGCTTATTTCACACAGTACAGTGTTCGGGAATGAAGATGTTTGTTTTCTAAACAACCTACTGTAGAAATGAGGCCAGTCTACTAAGTTGTACATCTTTTTAGATTACATTAACGAGGAAAGTTTGAACTTGCTGCACTCAACATTCTTCGTAGGAAAGCAAGTGATTCCTAGAACCGAACTAGTTAATTTCACACAGTACAGTGTTCGGTAATGAAGATGTTTGTTTTATAAACATAGTACTTTTGAAATGAGGTGAATCTAATAAGTTGTACATCTTTTTAGATTACATTAACAAGGAAAGTTTGAACTTGTTTCACTGAACCATCTTAGTCGAAAAGAAACTGATTCCTAGAACCGAAGTGGCTTACCTCACACAGTACAGTGTTGGGAAATAAAAGATGTTTGTTTTCTAAACAAACTACTTTAGAAATGAAGCGATTTTACTAAGTGGTATGTCCTGTGTCATTACACAAACAAGGAAAGTTTGAACTTGCTGCACTCAACTTTCTTCGTAGGAAAGCAACAGATTCCTAGAACTGAACCAGCTTATTTCACACAGTACATGGTTTCTGAATGAAGATGTTTGTTTTCTAAACAAACTACTTTAGAAATGAGGGGAATATACTAACCCGGACATCTTGTTAAATTACAGAAACTAGGAAAGTTTGAACTTGCTGCACTCAACCTTCTTCGTAAGAAAGGAAGTGATTCCTAGAACCGAACTAGTTAATTTCACACAGTACAGTGTTGGGTAATGAAGATGTTTGTTTTCTAAACAAAGTACTTTTGAAATGAGGCGAATCTACTAACTTGTACATCTTTTTAGTTTACATTAACAAGGAAAGTTTTAAATTGTTGGACTCAACCATCTTCGTCTAAACTAGCTTATTTCACACAGTAGAGTGTTTAGCACTGAAGATGTTTATTTTCTAAACCAACTACTTTAGAAATGAGGCGAATATACTCAGTTGTACATCTTTTTAGATTACATTATCAAAGAAAGTTTGAACTTGCTGCACTCAACCATCTTAGTAGAAAAGAAACTGCGTCCTAGAACCAAATTAACTTGTTTCACACCGTACAGTGTTCGGCAATGAAGATGTTTGTTTTCTAAACAAACTAGTTTAGAAATGAAGCGAATCTACTAAGTTATACATCCTGTTACATTACACAAACCATGAAAGTTTGAACTTCGTGCATTCAACCTTCTTCGTAGGAAAGCAACTGATTCCTAGAACAGAACTAGCTTATTTCACAGAGTACATGGTTCGCGAATGAAGATGTTTGTTTTCTAAACAAACTACTTTAGAAATGAGGCGAATCTACTAACTTGTATATCTTTTTAGATTACATTAACAAGGAAAGTTTGAACTTGCTGTGCTCAACCACCTTCTCGAAAAGAAACTTATTCTCAGAACCGAACTAGCTAACTTCACACAGTACAATTGATTCTGACAACAGAACAAACTTATTTCACACGGTACAGTATTAGGCAATGAAGATGTCTGTGTTCTAATCAAATTACTTTAGAAATGAAGCGAATCTACTAAATTGTACGTCTTGTAAGATTACACCAACAAGGAAAGTTTGAACTTGCTGCACTCAACCTTCTTCGTAGGAAATCAACTAAATCGTCAATTCGAACTAGCTTATTTCACACAATACAGTGTTCCGGAATGAAGATGTTTCTTTTCTAAACAACCTACTGTAGAAATGAGGCGAATCTACTAACTTGTACATCTTTTTTGATTTTAGATTACATTCAAGGAAAGTTTGAACTTGCTGCCCTCAACCACCTTCTCGAAAAGAATCTTATTCTTAGAACCGAACTAGCTAACTTCACACAGTACAGTGTTGGGCAATGAATATGTTTGTTTACTAAACAAAGTAGTTTAGAAATGAAGCAAAACTTGTAATTTGTACATCTTGTTAGCTTACACAAACAAGGAAAGATTGAACTTGCTGTACTGAAACGTCTTTGAAGGAAAGCAACTGATTCCTAGAAGCTTAAGTAGCTTATTTCACACAGTACAGTGTTCGGGAATCAAGATGTTTGTTTTGTAAACAACCTACTGTAGAAATGAGGCCAATCTACTAATTTGTACATCTTTTTATATAACATTAACACGGAAAGTTTGAACTTGCTACACTCTACCATCTTCGTCAAAAGAAACTGATTCCTGGAACCGAACAAGCTTACTTCACACAGTACAGTGTTCGCAATGAAGATGTTTGTTTTCTAAACAAAATGCTTTAGAAATGAAGTGAAACTACTAAGTTGCACATCCTGTTACATTACACAAACCAGGAAAGTTTGAACTTGCTGGACTCAACCTTTTTCACAGGAAAGCAACTGATTCCTAGAACCAAATTAGCTTATTTCACACAGTATAGTGTTCGGCAATGAAGATTTTGTTTTCTAACCAAACTACTTTAGAAATGAAGCAAATCTACTAAGTTGTACATCCTGTGACATTACACAAACAAGAAAAGTCTGAACTTATGCACTCAACCATTGTCGTAGGAAAGCAACTGATTCCTAGAACCAAACTACGTTATTTCACACAGTACAGTGTTCAGCAGTGAAGATGTTTGTTTTTAACAAACTACTTTAGAAATGAAGTGAATCTACTGAGTTGTACATCCTATTACATTATACAAAGAAGGAAAGTTTGAACTTGCTGCACTCCACCTTGTTCGTAGGAAAGCAACTGATTCCTAGAACCGAACTAGCTTATTTCACCCAGTACAGGGTTTGGGAATGAAGATGTTTGTTTTCTAAACATACTACTTTAGAGCTGAGGCGAATCTACTAACTTGTACATCTTGTTAGATTACACAAACTAGGAAAGTTTGAACTTGCTGCACACAACCTTCTTCGTAGAAAGCAAGTGATTCCTAGAACCGAACTAGCTCATTTCACAAAGTACAGTGTTCGGTAAGGAAGATGTTTGTTTTCTAAACAAACTACTTTAGAAATGAGGCGAAACTACTCAGTTGTACATCTTTTTAGATTACATTAAAAAGGAAAGATTGAACTTGCTGCAGTGAACCATCTTCGTCGAAAAGAAACTGATTCCTAGAACCGAACTAGCTTACTTCACACAGTACAATGTTCGGAATTGAAGATCTTTGTTTTCTAAACAATCTACCTTAGAAATGAAGCGAATCTACTAAGTTGTACATACTGTTACATTACACAAACAAGGAAAGTTTGAACTTGCTTCACTCAACCTTCTTCGCAGTAGCAACTGATTCCTAGAACCAAACTAGCTTATTTCACACAGCATAGTGTTCGGCAATGAAGATATTTTGTTTTTAAACAAACTACTTTAGAAATGAAGTGAATCTACAAGTTGTACATCCTGTGACATTTCACAAACAGGACAAGTTTGAACTTGCTGCACTCAAGCATCCTCTTAGGAAAGCAACTGATTCCTATAACCAAACTAAGTTATTTCACAAAGCATAGTGTTTGGCAATGAAGATATTTGTTTTCTAAATAAACTACTTTAGAAATGAAGTGAATCTACAAAGTTGTACATCCTGTGACATTACACAAACAGGAAAAGTTTGAACTTGGTGCACTCAACCATCCTCTTAGAAAAGTAACTTTTTCCTAGAACCGACCTAGCTTATTTCACACAGTACAGTGTTCGGCACTGAAGATGTTTGTTTTCTAAACAAACTACTTTAGAAATGAAACCAAATCTACTCAGTTGTACATCCTGTTACATTACACAAACAAGGAAAGTTTGAACTTGCTGCAATCAACCTTCTTCGTAGGAAAGCAACTGATTCCATGACCGAACTGGCTTATTTCACACAGTACAGGGTTGGGAATGAACATGTTTGTTTTCTAAACCAACTACTTTAGAAATGAGGCGAATCTACTAAGTTGTACATCTTTTTAGATTACATTAACAAGGAACGTTTGAACTTGGTGCACTCAACCTTCTTCGTAGGGGAAAGCAACTGATTCCTAGAACCGCACCAGCTTATTTCACACAGTGCAGTGTTAAGCAATGAAGATGTTTGTTTTCTAAACAAACTACTTTAGAAATGAATCAAATCTACTAAGTTGTATATCCTGTGACATTACACAAAAAGAAAAGATTGAAGTTGCTGAACTCAACCATCGTCGTAGGAAAGCAACTGAATCCTAGAACCAAACTAGCTTATTTCACACAGTACAGAGTTCGGGAATGAAGATGTTTGTTTTTTAAACAACCTACTGTAGAAATGAGGCCAATCTACTAAGTTGTATATCTGTATAGATTACATTAACAAGGAAAGTTTTAACTTACTGCACTCAACCAGATTCGTCAAAAAGAAATTGATTCCTAGAACCCAAGAAGCTTACTTCACAAAATGCAGTGTTCTGCAAAGGAAAATGTTTGTTTTCTAAACAAACTGGTTTAGAAATGAAGCAAAACTACTACGTTGTACATCCTGTTACATTACACAAACCAGGAAAGTTTTAACTTGCTGCACTCAACCTTTTTCGTAGGAAAGGAACTGATTCCTAGAACCGAACTAGCTTATTTCACACAGTACAGTGTTCGGCAATGAAGATGTTTGTTTTCTAAACAAACTTCTTTAGAAATGAGGTGAATCTACTAACTGTTACATCTTCTTAGATTACACAAACTAGGAAAGTTTGAACTTGCTGCACTCAACCTTCTTCGTCGAAAAGAAACTGATTCTTACAACCGAACTAGCTTACTTCACACAGTACAGTGTTCTGCAATGAATATGTTGGTTTACTAAACAAGGTAGTTTAGAAATCAAGCGAAACTTGTAATTTGTACATCTTGTTAGCTTACAAAAAAAGGAAAGATTGAACTTGCTCTACTCAACCTTCGTCGTAGGAAAGCAACTGATTCCTAGAACCGAACTAGTAAATTTCACACAGTACAGTGTTGGGCAAGAATATGTTTGTTTTCTAAACAAAGTAGTGTACAAATGAGGCAAAACTTGTAATTTGTACATCTTGTTAGATTACACAAACAAGGAAAGATCGATCTTGCTGCACTCAACCTTCTTCGTAGGGAAAGCAACTGATTCCTAGAACCGAACTAGCTTATTTGACATAGTAGTGGGTTCGGGAATGAAGATGTTTGTTTTCTAAACCACCTAGTGTATAAATCAGGCCAATCCACTAATTTGTACATCTTTTTGGATTACATTAACAAGGAAAGTTTGAACTTGCTGCACTCAAACTAATTCGTAGGAAAGCAAGTGATTCCTAGAACCGAACTAGCTTATTTCACATAGTACAGTGTTTGGTAATGACGATGTTTGTTTTCTAATCAAACTACTTTAGAAAAATAAAGCAGAAACTACTAAGTTGTACATCTTTTTAGATTCCATTAACAAGGAAAATTTGAACTTGCTGCACCCAACCATCTTGAAGAAAGGAAAATAATTCCTAGAACCGAATTTACTTATTTCACACAGTACAATGTTGGGAAATGAATATGTTTGTTTTCTAAACAAAGTAGTTTAGAAATGAAGTGAAACTTGAAAATTGTACATCTTGTTAGATTACACAAATAAGGAAAGTTTGAACTTGCTGCACTCAACCTTCTTCGTAGGGAAAGCAAGTGATTCCTAGAACCGAACTACCTTATTTCATGTAGTACAGTGCTCGGGAATAAAGATGTTTCTTTTCTAAACAAACTACTTTAGAATTGAGGCGAATCTACTAAGTTATACATCTTTTCAGATAACATTAAGAAGGAAAGTTTGCACTTGCTGCACTGAACCATCTTCATCGACAAGAAACTGATTCCTAGAACCGAACTAGCTGATTTCACATAGTACAATGTTCGGGAATGAAGATGTTTGTTTTCTAAACAAACTACTTTAGAAATGAAGTGAATCTACTAAGTTGTATATCCTGCTACATTACACAAACAAGGAAAGTGTGAACTTGCTGCACTCAACCTTCTTCGTAGGAAAGCAACAGATTCCTACAACCGAAGCAACTTACTTCACCCAATACAGTATTTGGGATTGATGGTGTTTGTTTTCTAAATAAGGTAGTTTAGAAATGAAGCGAAACTTGTAAGTAGTACATCTTCTTAGATTACACTAACAACGAAAGTTTGAATTTGCTGTACTCAACTTTCCTCATAGGAAAACAACAGATTCCCAGAACCGAACTAGCTCATTTCACACAGTACAGGGTTCGGTAATGAAGATGTTTGTTTTCCAAACAAACTACTTTAGAAATGAGGCTAATCTACTAACATGTACATCTTGTTAGATTACACAAACTAGGAAAGTTTGAACTTGCTGCACTCAACCATCTTTGTAGGAAAGCAACTGATTCCTAGAACCGAACTAGCTTATTTCACATATTACAGTGTTCGGTAATGAAGATGTTTGTTTTCTAAACAAACTACTTTAGAAATGAGGCGAATCTACTAAGTTGTGCATCTTTTCGATTACATTAACAAGGAAAGTTTGAACTTGCTGCACTCAACCTTCTTCGTAGGAAAGCAACTGATTCCTAGAACCCAACTAGCTTATTTCACACAATACAGTGTTCGGCACTGAGGATGTTTGTTTTCTAAACAAAATACTTTAGAAATGAACTGAATCTAAAGTTGAACATCCTATTACATTACACAAACTGGGAAAGTTTGAACTTGCTGCACTCAACCTTCTTCGTAGGAAAGCAACTGATTCCTAGAAAGGAACTAGCTTATTTCACACAGTACAGTGTTAAGCACAGAAGATGTTTGTTTCCTAAAAAAAACTACTTTAGATATAAAGCGAACCTACTAAGTTGTACATGCTGCTACATAACACAAACAAGCAAAGTTTGAACTTGCTGCAGTCAACCTTTTTCGTAGGAAAGCAACTGATTGCTAGAACCGAACTAGCTTATTTCACACAGTACAGTGTTCGGAATGAACATGTTAGTTTTCTAAACAAACTACTTTAGAAATGAAGCGAATCTACTACGTTGTACATCCTGTGACATTACACAGACTAGGAATGTTTGGACTTGCTGCACTCAACCTTCTTCGTAGGAAAGCAACTGATTCCCAGAACCTAACTAGCTTATTTCACACAGTACAATGTTCAGCAATGAAGATGTTTGTTTTCTCAACAAACTACTTTACAAATCAGGCGAATCTATTATGTTGTATATCTTTTAGATTACATTAACAAGGAAAGTTTGAACTTGCTGCACTCAACCATCTTCATCGAAAAGAAACTGATTCCTAGAACCCAACTAGCTTACTTGAAACAATACAGTGTTGGGCAATGAATATGTTTGTTTTCTAAAGAAAGTAGTTTAGAAAAGAAGAGAAACTTGTAATTTGTACATCTTGGTAGATTACACAAACAAGGAAAGTTTGAACTTGCTACACTCAACCTTCTTTGTAGGAAAGCAACTGATTCCTAGAAACGAACTAGCTTATTTCATGCAGTACAGTGTTGGCAAAAAGATGTTTGTTTTCTAAACAAAGTACTTTAGAAATGAAGTGCATCTACTAAGTTGTACATCGTTTTAGGTTACATTAACAAAGAAAGTTTGAACTTGCTGCACTCAACCTTCTTCGTAGGAAAGTAACTGATTCCTAGAACCGAACTAGCTTATTTCACACAGTACAGGGTTCAGAAATGAAGATGTGTTTTTTCTAAACAAACTACTTTAGAAATGAGGCGAATCCACTAACTTGTACATCTTGTTAGGTTACACAAACTAGCAGAGTTTGAACTTGCTGCACTCAACCTTCTTCGTAGGAAAGCAACTGATTCCTAGAACCGAAACAACTTACTTCACACAATAAAGTATTTGGGATTGATGGTGTGTCTTTTCTAAACTAGGTAGTTTATAAATGAAGTGAAACTTATACGTAGCACATCTTCTTAGATTGCACAAACAAGGAAATTTGAATTTGCTGCACTCAACATTCTTGATAGGAAAGCAACTGATTCCTAGTACCGAACTAGCTTATTTCACAAAGTACAGTGTTCGGCAATGAAGATGTTTATTTTCTCAACAAACTACTTTAGACTTGAGGCGAATCTACTAAGTTGTACATCCTGTTACATTACAGAAACAAGGAAAGTTTGAACTTGCTTCACTACCTTCTTCGTAGGAAAGCAACTGATTCCTAGAACCGAACTAGCTTATTTCACACAGTACAATGTTCGGCAATGAAGATGTTTGTTTTCTCAACAAACTACTTTACAAATGAGTCGAATCTCCTAGCTTGTACATCCTCTTACATTACACAAACAAGGATAGTTTGAACTTGCTTCACTCAACCTTCTTCGTAGGAAAGCAACCGATTCCTAGAACTGAACTAGCTTATTTGTCAGAGTACAGGGTTTGGGAATGAAGATGTTCATTTTCTCAACAAACTACTTTACAAGTGAGGGGAATCTACTATGTTGTACATCTTTTTAGATTACATTAACAAGGAAAGTTTGAACTTGCTGCACTCAACCATCTTCATCGAAAAGAAAATGACTCATAGAACCGAACTAGCTTCTTTCACACAGTACAGTGTTTGGGAATGAAGATGTTTGTTTTCTAAACAAACTTGTTTAGAAATGAGGCGAATCTACTAACTTGTACATCCTGTTAGATTACACAAACTAGGAAAGTTTGAACTTGCTGCACTCAACCTTCTTCTTAGGAAAGCAACTGATTCCTAGAACCGAAACAACTTACTTCATACAATACAGTATTTGGGATTGATGGTGTTTGTTTTCTAAACAAGGTAGTTTAGAAATAAAGTGAATCTACTAATTTGTACATCTTTTTGGATTACATTAACAAGGAAAGTTTGAACTTGCTGCACCGAATTAATTTATTTCACACAGTACAGTGTTTTGAAATGAAGATGTTTGTTTACTAAACAAACTACTTTGGAAATGAAGTGAATCTACTATGTTGTACATCTTTTTAGATTACATTAAGAAGGAAAGTTTGAATTTGCTGCACTGAATCTTCTTCTTATGACAGCAAGTGATTCCTTGAACCGAACGAGCTTATTTCACATAGTACAGTGTTCGGTAATGAAGATGTTTGTTTTCTAAACAAACTAATTTAGAAATGTGGAGAATCTACCAAGTTGTACATCTTTTTACATTACATTAACAAGGAAAGTTTGAACTTGCTGCGCTCAACCATCTTCGTAGAAAGGAAACAGATTCTAGAAACCGAATTAAATTATTTCACACAGTACAGTGTTCGGCAATGAAGATGTTTGTTTTCTCAATAAACTACTTTACAAATGAGGCGAATATACTATGTTGTACATCCAGTTACATTACACAAACAAGGAAAGTTTGAACTTGCTTCACTCAACCTTCTTCGTAGGAAAGCAACTGATTCCTAGAACTGAACTAGCTTATTTGACAGAGTACAGGGTTTGATAATGAAGATATTTCTTTTCTAAACAAACTACTTTAGTGATGAGGCGAATCTACAAAGTTGTACATCTTCTTAGATTACATTAACAAGGAAAATTTGAACTTGATGCACTCAACCATCTTCGTGGAAAAGAAACTGATTCCTAGAAGCTAACTAGCTTACTTCAAACAGTACAGTGTTGGGCAATGAATATGTTTGTTTTCTCAACAAAATTGTTTAGAAATCAAGAGAAACTTGTAATTTATACATATTGTTCGATTACACAAACAAGGAAAGTTTGAACTTCCTCCATTCACCCTTCCTCGTAGGAAAGCAACACATTCCTAGAACAGAACAGGCTCATTTCATACAGTACAGTGTTCAGCAATGAAGTTGTTTGTTTTTTAAACAACCTACTGTAGCAATGAGACCAATCTACTAAGTTGTACATCTTTTTAGATTACATTAATAAGGAAAGTTTGATCTTGCTGCACACAACCTTCTTCATAGGAAAGGAACTGATTCCTAGAACCGAAATAGCTAATATCACACAGTACAGTGTTTGGCACTGAAGAAGTTTCTTTTCTAAACAAACTACTTTAGAAATGAAGCGTATCTACTAGCTTATTTAACAGAGTACAGGGTTTGATAATGAAGTTATTTCTATTCTAAACAAACTACTTTAGTGATGAGGCAAATCTACTAAGTTGTACATCTTTTTTAGATTACATTAACAAGGAAAGTTTGAACTTGCAGCACTCAACCATATTCATAGAAAAGAAACTGATTCCTAGAACCGAATTAACTTATTTCACACAGTACAGTGTTTGGCAAGGAAGATGTTTGTTTTCTAAACAAATTACTTTGGAAATGAAGCGAATCTACTAAGTTTTACATCTTGTTACATTACAGAAACAAGGACAGTTTGAACTTGCTACACTCAACATTCTTCGTAGGAAAGCAACTGATTCCTAGAACCGAACTAGCTTATTTCACATAGTACAGTGTTCGGCACTCAAGATGTTTGTTTTCTAAACAAAATACATTAGAAATGAAGTGAATCTACTAAGTTGTACATCCTGTGACATTGCACAAACTATGAAAGTTTAAACTTGCTGCACTCAACCTTCTTCATAGGAAATCAACTGATTCCTCGAACCAACTAGCTTATTTCACACAGTAGAATGTTCTGCAATGAAGATGTTTGTTTTCTCAACAAACTACTTTACCAATGAGGTGAATCTACTATGTTGTACATCTTTTTAGATTACATTAACAAGTAAAGTTTGAACTTGCTGCACTCAACCATGTTCATCGAAAATAAACTGATTCCTAGAAGCGAACTAGCTTACTTCACACAATACAGTGTTCGGCAATGAAGATGTTTCTTTACTAAACAAATAACTTTGGAAATGAAGCGATTCTACTACGTTTTACATCTTGTTACATTACAGAAACAAGGACAGTTTGAACTTGCTGCACTAAACCTTCTTCTGAGTAAAGCAACTGATTCCTAGAACCGAACTAGCTTCTTTCACACAGTACAGCGTTCGGGAATGAAGATGTTTGTTTTCTAAACAAACTACTTTAGAAATGAGGCGAATCTACTAACTTGTACATCTTGTTAAATTACACAAACTAGTAAAGATTGAACTTGCTGCACTCAACCTTCCTCGTAGGAAATCAACTGATTCCTAGAACCAAAACAACTTACTACACACAATACAGTGTTTGGGATTGATGGTGATTGTTTTCTAAACAAGGTAGTTTAGAAATGAAGTGAAACTTGTAAGTAGTATATCTTGTTAGATTACACAAACAAGGAAAGATTGAATTTCCTGCACTCAACCTTCTTCGTAGGAAAGAAACTAATTCCTAGAACCGAACTAGCTTATTTGACACAGTACAGGGTTTAGGAATGAAGATGTTTGTTTCCTGAACAAACTACTTTAGAAATGAGGCGAATCTACTAACTTGAAGATCGTGTTAGATTACACAAACTAGGAAAGTTTGAACTGGCTGTACTCAACATTCTTACTAGGAATGCAACTGATTTCTAGAACCGAACTAGCTTATTTCACAGAGTACAGTGTTCGGCAATGAAGATGTTTGTTTTCTAAACAAACTACTTTAGAAATGAAGCGATTCTACTAAGTTGTACATCCTGTGACATTAAACAAACTAGGAAAGTTTCAACTTGGTGCACTCATCCTTGTTCAAAGGAAAGCAATTGATTCTTAGAACCAAACTAGCTTATTTCACAAAGTACAATGTTCGGCAATGAAGATGTTTGTTTTCTCAACAAATTACTTTAGAAATGAGGCGAATATACTATGTTGTGCATCTTTTCAGATTACATTAACAAGGAAAGTTTGAACCTGCTGAACTCAACCATGTTCGTCGAAATGAAACTGATTCATAGAACCGAACTAGCTTACTTCAAACAGTACAGTGTTGGGAAATGAATATGTTTGTTTTCTAATCAAAGTAGTTTACAAATGAAGCGAAACTTGTAATTTGTAAATCATGTTAGATTACACAAACAAGGAAAGTTAGATCTTGCTGCACTCAACCTTCTTGGTAGGAAAGCAACTGATTCCCAGAACCGAACTACCTTATTTCAAACAATACAGTATTCAGCAATGAAGATGTCTGTTTACTAAATAATCTACTTTAGAATTGAAGCGAATCTAATGAGTTGTACATCCTGTAACATTACACAAACAAGGAACATTTGAACTTGCTACACTCATCCTTCTTCGTAGGAAAGCAACTGATTCGGAGAACCGAACTAGGTTATTTCACACAATACAGTGTTCAGTAATGAAGATGTTTGTTTTCTAAACAAACTGCTTTGGAAATGAGGCGAGTCTACTAAGTTGTACATCTTTTTAAATTACATTAACAAGGAAAGTTTGAACTTGCTGCACTCAACCATCTTCGTAGAAAGGAAACTGATTCCTAGAACCGAATTAACTTATTTCACACAGTACAGTGTTCGGCAATGAAGATGTTTGTTTACTAAACAAACTACATTGGAAATGAAGCCAATCTACTATGTTGTACATCTTTTTAAATTACATTAACAAGGAAAGTTTGAACTTGCTGCACTCAACCATCTTAGTCGAAAAGAAACTGATTCCTAGAACCGAACTACCTTACTTCAAACAGTACAGTGTTGGGCAATGAATATGTCTGTTTCTAAACAAACTACTTTAAAATGAGGCGAATCTACTAACTTGTACATCTTTTTGGATTACAAAAAATAGGAAAGTTTGAACTTGCTGAACTCAACCTTCTTCGTAGGAAAGCATCTGATTCCTAGAACCGAAACAACTTATTTCACACAGTACAGTATTTGGGATTGATGGTGTTTCTTTTCTAAACAAGGTAGTTTAGAAATGAAGCAATACTTGTAAGTAGTACATGTTGTTAGGTTACATAACAAGGAAAGTTTGAACTTGCTGCACTCAACCTTCTTTGTAGGAAAGCAACTGATTCCTAGAACCGAACTACCTTATTTAACCCATGACAGTGTTCGGTACTGAAGATGTTTGTTTTCTAAACAAACTACTTTAGAAATGAACTGAATCTAAAGTTGTACATCCTCTTACATTACACAAACAAGGAAAGTTTGAACTTACTGCACTCAACCTTCTTCGTAGGAATGCAACTGATTCCTAGAAAGGAACTAGCTTATTTCACACAGTACAGTGTTCGGGAAGGAAGATGTTTGTTTTCTAAACAAACTACTGTAGAAATGAAGCGAATCTGCTAAGTTATACATCCTTTGACATTACACAAACTAGGAAAGTTTCAACTTGCTGCACTCCACCTTCTTTGTAGGAAAGCAGGTGATTCCTAGAACCGAACTAGCTTTTTCACATAGTACAGTGTTCGGTAATGAAGATGTTTGTTTTCTAAACAAACTACTTTAGAAATGAGGCGAATCTACTAAGTTGTGCATCTTTTTAGAATACATTAACAAGGAAAGTTTGAACTTGCTGCACTCAACCTTCTTTGTAGGACAGCAACTGATTCCTAGAACCGAAATAGCTTATTTCACACAGTACAATGTTCGGCAAGGAAGATGTTGGTTTTCTCAATAAACTACTTTAAAAATGAGGCGAATCTACTAACTTGGACATCTTCTTAGATTACATTAACAAGGAAAGTTTGACCTTGCTAAACTCAACCATCTTCGTAGGAATAAAACTGATTGCTCGAACCGAATTAACTTATTTCACACAGTACAGTGTTCGGAACTGAAGATGTTTGTTTTCTAAAGAAACTACTTTAGAAATGAGGCTAATCTACTAATTTGTGCATCTTGTTAGATTACACAAAATAGGAAAGTTTGAACTTGCTGCACTCAACCTTCTTTGTAGGAAGGAAACGGATTCCTAGAACCGAATTAACGTATTTCACACAGTACAGTGTTCGGTACTGAAGATGTTTGTTTTCTAAAGAAACTACTTTAGAAATGAGGCGAATCTACTAACTTGTACATCTTGTTAGATTACACAAACTAGGAAAGTTTGAACTTGCTGCACTCAACCTTCTTTGTAGGAAAGCAGGTGATTCCTAGAACCGAACTAGCTTATTTCACATAGTACAGTGTTCGGTAATGAAGATGTTTGTTTTCTAAACACACTACTTTACAAATGAGGCGAATCTACTACCTTAGACATCTTGTTTAGATTACACAAACTAGGAAAGTTTCAACTTGCTCCACTCAACCTTCTTGGTAGGAAAGCAAGTGATTCCTAGAACGAACTAGTTTATTTCACAAAGTACAGTGTTCGGTAATGAAGATGTTTGTTTTCTCAAAAACTGCTTTAGAAATGAGGCAAATCTACGAAGTTGTGCATCTTTTAGATTACTTTAACAGAGAAAGTTTGAACTTGCTGCACTCAACCTTCTTTGGAGGAAAACAACTGATTCCCAGAACGAATTAACTTATTTCAGACAGTACAATGTTTCGGTACTGATGATGTTTGTTTTCTAAACAAACTACATTAGAAATGAGGCGAATCTACTAACTTGTACATCTTGTTAGATTACACAAACTAGGAAAGTTTGAACTTACTGCACTCAACCTTCTTTGTAGGAAAAGAAAGTGATTCCTAGAACCGAATTGACTTATTTCACACAGTACAGTGTTGGTAATGAAGATGTTTGTTTTCTAAAGAAACTACATTAGGAATGAGGTGAATCTACTAATTTGTACATCTTGTTAGATTACACAAACTAGCAAACTTTGAATTTGCTGCACTCAACCTTCTTTGTAGGAAAGCAACTGATTCCTAGAACCGAATTAGCTTATTTCACACAGTACAATGTTGTTCGCACGGAAGATGTTTCTTTTCTCAAAAAACTACTTACAAATGAGGCGAATCTACTAACTTGGACAGCTTTTTGGATTACATTAACAAGGAACGTTTGAACTTGCTGCACTCAACCTTCTTTGTAGGAAAGCAACTGATTCCTAGAACCGAATTAGCTTATTTCACACAGTACAATGTTCGGCAATGAAGATGTTTGTTTTCTCAAGAAACTACTTTAAAAATGAGGCAAATCTACAAACTTGGACATCTTTTTACATTACATTAACAAGGAAAGTTTGAACTTGCTAATCTCAACCATCTTTGTAGAAAGGAAACTGATTCCTAGAACCGAATTAACTTATTTCATACAGTACTGTTCGGTAGTGAAGATGTTTGTTTTCTAAAGAAACTACTTTACAAATGACGTGAATCTACTAACTTGTACATCATGTCAGATTACACAAACTAGGAAAGTTTCAACTTGCTGCACTCAACCTTCTTCGTAGGAAAGCAAGTGATTCCTAGAACTGAATTAGCTTATTTCACACAGTACAATGTTTGGCAATGAAGATTTTTTTTCCCAACAAACTACTTTACAAATGAGACGAATCTACTAACTTAGCCATCTTGTTAGATTACAAAAACTACGAAAGTTTCAACTTGCTGCACTCAACCTTCTTCGTAGGAAAGCAAGTGATTCCTAGAACCGAACTAGTTTATTTCACATAGTATAGTGTTGGTAATGAAGACGTTTGTTTTCTAAACAAACTACTTTAGAAATGAGGTGAATCTACTAAGTTGTGCATCTCTTTAGATTACATTAACAGGGAACATTTGAACTTGCTGCACTCAACCTTCTTTGTAGGAAATTAACTGATTCCTAGAACCGAATTAACTTATTTCACAAAGTACAGAGTTCAGTACGGAAGATGTTTGTTTTCTAAACAAACTACTTTAGAAATGAAGCGAATATACTAACTTGTATATCTTGTTAGATTACACAGATTATAAGGGTTTGAACTTGCTGCACTCAACCTTCTTCGTAGAAAGGAAACTGATTCCTGGAACGGAATTAACTTATTTCACACAGTACAGTGTTCAGTACTGAAGATGTTTGTTTTCTAAGGAAACTACATTAGAAATGAGGTGAATCTACTCATTTGTACATCTTGTTAGATTACAGAAACTAGGAAAGTTTGAACTTGCTGCACTCAACCTTCTCTGTAGCAAGGCAGGTGATTCCTAGAACCCAACTAGCTTATTTCACATAGTACAGTGTTCGGTAACGAAGATGTTTGTTTTTTAAACAAACTACTTTAGAAATGAGGCGAATCTACTAAGTTGTGCATCTTTTTAGATTACATTAACAAGGAAAGTTTGAACTTGCTGCACTCTATCTTCTTTATAGGAAAGCAACTGATTCCTAGAAACGAATTAGCTGATTTCACACAGTACAATGTTCGGTAATGAAGATATTTGTTTTCTCAACAAACGACTTTAAAAATGAGGCAAATCTACTAACTTGGACATCTTGTTAGATTAAACAAACTAGGAAAGTTTCAACTTGCTGCACTCCACCTTCTTCGTAGGAAAGCAAGTTATTCCCGGAACGGAACTGGCTTATTTCACATAGTACAGTGTTCAGTAATGAAGATGTTTGTTTTTTAAACAAACTACTTTAGACATGAGGTGAATCTACTACGTTGTGCATCTTTTTAGAATACATTAACAAGGACAGTTTGAACTAGGTGCACTCAAACTTCTTTGTAGGAAAGCAACTGATTCCTAGAACCGAACCAGCTTATTTCACACAGTACAATGTTTGGCAATGAAGATGTTTGTTTTCTCAGAAACTACTTTACAAATGAGACAAATCTACTAACTTGGACATCTTTTTAGGTTACATTAACAAGGAAAGTTTGACCTTGCTATACTCAACCATCTTCGTAGAAAGGAAACTGATTCCTTGAACCTAATTAACTTATTTCACACAGTACAGTGTTCGGTACTGAAGATGTTTGTTTTCTAAAGAACTACATTAGAAATGAGATGAATCTACTAATTTGTACCTCTTGTTCGATTACACAAACTAGCAAAGTTTGAACTTGCTGCACTCAGCCTTCTTCTTAGGAAAGCAAGTGATTCCCAGAACCGAACTAGCTTATTTCACATAGTACAGTGTTCGGTAATGAAGATGTTTATTTTCTCAACAAACTACTTTACAAATGAGGCAAATCTACCACCTTGGACATCTTTTTGGATTACATTAACAAGGAAACTTTGAACTTGCTCCACTCAACCATCTTTGTAGGAAAGCAAGTGATTCCTAGAAGCGAATTAGCTTATTTCACACAGTAGAATGTTCGGCAATGAAGATGTTTCTTTTCTCAAGAAACTACTTTGAAAATGAGGCGAATCTACTAACTTGGACATCTTTTTACCTTACATTAACAAGGAAAGTTTGTCCTTGCTAAACTCAACCATCTTCGTATAAAGGAAACTGATTCCTAGAACCGAATTAACTTATTTCACAGAGTACACGGTTTGGTAGTGAAGATGTTTGTTTTCTAAAGAAACTACTTTAGAAATGAGGCGAATCTACTAACTTGTACATCTTGTTAGATTAAACAAACTAGGAAAGTTTCAACTTGCTGCACTCAATCTTCTTCGTAGGAAAGCAAGTGATTCCTAGCACCGAATTAACTTATTTCACACAGTACAATGTTTGGCAATGAAGATGTTTGTTTTCTCAAGGAACTACTTTACAAATGAGGCGAATATACTAACTTGGACATCGTTTTAGATTACATTAACAAGGAATGTTTGACCTTGCTAAAGTCAACCATCTTCATAGAAAGGAAAGTGATTCTTAGAACCGAATTAACTTATTTGTAAACAAACTACTTAGAAATGAGGCGAATCTACTAAGTTGTGCATCTTTTTAAAATACATTGACAAGGAAGGTTTAAACTTGCTGCACTCAAACTTCTTTTTAGGAAATCAAGTGCTTCCTAGAAGAGAATTAGTTTATTTCACACAGTACAATGTCCGGCAATGAAGATGTTTTTTTCTCAAAAAACTACTTTACAAATGAGGCGAATATACTAACTTGGACATCTTGTTAGATTACATTAACAAGGAATGTTTGACCTTGCTAAACTCAACCATCTTTGTAGAAAGAAATTGATTCCTAGAAATGCAAAACAAACTACTTTAGAAATGAATCTACTAAGTTGTGCATCTTTTAGAATACATTGACAACTAAAGTTTGAACTTGCAATCAAACTTTTAGAAAAATGATTCCTAGGCGAAATTTATTTCAAAGGCAATGAAGATGTTTGTTTTCATCTTTTTACAAATTGAATCTACTAACTTGGACAAGGTTTGAAGTTTGAACTTGCTGCACTCAAACTTCTTTCACACAGTAGGAAATCTTTAGTGCGAATCTACTAAGAACATCTTTTTAGAATACATTGAAAAGGAAGGTTTGAACTTATTGCACTCAAACTTCTTTGTAGGAAACAATGTTCCTAGAACAGAATTAGCTTATTTCACACAGTACAATGTTCGGCAATGAAGATGTTTGTTTTCTCAAGAAACTACTTTACAAATGAAGCGAATCTACTAACTTGGACATCTTTTTAGATTACATTAACAAGGAAAGTTTGAACTTGGTGCACTCAACTTTCTTTGTAGGAAAGCAACTGATTCCTAGAACCGAATTAGCTTATTTCACACAGTACAATGTTCGGCAATGAAGATGTTTGTTTTCTAAAGAAACTACTTTACAAATGAGGCGAAAATACTAACTTGGACATCTTTTGATTACATTAACAAGGAAAGTTTGAACTTGCTACACTCAACCATTTTCGTAGAAAGGAAACTGATTCCTAGAAACGAATTAACTTATTTCACACAGGACAGTGTTCAGTACTGAAGATGTTTGTTTTCTAAAGAAACTACCTTAGAAATGAGGCGAATCTACTAACTTGTACATCTTGTTACATTACACAAACTAGGAAAGTTTGAACTTGCTGCACGCAACCTTCTTCGTAGGAATGCAAGTGATTCCCAGAACCGAACTAGCTTATTTCACATAGTACAGTGTTCAGTAATGAAGATGTTTGTTTTCTCCAGAAACTACTTTGGAAGTGAAGCGAATCTACTAACTTGGACATCTTTTTAGATTACATTAACAAGGAAAGTTTGAACATGGTAAACTCAACCATCTTCGTTGAAAGGAAACTGATTCCTAGAACCGAATTAGCTCATTTCACACAGTACAATGTTCGGCAATGAAGATGTTTGTTTTCTCAAGAAACTACTTTACAAATGAGGCGAATCTACTAACTAGGACATCTTGTTAGATTACATAAACTAGGAAACTATCAACTTGCTGCACTCAACCTTATACGATGGAGAGCAAATGATTCCTAGAACCGAACTAGTTTATTTCACATATTATAGTGTTCGGTAATGAAGATGTTTATTTTATCAACAAACTACTTTAGAAATGAGGCAAATCTACTAAGTTGTGCATCTTTTAGATTACATTTAGAGAAAGTTTTAACTTGCTGCATTCATCCTTCTTTGGAGGTTAGCCACTGATTCCTCGAACCGAATTAACTTATTTCACACAGTACAGTGTTCAGTACTAAAGATGTTTTTTTTCTAAAGAAACTACTTTAGAAATGAGGCGAATCTACAAACTTGTACATCTTGTTAGATTACACAAACTTGGAACGTTTGAACTTGCTGCACTCAACCTTCTTCGTAGAAAGGAAACTGATTCCTAGAACCGAAATAACTTATTTCACACAGTACAGTGCTCTGTAGTGAAGATGTTTGTTTTCTAAAGAAACTACTTTAGAACTGAGGTGAATCTACTAACTTGTACATCTTGTTAGATTACACAAACTAGGAAAGTTTGAACTTGCTGCATTCAACCTTCTTTGTGGGAAAGCAAGTGATTCCTAGAACCGAACTAGTTTATTTCACATAGTATCGTGTTCGGTAATGAAGATGTTTGTTTTCTACACAAAGTACTTTAAAAATGAGGCGAATCTACTAAGTTGTCCATCTTTATACATTACATTAACAGGGTAAGTTTGAACTTGCTGCACTCAACTTTCTACGTAGGAAGCAAGTGAGTCCTAGAACCGAACTGGCTTATTTCACACAGTACAGTGTTCGGTAATGAAGATGTTTGTATTCTAACCAAACTCCTTTAGAAATGAGGTGAATCTACTAAGTTGTGCATCTTTTTAGAATACATTAACAAGGAAAGTTTGAACTTGCTGCACTCAACCTTATTTGTAGGAACGCAACTGATTCCTAAAACCGATTTAGCTTATTTTACACAGTACAATGTTTGGCAATGAAGATGTTTGTTTTCTCAACAAACTACTTTACAAATGAGGCCAATCTACTAACTTGGACATCTTGTTAGATTTCACATACTAGGAAAGTTTCAACTTGCTGCACTGAACCTTCTTCGTAGGAAAGCAACTGATTCCTAAAACCGAACCAGCTTATTTCACACATTTCAATGTTCGACAATGAAGATGTTAGTTTACTAAGCACTACTTCGGAAGTGAAGCGAATCTACTAACTTGTACATATTGTTAGATTACACAAACTAGGAAAGTTTGAACTTGCTGCACTCAACCTTCTTTGTAGGAAAGCAACTGATTCCTAGAACCGAATTAGCTTATTTCACACAGTACAATGTTCGGCAATGAAGATGTTTGTTTTCTCAACAAACTACTTTACAAATGAGGCGAATATACTAACGTGGACATCTTTTTGATTACATTAACAAGGAAAGTTTGAACTTGCTGCACTCAACCATCTTCGTAGAAAGGAAACTGTTTCCTAGAAACGAATTAACTTATTTCACACAGGACAGTGTTCAGTACTGAAGATGTTTGTTTTCTAAAGAAACTACCTTAGAAATGAGGCGAATCTACTACCTTGTACATCTTGTTAGATTACACAAACTAGGAAAGTTTGAACTTGCTGCACGCAACCTTCTTCGTAGGAAGGCAAGTGATTCCTAGAAACGAACTAGCTTATTTCACATGGTACAGTGTTCGGTAATGAAGATGTTTGTTTTCTAAACAAACTACTTTAGAAATGATGCGAATCTACTAAGTTGTGCATCTTTTTAGAATATATTATCAAGGAAAGTTTCAACTTGCTGCACTCAACGTTCTTTGTAGGAAAGCAACTGATTCCTAGAACCAAATTAGCTTATTTCACACAGTACAATATTCGGAAATGAAGATGTTTGTTTTCTCAACAAACTACTTTACAAATGAGTCGAATCTACTAACTTGGAAATCTTGTTAGAATACACAAACTAGGAAAGTTTCAACTTTCTGCACTCAAACTTCTTCGTAGGAAAGCAACTGATTCCTGAACCAAACCAGCTTATTTCACACATTACAATGTACAAAAAAGATGATGTTAGTTTACTAAGCAAACTACTCTGGAAGAGAAGCGAATCTACTAACTTGCACATCTTGTTAGATTACACAAACTAGGAACGTTTGAATTTGCTGCACTCAACCTTCTTTGTAGGAAAGCTACTGATTCCTAGAACCGATTTAGCTTATTTCACACAGTACAGTGTTTGGCAATGAAGATGTTTGTTTTCTCAACAAACTACTTTACAAATGAGGCCAATCTACTAACTTGGACATCTTTTTGATTACATTAACAAGGAAAGTTTGAACTTGCTGCACTCAAATATCTTCGTAGAAAGGAAACTGATTCCTAGAACCGCATTGACTTATTTCACAAGGACAGTGTTCAGGACTGAAGATGTTTGTTTTCTAAAGAAACTACCTTAGAAATGAGGCGAATCTCCTTACTTGTACATCTTGTTAGATTACACAAACTAGGAAAGTTTGAACTTGCTGCACTCAACCTTCTTCGTAGGAAGGAAACTTATTCCTAGAACCGAATTAGCTTATTTCACACAGTACAGTGTTCGGTAATGAAGATGTTTGTTTTGTAAAGAAACTAGAAATTAGAAATCGATGCGAATCTACTAACTTGTACATCTTGTTAGATTACATTAAGAAGGAAAGTTTGAACTTGCTGCACTCAACGTTCTTTGTAGGAAAGCAAGTGATTCCTAGAACCGAATTAGCTTATTTCACACAGTACAATGTTTGGTAATGAAGATGTTTGTTTTCTCAACAAACTACTTTAGAAATGATGCTAATCTACTAACTTGTGCATCTTTTTAGATTACACAAACAAGTTAAGTTTGAACTTGCTGCACTCAACCTTCTTTGTAGGAAAGCAACTGATTCTTAGAACCGAATTAGCTTATTTCACACAGTACAATGTTCAGTAATGAAGATGTTTGTTTTCTAAAGAAACTACTTTAGAAATGAGAATCTAATCTACTAACTTGTACATCTTGTTAGATTACACAAACTAGGAAAGTTTGAACTTGCTGCACTCAACCTTCTTTGTAGGAAAGCAACTGATTCCTAGAACCGAATTAGCTTATTTCACACAGTACAATGTTGGCAATGAAGATGTTTGTTTTCTCAACAAACTACTTTACAAATGAGGCGAATCTACTAACTTGGACATCTTTTGATTACACAAACTAGGAAAGTTTGAACTTGCTGCACTCAACCTTCTTTGTAGGAAAGCAACTGATTCCTAGAACCGAATTAGCTTATTTCACACAGTACAATGTTCTGCAATGAAGATGTTTGTTTTCTCAAGAAACTACTTTACAAATGAGGCGAATCTACTAACTTGTACATCTTGTTAGATTACACAAACTAGGAAAGTTTGAACTTGCTGCACTCAACCTTCTTTGTAGGAAGGAAACTGATTCCTAGAACCAAATTAGCTTATTTCACACAGTACAATGTTCGCAATGAAGATGTTTGTTTTCTCAAGAAACTACTTTTAGAAATGAGGCGAATCTACTAACTTGTACATCTTTTTAGATTACATTAACAAGGAAAGTTTGAACTTGCTGCACTCAACCTTCTTTGTAGGAAAGCAAGTGATTCCTAGAACCGAATTAGCTTATTTCACACAGTACAATGTTCGGCAATGAAGATGTTTGTTTTTCTAAAGAAACTACTTTAGAAATGAGGCTAATCTACTAACTTGTACATCTTGTTAGATTACATTAACAAGGAAAGTTTGAACTTGCTGCACTCAACCTTCTTTGTAGGAAAGCAAGTGATTCTTAGAACCGAATTAGCTTATTTCACACAGTACAATGTTCGGTAATGAAGATGTTTGTTTTCTCAAGAAACTACTTTAGAAATGAGGCGAATCTACTAACTTGTACATCTTGTTAGATTACACAAAGAAGGAAAGTTTGAACTTGCTGCACTCAACCTTCTTTGTAGGAAAGCAAGTGATTCCTAGAACCGAATTAGCTTATTTCACACAGTACAATGTTCGGCAATGAAGATGTTTGTTTTCTCAAGAAACTACTTTAGAAATGAGGCGAATCTACTAACTTGTACATCTTGTTAGATTACACAAACTAGGAAAGTTTGAACTTGCTGCACTCAACCTTCTTTGTAGGAAAGCAAGTGATTCCTAGAACCGAATTAGCTTATTTCACACAGTACAATGTTCTGCAATGAAGATGTTTGTTTTCTCAAGAAACTACTTTAGAAATGAGGTGAATCTACTAACTTGTACATCTTGTTAGATTACACAAACTAGGAAAGTTTGAACTTGCTGCACTCAACCTTCTTTGTAGGAAAGCAAGTGATTCCTAGAACCGAATTAGCTTATTTCACACAGTACAATGTTGGCAATGAAGATGTTTGTTTTCTCAAGAAACTACTTTAGAAATGAGGCGAATCTACTAACTTGTACATCTTTTTAGATTACATTAACTAGGAAAGTTTGAACTTGCTGCACTCAACCTTCTTTGTAGGAAAGCAAGTGATTCCTAGAACCGAATTAGCTTATTTCACACAGTACAATGTTTCGGCAATGAAGATGTTTGTTTTCTCAAGAAACTACTTTAGAAATGAGGCGAATCTACTAACTTGTACATCTTGTTAGATTACACAAACTAGGAAAGTTTGAACTTGCTGCACTCAACCTTCTTTGTAGGAAAGCAAGTGATTCCTAGAACCGAATTAGCTTATTTCACACAGTACAATGTTCGGCAATGAAGATGTTTGTTTTCTCAAGAAACTACTTTAGAAATGAGGCGAATCTACTAACTTGTACATCTTGTTAGATTACACAAACTAGGAAAGTTTGAACTTGCTGCACTCAACCTTCTTTGTAGGAAAGCAAGTGATTCCTAGAACCGAATTAGCTTATTTCACACAGTACAATGTTCGGCAATGAAGATGTTTGTTTTCTCAAGAAACTACTTAGAAAATGAGGCGAATCTACTAACTTGTACATCTTGTTAGATTACACAAACTAGGAAAGTTTGAACTTGCTGCACTCAACCTTCTTTGTAGGAAAGCAAGTGATTCCTAGAACCGAATTAGCTTATTTCACACAGTACAATGTCAGCAATGAAGATGTTTGTTTTCTCAAGAAACTACTTTAGAAATGAGGCGAATCTACTAACTTGTACATCTTGTTAGATTACACAAACTAGGAAAGTTTGAACTTGCTGCACTCAACCTTCTTTGTAGGAAAGCAAGTGATTCCTAGAACCGAATTAGCTTATTTCACACAGTACAATGTTCGGCAATGAAGATGTTTGTTTTCTCAAGAAACTACTTTAGAAATGAGGCGAATCTACTAACTTGTACATCTTGTTAGATTACACAAACTAGGAAAGTTTGAACTTGCTGCACTCAACCTTCTTTGTAGGAAAGCAAGTGATTCCTAGAACCGAATTAGCTTATTTCACACAGTACAATGTTCGGCAATGAAGATGTTTGTTTTCTCAAGAAACTACTTTAGAAATGAGGCGAATCTACTAACTTGTACATCTTGTTAGATTACACAAACTAGGAAAGTTTGAACTTGCTGCACTCAACCTTCTTTGTAGGAAAGCAAGTGATTCCTAGAACCGAATTAGCTTATTTCACACAGTACAATGTTTCGGCAATGAAGATGTTTGTTTTCTCAAGAAACTACTTTAGAAATGAGGGCGAATCTACTAACTTGTACATCTTGTTAGATTACACAAACTAGGAAAGTTTGAACTTGCTGCACTCAACCTTCTTTGTAGGAAAGCAAGTGATTCCTAGAACCGAATTAGCTTATTTCACACAGTACAATGTTCAGCAATGAAGATGTTTGTTTTCTCAAGAAACTACTTTAGAAATGAGGCGAATCTACTAACTTGTACATCTTGTTAGATTACACAAACTAGGAAAGTTTGAACTTGCTGCACTCAACCTTCTTTGTAGGAAAGCAAGTGATTCCTAGAACCGAATTAGCTTATTTCACAGTACAATGTTCGGCAATGAAGATGTTTGTTTTCTCAAGAAACTACTTTAGAAATGAGGCGAATCTACTAACTTGTACATCTTGTTAGATTACACAAACTAGGAAAGTTTGAACTTGCTGCACTCAACCTTCTTTGTAGGAAAGCAAGTGATTCCTAGAGAACGAATTAGCTTATTTCACACAGTACAATGTTCGGCAATGAAGATGTTTGTTTTCTCAAGAAACTACTTTAGAAATGAGGCGAATCTACTAACTTGTACATCTTGTTAGATTACACAAACTAGGAAAGTTTGAACTTGCTGCACTCAACCTTCTTTGTAGGAAAGCAAGTGATTCCTAGAACCGAATTAGCTTATTTCACACAGTACAATGTTCGGCAATGAAGATGTTTGTTTTCTCAAGAAACTACTTTAGAAATGAGGCGAATCTACTAACTTGTACATCTTGTTAGATTACACAAACTAGGAAAGTTTGAACTTGCTGCACTCAACCTTCTTTGTAGGAAAGCAAGTGATTCCTAGAACCGATTAGCTTATTTCACACAGTACAATGTTTGGCAATGAAGATGTTTGTTTTCTCAAGAAACTACTTTAGAAATGAGGCGAATCTACTAACTTGTACATCTTGTTAGATTACACAAACTAGGAAAGTTTGAACTTGCTGCACTCAACCTTCTTTGTAGGAAAGCAAGTGATTCCTAGAACCGAATTAGCTTATTTCACACAGTACAATGTTCGGCAATGAAGATGTTTGTTTTCTCAAGAAACTACTTTAGAAATGAGGCGAATCTACTAACTTGTACATCTTGTTAGATTACACAAACTAGGAAAGTTTGAACTTGCTGCACTCAACCTTCTTTGTAGGAAAGCAAGTGATTCCTAGAACCGAATTAGCTTATTTCACACAGTACAATGTTCGGCAATGAAGATGTTTGTTTTCTCAAGAAACTACTTTAGAAATGAGGCGAATCTACTAACTTGTACATCTTGTTAGATTACACAAACTAGGAAAGTTTGAACTTGCTGCACTCAACCTTCTTTGTAGAAAGCAAGTGATTCCTAGAAACGAATTAGCTTATTTCACACAGTACAATGTTCAGCAATGAAGATGTTTGTTTTCTCAAGAAACTACTTTAGAAATGAGGCGAATCTACTAACTTGTACATCTTGTTAGATTACACAAACTAGGAAAGTTTGAACTTGCTGCACTCAACCTTCTTTGTAGGAAAGCAAGTGATTCCTAGAACCGAATTAGCTTATTTCACACAGTACAATGTTCAGCAATGAAGATGTTTGTTTTCTCAAGAAACTACTTTAGAAATGAGGCGAATCTACTAACTTGTACATCTTGTTAGATTACACAAACTAGGAAAGTTTGAACTTGCTGCACTCAACCTTCTTTGTAGGAAAGCAAGTGATTCCTAGAACCGAATTAGCTTATTTCACACAGTACAATGTTCGGCAATGAAGATGTTTGTTTTCTCAAGAAACTACTTTAGAAATGAGGCGAATCTACTAACTTGTACATCTTGTTAGATTACACAAACTAGGAAAGTTTGAACTTGCTGCACTCAACCTTCTTTGTAGGAAAGCAAGTGATTCCTAGAACCGAATTAGCTTATTTCACACAGTACAATGTTCGGCAATGAAGATGTTTGTTTTCTCAAGAAACTACTTTAGAAATGAGGCGAATCTACTAACTTGTACATCTTGTTAGATTACACAAACTAGGAAAGTTTGAACTTGCTGCACTCAACCTTCTTTGTAGGAAAGCAAGTGATTCCTAGAACCGAATTAGCTTATTTCACACAGTACAATGTTCAGCAATGAAGATGTTTGTTTTCTCAAGAAACTACTTTAGAAATGAGGCGAATCTACTAACTTGTACATCTTGTTAGATTACACAAACTAGGAAAGTTTGAACTTGCTGCACTCAACCTTCTTTGTAGGAAAGCAAGTGATTCCTAGAACCGAATTAGCTTATTTCACACAGTACAATGTTCGGCAATGAAGATGTTTGTTTTCTCAAGAAACTACTTTAGAAATGAGGCGAATCTACTAACTTGTACATCTTGTTAGATTACACAAACTAGGAAAGTTTGAACTTGCTGCACTCAACCTTCTTTGTAGGAAAGCAAGTGATTCCTAGAACCGAATTAGCTTATTTCACACAGTACAATGTTCGGCAATGAAGATGTTTGTTTTCTCAAGAAACTACTTTAGAAATGAGGCGAATCTACTAACTTGTACATCTTGTTAGATTACACAAACTAGGAAAGTTTGAACTTGCTGCACTCAACCTTCTTTGTAGGAAAGCAAGTGATTCCTAGAACCGAATTAGCTTATTTCACACAGTACAATGTTCGGCAATGAAGATGTTTGTTTTCTCAAGAAACTACTTTAGAAATGAGGTGAATCTACTAACTTGTACATCTTGTTAGATTACACAAACTAGGAAAGTTTGAACTTGCTGCACTCAACCTTCTTTGTAGGAAAGCAAGTGATTCCTAGAACCGAATTAGCTTATTTCACACAGTACAATGTTTGGCAATGAAGATGTTTGTTTTCTCAAGAAACTACTTTAGAAATGAGGCGAATCTACTAACTTGTACATCTTGTTAGATTACACAAACTAGGAAAGTTTGAACTTGCTGCACTCAACCTTCTTTGTAGGAAAGCAAGTGATTCCTAGAACCGAATTAGCTTATTTCACACAGTACAATGTTCGGCAATGAAGATGTTTGTTTTCTCAAGAAACTACTTTAGAAATGAGGCGAATCTACTAACTTGTACATCTTGTTAGATTACACAAACTAGGAAAGTTTGAACTTGCTGCACTCAACCTTCTTTGTAGGAAAGCAAGTGATTCCTAGAACCGAATTAGCTTATTTCACACAGTACAATGTTCGGCAATGAAGATGTTTGTTTTCTCAAGAAACTACTTTAGAAATGAGGCGAATCTACTAACTTGTACATCTTGTTAGATTACACAAACTAGGAAAGTTTGAACTTGCTGCACTCAACCTTCTTTGTAGGAAAGCAAGTGATTCCTAGAAACGAATTAGCTTATTTCACACAGTACAATGTTCGGCAATGAAGATGTTTGTTTTCTCAAGAAACTACTTTAGAAATGAGGCGAATCTACTAACTTGTACATCTTGTTAGATTACACAAACTAGGAAAGTTTGAACTTGCTGCACTCAACCTTCTTTGTAGGAAAGCAAGTGATTCCTAGAAACGAATTAGCTTATTTCACACAGTACAATGTTCGGCAATGAAGATGTTTGTTTTCTCAAGAAACTACTTTAGAAATGAGGCGAATCTACTAACTTGTACATCTTGTTAGATTACACAAACTAGGAAAGTTTGAACTTGCTGCACTCAACCTTCTTTGTAGGAAAGCAAGTGATTCCTGGAACCAAATAGCTTATTTCACACAGTACAATGTTCGGCAATGAAGATGTTGGTTTTCTCAAGAAACTACTTTAGAAATGAGGCGAATCTACTAACTTGTACATCTTGTTAGATTACACAAACTAGGAAAGTTTGAACTTGCTGCACTCAACCTTCTTTGTAGGAAAGCAAAGTGATTCCTAGAACCAAATTAGCTTATTTCACACAGTACAATGTTGGCAATGAAGATGTTTGTTTTCTCAAGAAACTACTTTAGAAATGAGGCGAATCTACTAACTTGTACATCTTGTTAGATTACACAAACTAGGAAAGTTTGAACTTGCTGCACTCAACCTTCTTTGTAGGAAAGCAAGTGATTCCTAGAACCGAATTAGCTTATTTCACACAGTACAATGTTTGGCAATGAAGATGTTTGTTTTCTCAAGAAACTACTTTAGAAATGAGGCGAATCTACTAACTTGTACATCTTGTTAGATTACACAAACTAGGAAAGTTTGAACTTGCTGCACTCAACCTTCTTTGTAGGAAAGCAAGTGATTCCTAGAACCGAATTAGCTTATTTCACACAGTACAATGTTGGCAATGAAGATGTTTGTTTTCTCAAGAAACTACTTTAGAAATGAGGCGAATCTACTAACTTGTACATCTTGTTAGATTACACAAACTAGGAAAGTTTGAACTTGCTGCACTCAACCTTCTTTGTAGGAAAGCAAGTGATTCCTAGAACCAAATAAGCTTATTTCACACAGTACAATGTTCGGCAATGAAGATGTTTGTTTTCTCAAGAAACTACTTTAGAAATGAGGCGAATCTACTAACTTGTACATCTTGTTAGATTACACAAACTAGGAAAGTTTGAACTTGCTGCACTCAACCTTCTTTGTAGGAAAGCAAGTGATTCCTAGAACCGAATTAGCTTATTTCACACAGTACAATGTTTGGCAATGAAGATGTTTGTTTTTCTCAAGAAACTACTTTAGAAATGAGGCGAATCTACTAACTTGTACATCTTGTTAGATTACACAAACTTTTAGAAATGAGGCAGATCTACTAACTTGTACATCTTGTTAGATTACACAAACTAGGAAAGTTTGAACTTGCTGCACTCAACCTTCTTTTAGGAAAGCAAGTGATTCCTAGAACAATTAGCTTATTTCACACAGTACAATGTTTGGCAATGAAGATGTTTGTTTTCTCAAGAAACTACTTTAGAAATGAGGCGAATCTACTAACTTGTACATCTTGTTAGATTACACAAACTAGGAAAGTTTGAACTTGCTGCACTCAACCTTCTTTGTAGGAAAGCAAGTGATTCCTAGAACAGAATTAGCTTATTTCACACAGTACAATGTTCGGCAATGAAGATGTTTGTTTTCTCAGAAACTACTTTAGAAATGAGGCGAATCTACTACTAACTTGTACATCTTGTTAGATTACAAACTAGGAAAGTTTGAACTTGCTGCACTCAACCTTCTTTGTAGGAAAGCAAGTGATTCCTAGAACCAAATTAGCTTATTTCACACAGTACAATGTTCGGCAATGAAGATGTTTGTTTTCTCAAGAAACTACTTTAGAAATGAGGCGAATCTACTAACTTGTACATCTTGTTAGATTACACAAACTAGGAAAGTTTGAACTTGCTGCACTCAACCTTCTTTGTAGGAAAGCAAGTGATTCCTAGAACGAATTAGCTTATTTCACACAGTACAATGTTGGCAATGAAGATGTTTGTTTTTCTCAAGAAACTACTTTAGAAATGAGGCGAATCTACTAACTTGTACATCTTGTTAGATTACACAAACTAGGAAAGTTTGAACTTGCACTCAACCTTCTTTGTAGGAAAGCAAGTGATTCCCTAACCGAATTAGCTTATTTCACACAGTACAATGTTAGAAGCAATGAAGATGTTTGTTTTCTCAAGAAACTACTTTAGAAATGAGGCGAATCTACTAACTTGTACATCTTGTTAGATTACACAAACTAGGAAAGTTTGAACTTGCTGCACTCAACCTTCTTTGTAGGAAAGCAAGTGATTCCTAGAACCGAATTAGCTTATTTCACACAGTACAATGTTCGGCAATGAAGATGTTTGTTTTCTCAAGAAACTACTTTAGAAAAATGAGGCGAATCTACTAACTTGTACATCTTGTTAGATTACACAAACTAGGAAAAGTTTGAACTTGCTGCACTCAACCTTCTTTGTAGGAAAGCAAGTGATTCCTAGAACGAATTAGCTTATTTCACACAGTACAATGTTAGGCAATGAAGATGTTTGTTTTCTCAAGAAACTACTTTAGAAATGGCGAATCTACTAACTTGTACATCTTGTTAGATTACACAAACTAGGAAAGTTTGAACTTGCTGCACTCAACCTTCTTTGTAGGAAAGCAAGTGATTCCCTAGACCGAATTAGCTTATTTCACACAGTACAATGTTAGGCAAATGAAGATGTTTGTTTTCTCAAGAAACTACTTTAGAAATGAGGCGAATCTACTAACTTGTACATCTTGTTAGATTACAAACTAGGAAAGTTTGAACTTGCTGCACTCAACCTTCTTTTAGGAAAGCAAGTGATTCCTAGAACCGAATTTAGCTTATTTCACACAGTACAATGTTCGGCAATGAAGATGTTTGTTTTCTCAAGAAACTACTTTAGAAATGAGGCGAATCTACTAACTTGTACATCTTGTTAGATTACACAAACTAGGAAAGTTTGAACTTGCTGCACTCAACCTTCTTTGTAGGAAAGCAAGTGATTCCTAGAACGAATTAGCTTATTTCACACAGTACAATGTTCGGCAATGAAGATGTTTGTTTTCTCAAGAAACTACTTTAGAAATGAGGCGAATCTACTAACTTGTACATCTTGTTAGATTACACAAACTAGGAAAGTTTGAACTTGCTGCACTCAACCTTCTTTGTAGGAAAGCAAGTGATTCCTAGAACGAATTAGCTTATTTCACACAGTACAATGTTAGCAATGAAGATGTTTGTTTTCTCAAGAAACTACTTTAGAAATGAGGCGAATCTACTAACTTGTACATCTTGTTAGATTACACAAACTAGGAAAGTTTGAACTTGCTGCACTCAACCTTCTTTGTAGGAAAGCAAGTGATTCCTAGAACCGAATTAGCTTATTTCACACAGTACAATGTTCGGCAATGAAGATGTTTGTTTTCTCAAGAAACTACTTTAGAAATGAGGCGAATCTACTAACTTGTACATCTTGTTAGATTACACAAACTAGGAAAGTTTGAACTTGCTGCACTCAACCTTCTTTGTAGGAAAGCAAGTGATTCCTAGAACCGAATTAGCTTATTTCACACAGTACAATGTTCGGCAATGAAGATGTTTGTTTTCTCAGAAACTACTTTAGAAATGAGGCGAATCTACTAACTTGTACATCTTGTTAGATTACACAAACTAGGAAAGTTTGAACTTGCTGCACTCAACCTTCTTTGTAGGAAAGCAAGTGATTCCTAGAACCGAATTAGCTTATTTCACACAGTACAATGTTCGGCAATGAAGATGTTTGTTTTCTCAAGAAACTACTTTAGAAATGAGGCGAATCTACTAACTTGTACATCTTGTTAGATTACACAAACTAGGAAAGTTTGAACTTGCTGCACTCAACCTTCTTTGTAGGAAAGCAAGTGATTCCTAGAACCGAATTAGCTTATTTCACACAGTACAATGTTCGGCAATGAAGATGTTTTTTTTTCAAGAAACTACTTTAGAAATGAGGGCGAATCTACTAACTTGTACATCTTGTTAGATTACACAAACTAGGAAAGTTTGAACTTGCTGCACTCAACCTTCTTTGTAGGAAAGCAAGTGATTCCTAGAACCGAATTAGCTTATTTCACACAGTACAATGTTCGGCAATGAAGATGTTTGTTTTCTCAAAAAACTACTTTAGAAATGAGGTGAATCTACTAACTTGTACATCTTGTTAGATTACACAAACTAGGAAAGTTTGAACTTGCTGCACTCAACCTTCTTTGTAGGAAAGCAAGTGATTCCTAGAACCGAATTAGCTTATTTCACACAGTACAATGTTGGCAATGAAGATGTTTGTTTTCTCAAGAAACTACTTTAGAAATGAGGCGAATCTACTAACTTGTACATCTTGTTAGATTACACAAACTAGGAAAGTTTGAACTTGCTGCACTCAACCTTCTTTGTAGGAAAGCAAGTGATTCCTAGAGAACGAATTAGCTTATTTCACACAGTACAATGTTGGCAATGAAGATGTTTGTTTTCTCAAGAAACTACTTTAGAAATGAGGCGAATCTACTAACTTGTACATCTTGTTAGATTACACAAACTAGGAAAGTTTGAACTTGCTGCACTCAACCTTCTTTGTAGGAAAGCAAGTGATTCCTAGAACGAATTAGCTTATTTCACACAGTACAATGTTTGGCAATGAAGATGTTTGTTTTCTCAAGAAACTACTTTAGAAATGAGGCGAATCTACTAACTTGTACATCTTGTTAGATTACACAAACTAGGAAAGTTTGAACTTGCTGCACTCAACCTTCTTTGTAGGAAAGCAAGTGATTCCTAGAACCAATTAGCTTATTTCACACAGTACAATGTTCGGCAATGAAGATGTTTGTTTTCTCAAGAAACTACTTTAGAAATGAGGCGAATCTACTAACTTGTACATCTTGTTAGATTACACAAACTAGGAAAGTTTGAACTTGCTGCACTCAACCTTCTTTGTAGGAAAGCAAGTGATTCCTAGAACCAATTAGCTTATTTCACACAGTACAATGTTGGCAATGAAGATGTTTGTTTTCTCAAGAAACTACTTTAGAAATGAGGCGAATCTACTAACTTGTACATCTTGTTAGATTACACAAACTAGGAAAGTTTGAACTTGCTGCACTCAACCTTCTTTGTAGGAAAGCAAGTGATCCTAGAACGAATTAGCTTATTTCACACAGTACAATGTTCGGCAATGAAGATGTTTGTTTTCTCAAGAAACTACTTTAGAAATGAGGCGAATCTACTAACTTGTACATCTTGTTAGATTACACAAACTAGGAAAGTTTGAACTTGCTGCACTCAACCTTCTTTGTAGGAAAGCAAGTGATTCCTAGAAACGAATTAGCTTATTTCACACAGTACAATGTTCGGCAATGAAGATGTTTGTTTTCTCAGAAACTACTTTAGAAATGAGGCGAATCTACTAACTTGTACATCTTGTTAGATTACACAAACTAGGAAAGTTTGAACTTGCTGCACTCAACCTTCTTTGTAGGAAAGCAAGTGATTCCTAGAACCGAATTAGCTTATTTCACACAGTACAATGTTCGGCAATGAAGATGTTTGTTTTCTCAAGAAACTACTTTAGAAATGAGCGAATCTCTACTAACTTACATCTTGTTAGATTACACAAACTAGGAAAGTTTGAACTTGCTGCACTCAACCTTCTTTGTAGGAAA
The DNA here is from genome assembly GCA_036365145.1 of Orientallactaga sibirica. Taxonomy (NCBI): domain Eukaryota; kingdom Metazoa; phylum Chordata; class Mammalia; order Rodentia; family Dipodidae; genus Orientallactaga; species Orientallactaga sibirica. The sequence goes on from JAEOAD010000471.1 coordinate 60,850, forward strand.
GCAAGTGATTCCTAGAACCAATTAGCTTATTTCACACAGTACAATGTTGGCAATGAAGATGTTTGTTTTCTCAAGAAACTACTTTAGAAATGAGGCGAATCTACTAACTTGTACATCTTGTTAGATTACACAAACTAGGAAAGTTTGAACTTGCTGCACTCAACCTTCTTTGTAGGAAAGCAAGTGATTCCTAGAACGAATTAGCTTATTTCACACAGTACAATGTTGGCAATGAAGATGTTTGTTTTCTCAAGAAACTACTTTAGAAATGAGGCGAATCTACTAACTTGTACATCTTGTTAGATTACACAAACTAGGAAAGTTTGAACTTGCTGCACTCAACCTTCTTCTTTGTAGGAAAGCAAGTGATTCCTAGAAACGAATTAGCTTATTTCACACAGTACAATGTTCAGGCAATGAAGATGTTTGTTTTCTCAAGAAACTACTTTTAGAAATGAGGCGAATCTACTAACTTGTACATCTTGTTAGATTACACAAACTAGGAAAGTTTGAACTTGCTGCACTCAACCTTCTTTGTAGGAAAGCAAGTGATTCCTAGAACCGAATTAGCTTATTTCACACAGTACAATGTTCGGCAATGAAGATGTTTGTTTTCTCAAGAAACTACTTTAGAAATGAGGCGAATCTACTAACTTGTACATCTTGTTAGATTACACAAACTAGGAAAGTTTGAACTTGCTGCACTCAACCTTCTTTGTAGGAAAGCAAGTGATTCCTAGAACGAATTAGCTTATTTCACACAGTACAATGTTTGGCAATGAAGATGTTTGTTTTCTCAAGAAACTACTTTAGAAATGAGGCGAATCTACTAACTTGTACATCTTGTTAGATTACACAAACTAGGAAAGTTTGAACTTGCTGCACTCAACCTTCTTTGTAGGAAAGCAAGTGATTCCTAGAACCGAATTAGCTTATTTCACACAGTACAACGTTCGGCAATGAAGATGTTTGTTTTCTCAAGAAACTACTTTAGAAATGAGGCGAATCTACTAACTTGTACATCTTGTTAGATTACACAAACTAGGAAAGTTTGAACTTGCTGCACTCAACCTTCTTTGTAGGAAAGCAAGTGATTCCTAGAACGAATTAGCTTATTTCACACAGTACAATGTTCGGCAATGAAGATGTTTGTTTTCTCAAGAAACTACTTTAGAAATGAGGCGAATCTACTAACTTGTACATCTTGTTAGATTACACAAACTAGGAAAGTTTGAACTTGCTGCACTCAACCTTCTTTGTAGGAAAGCAAGTGATTCCTAGAACCAATTAGCTTATTTCACACAGTACAATGTTCGGCAATGAAGATGTTTGTTTTCTCAGAAACTACTTTAGAAATGAGGCGAATCTACTAACTTGTACATCTTGTTAGATTACACAAACTAGGAAAGTTTGAACTTGCTGCACTCAACCTTCTTTGTAGGAAAGCAAGTGATTCCTAGAAACGAATTAGCTTATTTCACACAGTACAATGTTCGGCAATGAAGATGTTTGTTTTCTCAAGAAACTACTTTAGAAATGAGGCGAATCTACTAACTTGTACATCTTGTTAGATTACACAAACTAGGAAAGTTTGAACTTGCTGCACTCAACCTTCTTTGTAGGAAAGCAAGTGATTCCTAGAACCGAATTAGCTTATTTCACACAGTACAATGTTCGGCAATGAAGATGTTTGTTTTCTCAAGAAACTACTTTAGAAATGAGGCGAATCTACTAACTTGTACATCTTGTTAGATTACACAAACTAGGAAAGTTTGAACTTGCTGCACTCAACCTTCTTTGTAGGAAAGCAAGTGATTCCTAGAAACGAATTAGCTTATTTCACACAGTACAATGTTAGGCAATGAAGATGTTTGTTTTCTCAAGAAACTACTTTAGAAATGAGGCGAATCTACTAACTTGTACATCTTGTTAGATTACACAAACTAGGAAAGTTTGAACTTGCTGCACTCAACCTTCTTTGTAGGAAAGCAAGTGATTCCTAGAACCGAATTAGCTTATTTCACACAGTACAATGTTCGGCAATGAAGATGTTTGTTTTCTCAAGAAACTACTTTAGAAATGAGGCGAATCTACTAACTTGTACATCTTGTTAGATTACACAAACTAGGAAAGTTTGAACTTGCTGCACTCAACCTTCTTTGTAGGAAAGCAAGTGATTCCTAGAACCGAATTAGCTTATTTCACAAAGTACAAAGTTCGGCAATGGAGACGTTTGTTTTCTCAAGAAACTACTTTAGAAATGAGGCGAATCTACTAACTTGTACATCTTGTTAGATTACACAAACTAGGAAAGTTTGAACTTGCTGCACTCAACCTTCTTTGTAGGAAAGCAAGTGATTCCTAGAACCGAATTAGCTTATTTCACACAGTACAATGTTCGGCAATGAAGATGTTTGTTTTCTCAAGAAACTACTTTAGAAATGAGGCGAATCTACTAACTTGTACATCTTGTTAGATTACACAAACTAGGAAAGTTTGAACTTGCTGCACTCAACCTTCTTTGTAGGAAAGCAAGTGATTCCTAGAACCGAATTAGCTTATTTCACACAGTACAATGTTCGGCAATGAAGATGTTTGTTTTCTCAAGAAACTACTTTAGAAATGAGGCGAATCTACTAACTTGTACATCTTGTTAGATTACACAAACTAGGAAAGTTTGAACTTGCTGCACTCAACCTTCTTTGTAGGAAAGCAAGTGATTCCTAGAACGAATTAGCTTATTTCACACAGTACAATGTTTCGGCAATGAAGATGTTTGTTTTTCTCAAGAAACTACTTTAGAAATGAGGCGAATCTACTAACTTGTACATCTTGTTAGATTACACAAACTAGGAAAGTTTGAACTTGCTGCACTCAACCTTCTTTTTAGGAAAGCAAGTGATTCCTAGAACGAATTAGCTTATTTCACACAGTACAATGTTCGGCAATGAAGATGTTTGTTTTCTCAAGAAACTACTTTAGAAATGAGGCGAATCTACTAACTTGTACATCTTGTTAGATTACACAAACTAGGAAAGTTTGAACTTGCTGCACTCAACCTTCTTTGTAGGAAAGCAAGTGATTCCTAGAACCGAATTAGCTTATTTCACACAGTACAATGTTCGGCAATGAAGATGTTTGTTTTCTCTAAAAACTACTTTAGAAATGAGGCGAATCTACTAACTTGTACATCTTGTTAGATTACACAAACTAGGAAAGTTTGAACTTGCTGCACTCAACCTTCTTTGTAGGAAAGCAAGTGATTCCTAGAACGAATTAGCTTATTTCACACAGTACAATGTTCGGCAATGAAGATGTTTGTTTTCTCAAGAAACTACTTAGAAAATGGCGAATCTACTAACTTGTACATCTTGTTAGATTACACAAAACTAGGAAAGTTTGAACTTGCTGCACTCAACCTTCTTTGTAGGAAGCAAGTGATTCCTAGAACCGAATTAGCTTATTTCACACAGTACAATGTTGGCAATGAAGATGTTTGTTTTCTCAAGAAACTACTTTGAAAATGAGGCGAATCTACTAACTTGTACATCTTGTTAGATTACACAAACTAGGAAAGTTTGAACTTGCTGCACTCAACCTTCTTTGTAGGAAAGCAAGTGATTCCTAGAACCGAATTAGCTTATTTCACACAGTACAATGTTCGGCAATGAAGATGTTTGTTTTCTCAAGAAACTACTTTAGAAATGAGGCGAATCTACTAACTTGTACATCTTGTTAGATTACACAAACTAGGAAAGTTTGAACTTGCTGCACTCAACCTTCTTTGTAGGAAAGCAAGTGATTCCTAGAAACGAATTAGCTTATTTCACACAGTACAATGTTTGGCAATGAAGATGTTTGTTTTCTCAAGAAACTACTTTAGAAATGAGGCGAATCTACTAACTTGTACATCTTGTTAGATTACACAAACTAGGAAAGTTTGAACTTGCTGCACTCAACCTTCTTTGTAGGAAAGCAAGTGATTCCTAGAACCGAATTAGCTTATTTTCACACAGTACAATGTTCGGCAATGAAGATGTTTGTTTTTCAAGAAACTACTTTAGAAATGAGGCGAATCTACTAACTTGTACATCTTGTTAGATTACACAAACTAGGAAAGTTTGAACTTGCTGCACTCCTTCTTTTGTAGGAAAGCAAGTGATTCCTAGAACCGAATTAGCTTATTTCACACAGTACAATGTTCGGCAATGAAGATGTTTGTTTTCTCAAGAAACTACTTTAGAAATGAGGCGAATCTACTAACTTGTACATCTTGTTAGATTACACAAACTAGGAAAGTTTGAACTTGCTGCACTCAACCTTCTTTTTGTAGGAAAGCAAGTGATTCCTAGAAACAATTAGCTTATTTCACACAGTACAATGTTTGGCAATGAAGATGTTTGTTTTTTCTCAAGAAACTACTTTAGAAATGAGGCGAATCTACTAACTTGTACATCTTGTTAGATTACACAAACTAGGAAAGTTTGAACTTGCTGCACTCAACCTTCTTTGTAGGAAAGCAAGTGATTCCTAGAACCGAATTAGCTTATTTCACACAGTACAATGTTGGCAATGAAGATGTTTGTTTTCTCAAGAAACTACTTTAGAAAATGGCGAATCTACTAACTTGTACATCTTGTTAGATTACACAAACTAGGAAAGTTTGAACTTGCTGCACTCAACCTTCTTTGTAGGAAAGCAAGTGATTCCTAGAACCGAATTAGCTTATTTCACACAGTACAATGTTCGGCAATGAAGATGTTTGTTTTCTCAAGAAACTACTTTAGAAATGAGGCGAATCTACTAACTTGTACATCTTGTTAGATTACACAAACTAGGAAAGTTTGAACTTGCTGCACTCAACCTTCTTTGTAGGGAAGCAAGTGATTCCTAGAACGAATTAGCTTATTTCACACAGTACAATGTTGTTAGGCAATGAAGATGTTTGTTTTCTCAAGAAACTACTTTAGAAATGAGGCGAATCTACTAACTTGTACATCTTGTTAGATTACACAAACTAGGAAAGTTTGAACTTGCTGCACTCAACCTTCTTTGTAGGAAAGCAAGTGATTCCTAGAAACGAATTAGCTTATTTCACACAGTACAATGTTCGGCAATGAAGATGTTTGTTTTCTCAAGAAACTACTTTAGAAATGAGGCGAATCTCTACTTGTACATCTTGTTAGATTACACAAACTAGGAAAGTTTGAACTTGCTGCACTCAACCTTCTTTGTAGGAAAGCAAGTGATTCCTAGAACCGAATTAGCTTATTTCACACAGTACAATGTTCGGCAATGAAGATGTTTGTTTTCTCAAGAAACTACTTTAGAAATGAGGCGAATCTACTAACTTGTACATCTTGTTAGATTACACAAACTAGGAAAGTTTGAACTTGCTGCACTCAACCTTCTTTGTAGGAAAGCAAGTGATTCCTAGAACCGAATTAGCTTATTTCACACAGTACAATGTTCGGCAATGAAGATGGTTGTTTTCTCAAGAAACTACTTTAGAAATGAGGCGAATCTACTAACTTGTACATCTTGTTAGATTACACAAACTAGGAAAGTTTGAACTTGCTGCACTCACTCAACCTTATTTGTAGGAAAGCAAGTGATTCCTAGAACCGAATTAGCTTATTTCACACAGTACAATGTTTGGCAATGAAGATGTTTGTTTTCTCAAGAAACTACTTTAGAAATGAGGCGAATCTACTAACTTGTACATCTTGTTAGATTACACAAACTAGGAAAGTTTGAACTTGCTGCACTCAACCTTCTTTGTAGGAAAGCAAGTGATTCCTAGAACCGAATTAGCTTATTTCACACAGTACAATGTTCGGCAATGAAGATGTTTGTTTTCTCAAGAAACTACTTTAGAAATGAGGCGAATCTACTAACTTGTACATCTTGTTAGATTACACAAACTAGGAAAGTTTGAACTTGCTGCACTCAACCTTCTTTGTAGGAAAGCAAGTGATTCCTAGAACCGAATTAGCTTATTTCACACAGTACAATGTTGGCAATGAAGATGTTTGTTTTCTCAAGAAACTACTTTAGAAATGAGGCGAATCTACTAACTTGTACATCTTGTTAGATTACACAAACTAGGAAAGTTTGAACTTGCTGCACTCAACCTTCTTTGTAGGAAAGCAAGTGATTCCTAGAACAATTAGCTTATTTCACACAGTACAATGTTTGGCAATGAAGATGTTTGTTTTTCTCAGAAACTACTTTAGAAATGAGGCGAATCTACTAACTTGTACATCTTGTTAGATTACACAAACTAGGAAAGTTTGAACTTGCTGCACTCAACCTTCTTTGTAGGAAAGCAAGTGATTCCTAGAACAGAATTAGCTTATTTCACACAGTACAATGTTCGGCAATGAAGATGTTTGTTTTCTCAAGAAACTACTTTAGAAATGAGGCAGAATCTACTAACTTGTACATCTTGTTAGATTACACAAACTAGGAAAGTTTGAACTTGCTGCACTCAACCTTCTTTGTAGGAAAGCAAGTGATTCCTAGAACCGAATTAGCTTATTTCACACAGTACAATGTTGGCAATGAAGATGTTTGTTTTCTCAAGAAACTACTTTAGAAAAATGAGGGCGAATCTACTAACTTGTACATCTTGTTAGATTACACAAACTAGGAAAGTTTGAACTTGCTGCACTCAACCTTCTTTGTAGGAAAGCAAGTGATTCCTAGAACGAATTAGCTTATTTCACACAGTACAATGTTGGCAATGAAGATGTTTGTTTTCTCAAGAAACTACTTTAGAAATGAGGCGAATCTACTAACTTGTACATCTTGTTAGATTACACAAACTAGGAAAGTTTGAACTTGCTGCACTCAACCTTCTTTGTAGGAAAGCAAGTGATTCCTAGAACCGAATTAGCTTATTTCACACAGTACAATGTTCGGCAATGAAGATGTTTGTTTTCTCAAGAAACTACTTTAGAAATGAGGCGAATCTACTAACTTGTACATCTTGTTAGATTACACAAACTAGGAAAGTTTGAACTTGCTGCACTCAACCTTCTTTGTAGGAAAGCAAGTGATTCCTAGAACCGAATTAGCTTATTTCACACAGTACAATGTTTGGCAATGGAGATGTTTGTTTTCTCAAGAAACTACTTTAGAAATGAGGCGAATCTACTAACTTGTACATCTTGTTAGATTACACAAACTAGGAAAGTTTGAACTTGCTGCACTCAACCTTCTTTGTAGGAAAGCAAGTGATTTCCTAGAAACAATTAGCTTATTTCACACAGTACAATGTTCGGCAATGAAGATGTTTTTTTTTTCTCAAGAAACTACTTTAGAAATGAGGCGAATCTACTAACTTGTACATCTTGTTAGATTACACAAACTAGGAAAGTTTGAACTTGCTGCACTCAACCTTCTTTGTAGGAAAGCAAGTGATTCCTAGAACGAATTAGCTTATTTCACACAGTACAATGTTCGGCAATGAAGATGTTTGTTTTCTCTAGAAACTACTTTAGAAATGAGGCGAATCTACTAACTTGTACATCTTGTTAGATTACACAAACTAGGAAAGTTTGAACTTGCTGCACTCAACCTTCTTTGTAGGAAAGCAAGTGATTCCTAGAACGAATTAGCTTATTTCACACAGTACATATGTACAACAAGTACAGTGTAATGTTCTGTAATGAAGATGTTTGTTTTCTCTAGAAACTACTTTAGAAATGACGCGAATCTACTAACTTGTACATCTTGTTAGATTACACAAACTAGGAAAGTTTGAACTTGCTGCACTCAACCTTCTTTGTAGGAAAGCAAGTGATTCCTAGAACCGAATTAGCTTATTTCACACAGTACAATGTTCGGCAATGAAGATGTTTGTTTTCTCAAGAAACTACTTTAGAAATGAGGCGAATCTACTAACTTGTACATCTTGTTAGATTACACAAACTAGGAAAGTTTGAACTTGCTGCACTCAACCTTCTTTGTAGGAAAGCAAGTGATTCCTAGAACGAATTAGCTTATTTCACACAGTACAATGTTCGGCAATGAAGATGTTTGTTTTCTCAAAAAACTACTTTAGAAATGAGGTGAATCTACTAACTTGTACATCTTCTTGTTAGATTACAAACTAGGAAAGTTTGAACTTGCTGCACTCAACCTTCTTTGTAGGAAAGCAAGTGATTCCTAGAACAGTACAATTAGCTTGTTTTTCACACAGTACAATGTTCTTGTTAGATTACACAAACTAGGCAATGAAGATGTTTTTTTTCTCAAGAAACTACTTTAGAAATGAATTAGCGAATCTACTAGTTGTACATCTTGTTAGATGTTTGTTTTCACAAACTAGGAAAGAATTTGAACTTGCTGCACTCAACCTTCTTTGTAGGAAAGCAAGTGATTCCTAGAACGAATTAGCTTATTTCACACAGTACAATGTTGGGCAATGAAGATGTTTGTTTTCTCAAGAAACTACTTTAGAAATGAGGCGAATCTACTAACTTGTACATCTTGTTAGATTACACAAACTAGGAAAGTTTGAACTTGCTGCACTCAACCTTCTTTGTAGGAAAGCAAGTGATTCCTAGAAACGAATTAGCTTATTTCACACAGTACAATGTTCGGCAATGAAGATGTTTGTTTTCTCAAGAAACTACTTTGAAAATGAGGCGAATCTACTAACTTGTACATCTTGTTAGATTACACAAACTAGGAAAGTTTGAACTTGCTGCACTCAACCTTCTTTGTAGGAAAGCAAGTGAGTGATTCCTAGAACCGAATTAGCTTATTTCACACAGTACAATGTTTGGCAATGAAGATGTTTGTTTTCTCAAGAAACTACTTTAGAAATGAGGCGAATCTACTAACTTGTACATCTTGTTAGATTACACAAACTAGGAAAGTTTGAACTTGCTGCACTCAACCTTCTTTGTAGGAAAGCAAGTGATTCCTAGAACCGAATTAGCTTATTTCACACAGTACAATGTTCGGCAATGAAGATGTTTGTTTTCTCAAGAAACTACTTTAGAAATGAGGCGAATCTACTAACTTGTACATCTTGTTAGATTACACAAACTAGGAAAGTTTGAACTTGCTGCTCAACCTTCTTTGTAGGAAAGCAAGTGATTCCTAGAACCGAATTAGCTTATTTCACACAGTACAATGTTTACGCAATGAAGATGTTTGTTTTCTCAAAAAACTACTTTAGAAATGAGGCGAATCTACTAACTTGTACATCTTGTTAGATTACACAAACTAGGAAAGTTTGAACTTGCTGCACTCAACCTTCTTTGTAGGAAAGCAAGTGATTCCTAGAACGAATTAGCTTATTTCACACAGTACAATGTTCGGCAATGAAGATGTTTGTTTTCTCAAGAAACTACTTTAGAAATGAGGCGAATCTACTAACTTGTACATCTTGTTAGATTACACAAACTAGGAAAGTTTGAACTTGCTGCACTCAACCTTCTTTGTAGGAAAGCAAGTGATTCCTAGAACTGAATTAGCTTATTTCACACAGTACAATGTTCGGCAATGAAGATGTTTGTTTTCTCAAGAAACTACTTTAGAAATGAGGCGAATCTACTAACTTGTACATCTTGTTAGATTACACAAACTAGGAAAGTTTGAACTTGCTGCACTCAACCTTCTTTGTAGGAAAGCAAGTGATTCCTAGAACGAATTAGCTTATTTCACACAGTACAATGTTTGGCAATGAAGATGTTTGTTTTCTCAGAAACTACTTTAGAAATGAGGCGAATCTACTAACTTGTACATCTTGTTAGATTACACAAACTAGGAAAGTTTGAACTTGCTGCACTCAACCTTCTTTGTAGGAAGCAAGTGATTCCTAGAACCGAATTAGCTTATTTCACAGTACAATGTTCGGCAATGAAGATGTTTGTTTTCTCAAGAAACTACTTTAGAAATGAGGCGAATCTACTAACTTGTACATCTTGTTAGATTACACAAACTAGGAAAGTTTGAACTTGCTGCACTCAACCTTCTTCTTTGGAAAGCAAGTGATTCCTAGAACCGAATTAGCTTATTTCACACAGTACAATGTTCGGCAATGAAGATGTTTGTTTTCTCAAGAAACTACTTTAGAAATGAGGCGAATCTACTAACTTGTACATCTTGTTAGATTACACAAACTAGGAAAGTTTTGAACTTGCTGCACTCAACCTTCTTTGTAGGAAAGCAAGTGATTCCTAGAACGAATTAGCTTATTTCACACAGTACAATGTTAGGCAATGAAGATGTTTGTTTTTCTCAGAAACTACTTTAGAAATGAGGCGAATCTACTAACTTGTACATCTTGTTAGATTACACAAACTAGGAAAGTTTGAACTTGCTGCACTCAACCTTCTTTGTAGGAAAGCAAGTGATTCCTAGAACGAATTAGCTTATTTCACACAGTACAATGTTCGGCAATGAAGATGTTTGTTTTCTCAAGAAACTACTTTAGAAATGAGGCGAATCTACTAACTTGTACATCTTGTTAGATTACACAAACTAGGAAAGTTTGAACTTGCTGCACTCAACCTTCTTTGTAGGAAAGCAAGTGATTCCTAGAACCGAATTAGCTTATTTCACACAGTACAATGTTAGGCAATGAAGATGTTTGTTTTCTCAAGAAACTACTTTAGAAATGAGGCGAATCTACTAACTTGTACATCTTGTTAGATTACACAAACTAGGAAAGTTTGAACTTGCTGCACTCAACCTTCTTTGTAGGAAAGCAAGTGATTCCTAGAACCGAATTAGCTTATTTCACACAGTACAATGTTGGCAATGAAGATGTTTGTTTTCTCAAGAAACTACTTTAGAAATGAGGCGAATCTACTAACTTGTACATCTTGTTAGATTACACAAACTAGGAAAGTTTGAACTTGCTGCACTCAACCTTCTTTGTAGGAAAGCAAGTGATTCCTAGAAACGAATTAGCTTATTTCACACAGTACAACGTTAGGCAATGAAGATGTTTGTTTTCTCAAGAAACTACTTTAGAAATGAGGCGAATCTACTAACTTGTACATCTTGTTAGATTACACAAACTAGGAAAGTTTGAACTTGCTGCACTCAACCTTCTTTGTAGGAAAGCAAGTGATTCCTAGAACGAATTAGCTTATTTCACACAGTACAATGTTCGGCAATGAAGATGTTTGTTCTCAAGAAACTACTTTAGAAAATGGCGAATCTACTAACTTGTACATCTTGTTAGATTACACAACTAGGAAAGTTTGAACTTGCTGCACTCAACCTTCTTTGTAGGAAAGCAAGTGATTCCTAGAAACGAATTAGCTTATTTCACACAGTACAATGTTCGGCAATGAAGATGTTTGTTTTCTCAAGAAACTACTTTAGAAATGAGGCGAATCTACTAACTTGTACATCTTGTTAGATTACACAAACTAGGAAAGTTTGAACTTGCTGCACTCAACCTTCTTTGTAGGAAAGCAAGTGATTCCCTAAAACCAATTAGCTTATTTCACACAGTACAATGTTGGCAATGAAGATGTTTGTTTTCTCAAGAAACTACTTTAGAAATGAGGTGAATCTACTAACTTGTACATCTTGTTAGATTACACAAACTAGGAAAGTTTGAACTTGCTGCACTCAACCTTCTTTGTAGGAAAGCAAGTGATTCCTAGAACCAATTAGCTTATTTCACACAGTACAATGTTAGGCAATGAAGATGTTTGTTTTCTCTCAAACTACTTTAGAAATGAGGCGAATCTACTAACTTGTACATCTTGTTAGATTACACAAACTAGGAAAGTTTGAACTTGCTGCACTCAACCTTCTTTGTAGGAAAGCAAGTGATTCCTAGAACGAATTAGCTTATTTCACACAGTACAATGTTCGGCAATGAAGATGTTTGTTTTCTCAAGAAACTACTTTAGAAATGAGGCGAATCTACTAACTTGTACATCTTGTTAGATTACACAAACTAGGAAAGTTTGAACTTGCTGCACTCAACCTTCTTTGTAGGAAAGCAAGTGATTCCTAGAAACGAATTAGCTTATTTCACACAGTACAATGTTAGGCAATGAAGATGTTTGTTTTCTCAAGAAACTACTTTAGAAATGAGGCGAATCTACTAACTTGTACATCTTGTTAGATTACACAAACTAGGAAAGTTTGAACTTGCTGCACTCAACCTTCTTTGTAGGAAAGCAAGTGATTCCTAGAACAATTAGCTTATTTCACACAGTACAATGTTCGGCAATGAAGATGTTTGTTTTTTCTCAAGAAACTACTTTAGAAATGAGGTGAATCTACTAACTTGTACATCTTGTTAGATTACACAAACTAGGAAAGTTTGAACTTGCTGCACTCAACCTTCTTTGTAGGAAAGCAAGTGATTCCTAGAACCGAATTAGCTTATTTCACACAGTACAATGTTCGGCAATGAAGATGTTTGTTTTCTCAAGAAACTACTTTAGAAATGAGGCGAATCTACTAACTTGTACATCTTGTTAGATTACACAAACTAGGAAAGTTTGAACTTGCTGCACTCAACCTTCTTTGTAGGAAAGCAAGTGATTCCTAGAACCGAATTAGCTTATTTCACACAGTACAATGTTCGGCAATGAAGATGTTTGTTTTCTCTAGAAACTACTTTAGAAATGATGTGAATCTACTAACTTGTACATCTTGTTAGATTACACAAACTAGGAAAGTTTGAACTTGCTGCACTCAACCTTCTTTGTAGGAAAGCAAGTGATTCCTAGAACCAAATTAGCTTATTTCACACAGTACAATGTTCGGCAATGAAGATGTTTGTTTTCTCAAGAAACTACTTTAGAGATGAGGCGAATCTACTAATTTGTACATCTTGTTAGATTACACAAACTAGGAAAGTTTGAACTTGCTGCACTCAACCTTCTTTGTAGGAAAGCAAGTGATTCCTAGAACCGAATTAGCTTATTTCACACAGTACAATGTTCGGCAATGAAGATGTTTGTTTTCTCAAGAAACTACTTTAAAATGAGGCGAATCTACTAACTTGTACATCTTGTTAGATTACACAAACTAGGAAAGTTTGAACTTGCTGCACTCAACCTTCTTGTAGGAAAGCAAGTGATTCCTAGAACCGAATTAGCTTATTTCACACAGTACAATGTTGGCAATGAAGATGTTTGTTTTCTCAACAAACTACTTTAGAAATGAGGCAAATCTACTAACTTGTACATCTTGTTAGATTACACAAACTAGGAAAGTTTGAACTTGCTGCACTCAACCTTCTTTGTAGGAAAGCAAGTGATTTCCTAGAACGAATTAGCTTATTTCACACAGTACAATGTTTGGCAATGAAGATGTTTGTTTTCTCAAGAAACTACTTTAGAAATGAGGCGAATCTACTAACTTGTACATCTTGTTAGATTACACAAACTAGGAAAGTTTGAACTTGCTGCACTCAACCTTCTTTGTAGGAAAGCAAGTGATTCCTAGAACCAAATTAGCTTATTTCACACAGTACAATGTTCGGCAATGAAGATGTTTGTTTTCTCAAGAAACTACTTTAGAAATGAGGTGAATCTACTAATTTGTACATCTTGTTAGATTACACAAACTAGGAAAGTTTGAACTTGCTGCACTCAACCTTCTTTGTAGGAAAGCAAGTGATTCCTAGAACCGAACTAGCTTATTTCACATAGTACAATGTTCGGCAATGAAGATGTTTGTTTTCTAAAGAAACTACTTTAGAAATGAGGTGAATCTACTACCTTGTACATCTTGTTAGATTACACAAACTAGGAAAGTTTGAACTTGCTGCACTCAACCTTCTTTGTAGGAAAGCAAGTGATTCCTAGAACCGAATTAACTTATTTCACAGTACAATGTTTGGCAATGAAGATGTTTGTTTTCTCAACAAACTACTTTAGAAATGAGGCGAATCTACTAACTTGTACATCTTGTTAGATTACACAAACTAGGAAAGTTTGAACTTGCTGCACTCAACCTTCTTTGTAGGAAAGCAAGTGATTCCTAGAACCAATTAGCTTATTTCACACAGTACAATGAGCAATGAAGATGTTTGTTTTCTCAAGAAACTACTTTAGAAATGAGGTGAATCTACTTTGTACATCTTGTTAGATTACACAAACTAGGAAAGTTTGAACTTGCTGCACTCAACCTTCTTTGTAGGAAAGCAAGTGATTCCTAGAACCGACCAAGCTTATTTCACATAGTACAGTGTTGGTAATGAAGATGTTTGTTTTCTAAAGAAACTACTTTAGAAATGAGGCGAATCTACTAAGTTGTACATCTTGTTAGATTACACAAACTAGGAAAGTTTGAACTTGCTGCACTCAACCTTCTTTGTAGGAAAGCAAGTGATTCCTAGAATGGAATTAGCTTATTTCACACAGTACAATGTTCGGCCAATGAAGATGTTTGTTTTCTCAACAAACTACTTTACAAATGAGGGAATCTACTCACTTGGACATCTTTTTAGATTACACAAACTAGGAAAGTTTGAACTTGCTGCACTCAACCTTCTTAATAGGAAAGCAAGTGATTCCTAGAACCGAATTAGCTTATTTCACATAGTACAGTGTTCCGGTAATGAAGATGTTTGTTTTCTAAACAAACTACTTTAGAAATGAGGCGAATCTACTAAGTTTTGCATCTTGTTAGATTTTATTAACAAGGAAAGTTTGAACTTGCTGTGCTCAACCTTCTTTGTAGGAAAGCAACTGATTCCTAGAACCGAATTAGCTTATTTCACACAGTACAATGTTCGGCAATGAAGATGTTTGTTTTCTCAACAAACTACTTTACAAATGAGGCAAATCTACTAACTTGTACATCTTGTTAGATTACACAAACTAGGAAAGTTTCAACTTGTTGCACTCAACCTTCTTTGTAGGAAAGCAAGTTACTCCCTAGAACCGAATTAGCTTATTTCACATAGTACAGTGTTCGGTAATGAAGATGTTTGTTTTCTAAACAAACTACTTTAGAAATGAGGCAGATCTACTAAGTAGTGCATCTTTTTAGATTACATTAACAGGGAAAGTTTGAACTTGCTGCACTCAAGCTTTTTTGGAGGAAAGCAACTGATTCCTAGAACCGAATTAACTTATTTCACACAGTACAGTGTTCAGTACTGAAGATGTTTTTTTTCTAAAGAAACTACGTTATAAATGAGTCGAATCTACTAACTTGTACGTCTTGTTAGATTACAGAATCTAGGAACGTTTGAACTTGTTGCACTCAACCTTCTTCATAGAAAGGAAACTGGTTCCTAGAACCGAATTAAGTTATTTCACACAGTACAGTGTTCGGTAATGAAGATGTTTTGTAAGAACAAATCAGGAACTCCCCGGGCTCTGTCTCGGAAAGGCGACACCCCAAATCACCCCAAGAAACGATCTTGATGCAAATTGCAAGAGGGATTTTTATTCCAGCAGGCTGGGGCCCCCAGTCATACACCACGCAGGGGTAGAGGACTAGAGACCCCGAGGGTAGAATCAGGGTAGTTTTTATTGGGTTCAAACAAAGGAGAGGAGAATTTATAACATGATTGGTTAACAATTAAAAATAATGTACATGTAGTATGCTCATTGGTTATGTGGTTACTATGGCATTTTGAGCCGTCTTATCTATAACTTGAGGATCACAAGTATGTATAACATTTGCTTAGTTTCTTTTGTCTGGCTCATTTCAAGGATTATTTTGGGTACTGGGCAGTCTGGGGTTTTTTCAGTAACTGCAAAAATGCTGTGTCAGTTCAGCCCTGAAATGGAAACTCAGGCCTGTGAATATTCCTAGAGCCTGTCATGGCCTTACTTTAGTTCTTGCTTTTCTTTTTTGCTTACATTCTCTATCATCCTACACCTCTATCTATATACTTTTACATTACAATCTTTCCTTTTATGGTGTAAGCAGTTCACAGAAGCCAGATAAGCAGTTAGTTAGTTCATTTTTTTGTTATCTCATTAGGCCAGAGTCACGTACCCAAAAGCCTGTTCTTTTTATTTAGGTTCATGCAGGAAGCAGGCTCTGAACCAGCAAGAAGGGTGATCTTCTACCTATTTGCTGGCAGAGAGACAATTCTGGAATTTGAAGCATTCCTTTCATTCCCCACTTTTTCTCTTGTTAACAGTTCTAATCTTAGAACTGGGAGGACTCGAAGTTAGTTCCTCCCTGTCCGGAAGACCCTATACTGTTTTCTGAGCACCATAAGGTGGACCGCACTCACCCATCTTCTAACAAAAGCAATAAATCTGTTGATTATGCAGGGCCCAACTGTAAGCAACAGGAGTAAAATCACTAAGGGTCTCATCAGAGCAGAAAGTAGGGTGGTCATCCAAGGGGACCTGCTGAACCATTCTTTAAATCATCCCTGGTTAGCCTCCCTTTCCCTTCGATGTTTCTTTAGTCTGTCTCTGAGTTTGCTCATGGAGTCTCTAATAGCTCCTGAGTGGTCTACATAAAAACAGCATTTTTTCCTTAAGGCTGCACATAACCCATCTTCCTTCAGAAACAATAGATTTAATCCCCTCCGATTCTGTAGGACCACCTCAGATAAAGGAGTCAGAGATTTTTTCCAAGTTGCTGATAGATTTTTATCTACGTGGGGATCCCTTCAACCTTTAAGGAGGTCGGTGTAGTCAGCAGCATGATGTAAGGGCTCTTCCACCGGGTCTCAAGGTTTTCCACACGGTGGCGCCTGGCGTAGACTGAATCTCCAACTTGGAAGCA
>JAEOAD010001711.1:0-77668 GCA_036365145.1 Orientallactaga sibirica
CCATATTTTTAGATTACATTAACAAGGAAAGTTTGAACTTGCTGCACTCAACATTCTTTGTAGAAATTAAACTTATTCCTAGTTTAATTAACTTATTTCACACAGTACAGTGTTCGGTACTGAAGATGTTTCTTTTCTAAAGAAACTACTTTAGAAATGAGGCCAATCTACTAAGTTGTGCATCTTTTTAGATTACATTAATAAGGAAAGTTTGAACTTGCTGCAGGCAACCTTCTTTGTAGGAAAGCAACTGTTTCCGAGAACCGAATGACCTTATTTCACACAGTACAATGTTCGGCAATGAAGATGTTAATTTTCTCAACAAACAACTTTACAAATGAGGTGACTCTGCTAACTTGGCCATCTTTTTAGATTACATTAACAAGGAAAGTTTGAACTTGCTGCACTCAACCATCTTTGTGGAAAGGAAACTGATTCCTAGAACCGAATAAACTTATTTCAAACAGTACAGTGTTCACTACTGATGATGTTTGTTTTATAAGGAAACCACTTAAGAAACGATGTGAACCCACTAACTTGTACATCTTGTTAGATTACACAAACTAGAAAAGTTTGAACTTGCTGCACTCAACCTTCCTCGTAGAAAAGCAAGTGATTCCTAGAACGGAACTAGCTTATTTCACATAGTACAGTGTTCGGTAATGAAGATGTTTGTTTTGTAAACAAACTACTTTAGAAATGAGGTCAATCTACTAAGT
This sequence comes from Orientallactaga sibirica, assembly GCA_036365145.1. Classification (NCBI taxonomy): domain Eukaryota; kingdom Metazoa; phylum Chordata; class Mammalia; order Rodentia; family Dipodidae; genus Orientallactaga; species Orientallactaga sibirica. The sequence goes on from JAEOAD010001711.1 coordinate 720, forward strand.
TGTGCATCTTTTTAAATTACATTAACAAGGAAAGTTTGAACTTGCTGCACTCAACCATCTTCGTAGAAATTAAACTGATTCCTAGAACCGAATTACCTTATTTCACACAGTACAGTGTTCGGTACTGAGGATGTTTCTTTTCTAAAGAAACTACTTTAGAAATGAGGCGAATCCACTAACTAGTACATACTGTTAGATTACACAAACTAGGAAAGTTTGAACTTGCAGCACTCAAGCTTCTTCGTAGGAAATCAAGTGATACCTAGAACGGAACTAGCTTATTTCACATAGTACAGTGTTCAGTAATGAGGATGTTTGTTTTCTAAACAAACTACTTTAGAAATGGGAACTAGCTTATTTCACATAGTACAGTGTTTGGTAATGAAGATGTTTGTTTTCTAAACAAACTACTTTAGAAATGGGGCCAATCTACTAAGTTGTGCATTTTTAGATTACATTAACATGGAAAGTTTGAACTTGCTGCACTCAACCTTCTTCGTAGAAATCAAACTGATTCCTAGAAGCGAATTAACTTATTTTACAGAGTACGGTGTTCAGTAATGAAGATGTTTCTTTTCTAAAGAAACTACTTTAGAAATTAGGCCAATCTACTAAGTTGTGCATCTTTTAAGATTACATTAACAAGGAAAGTTTGAACTTGCTGCACCCAACCTTCTTTGTAGGAAAGCAAGTGATTCCTAAAAGCGAATTCACTTATTTCACAAAGTACAGTGTTCGGTACTGAAGATGTTTCTTTTCTAAAGAAATTACTTTAGAAATGAGGGCAATCCACGAACTTGTACATCTTGTTAGATTACACAAACGAGGAATGTTTGAACTTGCTGCACTCAACCTAATTCGTAGGAAAGCAAGTGATTCCTAGAATCGAACTAGCTCATTTCACATAGTACAGTGTTCGGTAATGAAGATGTTTGTTTTCTAAACAAACTACTTTAGAAATGAGGCGAATCTACTAACTTGGCCATCTTTTTAGATTACATTAACAAGGAAAGATTGACCTTGCTGCACTCAACCTTTGTTGGAAAGCAAGTGATTCCTAGAACCTAATGAGCTTATTTCATAGTACAGTGTTCGGCAATGAAGATGTTTGTTTCCTCAAGAAACTATTTTACAAATGAGGTGACTCTACTAACTTGGCCATCATTTTAGATTACATTAACAAGGAAAGTTTGAACTTGCTGCACTCAACCATCTTCGTAGAAATTAAACTGATTCCTAGAACCGAATTAACTTCTTTCACACAGTACAGTGTTCAGTACTGAAGATGTTTGTTTTCTAAAGAAACCACTTTAGAAACAACGTGAATCAACTAACTTGTACATCTTGTTAGATTACACAAACGAGGAAAGGTTGAACTTGCTGCACTCATCCTTCTTCGTAGGAAAGCAAGTGATTCCTAGAACGGAACTAGCTCATTTCACATAGTATACTGTTCGGTAATGAAGATGTTTGTTTTGTAAACAAACTACTTTAGAAATGAGTCCAATCTACTAAGTTGTGCATCTTTTTAGATTACATTAACAAGGAAAGTTTGAACTTTCCGCACTCAACCATCTTCGTAGAAATTAAACTGATTCCTAGAACCGATTTAACTTATTTCACACAGTACAGCGTTCAGTACTGAAGATGTTTCTTTTCTAAAGAAACTACTTTAGAAATGAGGCGAATGCACTAACTTCGACATCTTGTTAGATTAAACAAATTAGGAAAGTTTGAACTTGCTGCACTAAACCTTCCTCGTAGGAAAGCAAGTGATTCCTAGAACTGAACTAGCTCATTTCACAAAGTATAGTGTTCAGTAATGAAGATGTTTCTTTTGTAAACAAACTACCTTAGAAATGAGGCCAATCTACTAAGTTGTGCATCTATTCAGATTACAATAACAAGGAAAGTTTGAACTTGCTGCACTCAACCTTCTTTATGGGAAAGCAACTGATTCCTTGAACCGAATGAGCTTATTTCACACAGTGCAATGTTCGGCAATGAAGATGTTTCTTTCCTCAACAAAGTTCTTTACAAATGAGGCGAAACTTCTAACTTGGCCAACTTTTTAGATTACATTAACAAGGAAAGTTTGAACTTGCTGCACTCAACCATCTTCGTAGAAATTCAACTGATTCCTAGAAGCGAAATAACTTACTTCACACAGTACAGTGTTCGGTACTGAAGATGTTTCTTTTCTAAAGGAACTACTATAGAAATGAAGCCAATCTACTAAGTTGTGCATCTTTTTAGATTACATTAACAAGGTACGTTTGAACTTGCTGCACTCAACCTTCTTTGTAGGAAAGGAAGTGATTCCTAGAACCGAATGAGCTTATTTCACACAGTACAATGTTTGGCTATAAAGATGTTAATTTTCTCAAGAAACTATTTTACAAATGAGGTGACTCTGCTAACTCGGCCATCTTTTTCGATTACATTAACAAGGAACGTTTGAACTTCCTGCACTCAGCCATCTTCGTAGAAAGGAAACTGATTCCTAGAACCGAATTAACTCATTTCACACAGTACAGTGTTCAGTCCTGAAGATGTTTGTTTTCTAAAGAAACCACTTTAGAAACGACGCGAATCCACTAACTTGTACATCTTGTTTTATTACACAAAGGAGGTAAGTTTGAATTTGCTGCACTCATCCTTCTTCGTAGGAAAGCAAATGATTCCTAGAACGGAACTAGCTCATTTCACATAGTATAGTGTTCGGTAATGAAGATGTTTGTTTTGTAAACAAACTACTTTAGAAATGAGGCCAATCTACTAAGTTGTGCATCTTTTTAGATTACATTAATAAGGAAAGTTTGAACTTGCTGCACTCAACCTTCTTTGTAGGAAAGCAACTGATTCCTAGAACCGAATGAGCTTATTTCACACAGTACAATGTTCGGCAATGAAGATGTTTGTTTTCTCAACAAACTACTTTACAAATGAGGTGAATCCACTAACTTGGCTATCTTTGCAGATTACATTAACAAGGAAAGTTTGAACTGGCTGCAATCAACCATCTTTGTAGAAATTAAACTGATTCCAAGAAGCAAATAAACTTATTTCACACAGTACAGTGTTCGGTAATGAAGATGCTTCTTTTCTAAAGAAATTGCTTTAGAAATGAGGCGAATCCACTAAGTTGTGCGTCTTTTGAGATTACATTAACAAGGAATGTTTGAACTTGCTGCACTGAACAGTCTTTGTAGGAAAGCAACTGAATTCTAGATCCGAATTAGCTTTTTTAACACAGTACAATGTTCGGCAATGAAGATGTTTGTTTTCTCAACAAACTACTTTACAAATGAGGCAAATCTACTAACTTGGACATCTTTTTAGATTACATTAACAAGGAAATTTGAACTTGCTGCACTCAACATTCTTTGTAGGAAAGCACCTGATTCCTAGAAACGATTGAGCTTATTTCACACAGTACAATGTTCGGCAATGAAGATGTTTGTTTTCTCAACAAAGTACTTTACAAATGAGGCGAATCTTCTAACTTGGCCATCTTTTTAGATTCCATTAACAAGGAAAGTTTGAACTTCGTGCACTCAAACTTCTTCATAGAAATTAAACTGATTCCTAGAAGCGAATTAACTTATTTCACACACTACAGTGTTTGGTACTGAAGATGTTTCTTTTCTAAAGGAACTACATTAGAAATGAGGCTAATCCACTAACTTGTACTTCTTGTTAGATTACACAAACTAGGAAAATTTGAACTTGCTGCACTCAACCTTCTTCGTAGAAATTAAACTGATTCCTAGAAGCGAATTAACTTATTTCACACAGTACAGTGTTCGGTACTGAAGATGTTTCTTTTCTAAAGAAACTACTTTAGAAATGAGGCCAATCTAATACGTTGTGCATCTTTTTAGATTATATTAACAAGGAAAGTTTGAACTTGCTGCACTCAACCGTCTTTGTAGGAAAGCAACTGATTTCTAGAACTAAATTAGCTTTTTTTCACACAGTACAATGTTCGGCAATGAAGCTGTTTGTTTTCTCAACAGACTACTTTACCAACAAGGCAAAACTACTAACTTGGACATCTTTTTAGATTACATTAACAAGGAAAGTTTCAACTTGATAAACTGAACCGTCTTCGTAGAAAGTAAACTGATTCCTACAACTGAATTAGCTCATTTCACACAGTACAATGATTGGCAATGAAGATTTGTTTTCTAAAGAAACTACTTTAGAAATGAGGCGAATCTACTAACTTGGACATCTTTTTAGATTACATTAACAAGGAAAGTTTGAACTTGCTAAACTCAACCATCTTCGTAGAAAGGAAACTGATTCCTAGAACCGAATTAACTTATTTCACACAGTAGAGTGTTCGGTACTGAAGATGTTTGTTTTCTAAAGAAACAAATTTACAAATGACGCCAACCCACTAACTTGTACATCTTGTTAGATTACACAAACTAGGAAAGTTTGAACTTGCTGCACCCACCATCTTCGTAGAAATTAAACTGATTCGTAGAAGCGAATTAACTCAATTCACACAGTACAGTGTTCGGTACTGAAGATGTTTCTTTTCTAAACAAACCACTTTAGAAATGATACCAATCTACAAAGTTGTGCATCTTTTCAGATTACATTAACAAGGAAAGTTTGAACTTGCTGCACTCAACCTTCTTTGTGGGAAAGCAAGTGATTCCTAGATCCGAATGAGCTTATTTCACACAGTACAATGTTCGGCAATAAAGATGTTAATTTTCTCAACAAACTACTTTACAAATGAGGCGAATCTACTAACTTGGCCATCTTTTTAGATTACATTAACAAGGAAAGTTTGAACTTGCTGCACTCAACCTTCTTTGTAGGAAAGCAACTGATTCCTTGAACCGAATGAGCTTATTTCACACAGTGCAATGTTTGGCAATGAAGATGTTTGTTTCCTCAACAAAGTACTTTACAAATGAGGCGAATCTTCTAACTTGGCCATCTTTTTAGATTACATTAACAAGGAAAGTTTGAACTTGCTGCACTCAACCATCTTCGTAGAAATTAAACTGATTCCTAGAAGCGAAATAACTTACTTCACACAGTACAGTGTTCGGTACTGAAGATGTTTCTTCTCTAAAGGAACTACTTTAGAAATGAAGCCAATCTACTAAGTTGTGCATCTTTTTAGATTACATTAACAAGGTAAGTTTGAACTTGCTGCACTCAACCTTCTTTGTAGGAAAGGAAGTGATTCCTAGAACCGAATGAGCTTATTTCACACAGTACAATGTTTGGCTATAAAGATGTTAATTTTCTCAAAAAACTATTTTACAAATGAGGTGACTCTGCTAACTTGGCCATCTCTTTCTATTACATTAACAAGGAAAGTTTGAACTTCCTGCACTCAGCCATCTTCGTAGAAAGGAAACTGATTCCTAGAACCGAATTAACTCATTTCACACAGTACAGTGTTCAGTCCTGAAGATGTTTGTTTTCTAAAGAAACCACTTTAGAAACGACGCAAATCCACTACCTTGTACATCTTGTTTGATTACACAAAGGAGGTAAGTTTGAATTTGCTGCACTCATCCTTCTTCGTAGGAAAGCAAGTTATTCCTAGAACGGAAGTAGCTCATTTCACATAGTATAGTGTTCGGTAATGAAGATGTTTGTTTTGTAAACAAACTACTTTAGAAATGAGGCCAATCTACTAAGTTGTGCATCTTTTTAGATTACATTAACAAGGAAAGTTTGAACTTGCTGCACTCAACCTTCTTTGTAGGAAAGCAAGTGATTCCTGGAACCGAATGAGCTTATTTCACGCAGTACAATGTTCGGCAATAAAGATGTTAATTTTCTCAACAAAGTACTTTACAAATGAGGTGACTCTGCTAACGTGGCCATCTTTTTAGATTACATTTACAAGGAAAGTTTGAACTTGCTGCATTCAACCATCTTCGTAGAAATTAAACTGATTCTTAGAACCGATTTACCTTATTTCACACAGTACAGTGTTCGGTACTCAAGATATTTCTTTTCTAAAGAAATTACTTTAGAAATGAGGCTAATCCCCTAAGTTGTGCACCTTTTTAGAATACATTAACAAGGAATGTTTGAACTTGCTGCACTCAACCGTCTTTGTAGGAAAGCAACAAAATTTTAGATCCGAATTAGCTTTATTCACACAGTGCAATTGTTCCGCAATGAAGATGTTTGTTTTCTCAACAAACTACCTTACAAATGAGGTGAATCTACTAACTTGGCCATCTTTGCAGATTACATTAACAAGGAAAGTATGAACTTGCTGCACTCAACCATCTTCGTAGAAATTAAACTGATTCCTAGAAGCGAATTAACTTATTACACACAGTACATTGTTCGGTACTGAAGATGTTTCTTTTCTAAAGAAATTACTTTAGAAATGAGGCGAATCCACTAAGTTGTGCTTCTTTTTAGATTACATTAACAAGGAAAGTTTGACCTGGCTGCACTCAACCTTCTTTGTAGGAAAGCAACTGAGTTCTAGAACTAAATTAGCTTTTTTCCACAGTACAATGTTCGGCAATGAAGATGTTTGTTTGCTCAACAAACTACTTTACAAATGAGGCAAATCTACTAACTGGTACATCTTGTTAGATTACACAAACGAGGAAAGTTTGAACCTGCTACACTCTACCTTCTTCGTAGGAAAGCAAGTGATTCCTAGAACTGAACTAGCTCATGTCACATAGTATAGTCTTCGGTAATGAAGATGTTTGTTTTGTAAACAAACTACTTTAGAAATGAGGCCAATCTACTAAGTTGTGCATCTTTTTATATTACAATAACAAGGAAAGTTTGAACTTGCTGCACTCAACCATCTTCGTAGAAATTAAACTGATTCCTAGAACCGAATTACCTTATTTCAAGCAGAACAGTGTTCGGTACTGAAGATGTTTCTTTTCTAAAGAAACTACTTTAGAAATGAGGCGAATTTACTAACTTGTACATCTTGATAGATTACACAAACTAGGAAAGTTTGAACTTGCTGCACTCAACCTTCTTCGTAGGAAACCAAGTGATTCATAGAACGGAACTAGCTTATTTCACATAGTATACTGTTCGGTAAGGAAGATGTTTGTTTTCTAAACAAACTACTTTAGAAATGAGGCCAATCTACTAAGTTGTGCATCTTTTTAGATTACATTCACAAGGAAAGTTTGAACTTGCTGCACTCAACCTTCTTTGTAGGAAAGCAAGTGATTCCTAGAACTGAATGAGCTTATTTCACACAGTACAAGGTTCGGCAATAAAGATGTTAATTTTCCCAACAAACTACTTTACAAATGAGGTGAATCTGCTAACTTGGCCATCTTTTTAGATTACATTAACAAGGAAAGTTTGAACTTGCTGCACTCAACCATCTTCGTAGAAGGGAAACTGATTCCTAGAACAGAATTAACTTATTTGACACAGGACACTGTTCAGTACTGATGATGTTTGTTTTCTAAAGGAACCACTTTAGAAATGACGCGAATCCACTAACTTGTACATCTTGTTAGATTACACAAACTAGGAAAGTTTGAGCTTGCTGCACTCAACCTTCTTCATAGGAAAGCAAGTGATTCCTAGAACCGAACTAGCTCATTTCACATAGTAGAGTGTTCGGTAATGAAGATGTTTGTTTTCTAATCAAACTACTTTAGAAATGAGGCCAATCTACTAAGTTGTGTATCTTTTTAGATTACATTAACAAGGAAAGTTTGAACTTGCTGCACTCAACCTTCTTCGTAGAAATTAAACTGATTCCTAGAAGCGAATTAACTTATTTCAAGCAGAACAGTGTTCGGTACTGAAGATGCTTCTTTTCTAAAGAAACTACTTTAGAAATGAGGCCAATCGACTAAGTTTTGCATCTTTATAGATTACATTAACACGGAAAGTTTGAACTTTCTGCACTCAACCGTCTTTGTAGGAAAGCAACTGAATTCTAGAAACGAATTAGCTTTTTCACACAGTACAATGTTCCGCAATGAAGATGTTTGTTTTCTCAAGAAACTACTTTACCAATGAGGCGAATCTACTAACTTGGACATCTTTTTAGATTACATTAACAAGGAAAGTTTGAACATGCTAAACTCAACCATCTTCGTAGAAAGCAAACTGATTCCTGGAACCGAATTAACATTTTTAACACAGTACAATGTTCGGTACTGAAGATGTGTGTTTTCTAATGAAACTACTTCAGAAATGACGCGAATCCACTAACTTGTGTATCTTGTTAGATTACACAAACTAGGAAAGTTTGAACTTGCTGCCCTCAACCTTCTTCGTAGGAAAGCAAGTTATTACTAGAACCAAACTAGCTTATTTCACATAGTACAGTGTTCGGTAATGAAGATGTTTGTTTGCTAAACAAAGTACATTAGAAATGAGGCCAATGTACTAAGTTGTGCATGTTTTTATGTTACATTAACAAGGAATGTTTGAACATGCTGCACTACACCTTCTTTGTAGGAAAGCAAGTGATTCCTCGAACCGAATGAGCTTAATTCACACAGTACAATGTTCGGGAATGAAGATGTTTGTTTTCTCAACAAACTACTTCACCAATGAGGCGAATCTAGTAACTTGGCCATCTTTTTAGATTACATTAACAAGGAAAGTTTGAACTTGCTGGACTCAACCATCTTCATAGAAATTAAACTGATTCCTAGAAGCGAATTAACACTACACACAGTACAGTGTTCCGTACTGAAGATGTTTCTTTTCTAAAGAAATTACTTTAGAAATGAGGTGAATGCACTAAGTTGTGCATCTTTTTAGAATACATTAAAAAGGAATGTTTGAACTTCCTGCACTCAACCGTTTTGTAGGAAAGCAACTGAATTCTAGATCCGAATTACCTTTTTTCACACTGTACAATGTTCGGCAATGAAGATGTTTGTTTTCTCAACAAACTACTTTACAAATGAGGTGAATCCACTAACTTGGCCATCTTTGGAGATTACATTAACAAGGAAAGTTTGAACTGGCTGCAATCAACCATCTTCGTAGAAATTAAACTGATTCCAAGAAGCGAATTAACTTATTTCACACAGTACAGTGTTCGGTACTGAAGATGTTTCTTTTCTAAAGAAATTGCTTTAGAAATGAGGTGAATCCACTAAGTTGTGCATCTATTGAGATTACATTAACAAGGAATGTTTGAACTTGCTGCACTGAACAGTCTTTGTAGGAAAGCAACTGAATTCTAGATCCGAATTAGCTTTTTTAACACAGTACAATGTTCGGCAATGAAGATTTTTGTTTTCTCAACAAACTACTTTACAAATGAGGCAAATCTACTAACTTGGACATCTTTTTAGATTACATTAACAAGGAAATTTGAACTTGCTGCACTCAACATACTTTGTAGGAAAGCACCTGATTCCTAGAAACGAATGAGCTTATTTCACACAGTACAATGTTTGGCAATGAAGATATTTGTTTTCTCAACAAAGTACTTTACAAATGAGGCGAATCTTCTAACTTGGCCATCTTTTTAGATTCCATTAACAAGGAAAGTTTGAACTTCGTGCACTCAACCTTCTTCATAGAAATTAAACTGATTCCTAGAAGCGAATTAACTTATTTCACAGAGTACAGTGTTTGCTACTGAAGATGTTTCTTTTCTAAAGGAACTACATTAGAAATGAGTCGAATCCACTAACTTGTACTTCTTGTTAGATTACACAAACTAGGAAAATTTGAACTTGCTGCACTCAACCTTCTTCGTAGAAATTAAACTGAATCCTAGAAGCGAATTAACATATTTCACACAGTACAGTGTTCGGTACTGAAGATGTTTCTTTTCTAAAGAAACTACTTTAGAAATGAGGCCAATCTAATACGTTGTGCATCTTTTTAGATTATATTAACAAGGAAAGTTTGAACTTGCTGCACTCAACCGTCTTTGTAGGAAAGCAACTGATTTCTAGAACTAAATTAGCTTTTTTTCACACAGTACAATGTTCGGCAATGAAGATGTTTGTTTTCTCAACAGACTACTTTACCAACGAGGGAAATCTACTAACTTGGACATCTTTTTAGATTACATTAACAAGGAAAGTTTCAACTTGCTAAACTGAACCGTCTTCGTAGAAAGTAAACTGATTCCTCCAACCGAATTAGCTCATTTCACACAGTACAATGATTGGCAATGAAGATTTGTTTTCTAAAGAAACTACTTTAGAAATGAGGCGAATCTACTAACTTGGACATCTTTTTAGATTACATTAACAACGAAAGTTTGAACTTGCTAAACTCAACCATCTTCGTAGAAAGTAAACTGATTCCTAGAACCGAATTAGCTCATTTCACAGAGTACAATGTTTGGCAATGAAGGTTTGTTTTCTAAAGAAACTACTTTAGAAATGAGGCGAATCTACTAGCTTGGACATCTTTTTAGATTACATTAACAAGGAAAGTTTGAACTTGCTAAACTCAACCATCTTCGTAGAAAGGAAACTGATTCCTAGAACCCAATTAACTTATTTCACACAGTACAGTGTTCAGTACTGAAGATGTTTATTTTCTAAAGAATTACTTTAGAAATGAGGAGAATCCACTAAGATGTGCATCTTTTTACAATACATTAACAAGGAATGTTTGAACTTGCTGCACTCAACCGTCTTTGTTGGAAAGCAACTGAATTCTAGATCCGAATTAGCTTTTTTCACACAGTACAATGTTCGGCAATGAATATGTTTGTTTTCTCAACAAACTACTTTACAAATGAGGTGAATCTACTAACTTGGCCATCTTTGCAGATAACATTAACAAGGAAAGTTTGAACTTGCTGCCCTCAACCATCTTCGGAGAAATTAAACTGATTCCTAGAAGCGAATTAACGTATTTCACACAGTACAGTGTTCGGTACTGAAGATGTTTCTTTTCTAAAGAAATTACTTTAGAATTGAGGCGAATCCACTAAGTTGTGCATCTTTTTAGAATACATTAACAAGGAATATTTGAACTTGCTGCACTCAAACGTCTTTGTAGGAAAGCAACTGAATTGTAGATCCGAATTAGCTTTTTTCACACAGTGCAATGTTCGTCAATGAAGATGTTTGCTTTCTCAACAAGCTACTTTACAAATGAGGTGAATCTACTAACTTGGCCATCTTTGCAAATTACATTAAAAAGGAAAGTTTGAACTTGCTGAACTCAACAATCTTCGTAGAAATTAAACTGATTCCTAGAAGCGAGTTAATTCATTTCACACAGTTCAGTGTTCGGTACTAAAGATGTTTCTTTTCTAAAGAAATTACTTTACAAATGAGGCGAATCCACTAATTGGTGCATCTTTTTAGATTACATTAACAAGGAAAGTTTGAACTTGCTAAACTCAACCATCTTCGTAGAAAGTAAACTCATTCCTAGAACCGAATTAGCTCATTTCACACAGTACAATGTTTGGCAATGAAGGTTTGTTTTCTAAAGACACTGCGTTAGAAATGAGGCAATTAAGTTGGACACCTTTTTATATTACATTAATAAGGAAAGTTTGAACTTGCTGCATTCAACGGTCTTTGTAGGAAAGCACATAAATTCTAGAACTGAATGAGCTTGAACTTATTTCACACAGTACAGTGTTCGGTACTGAAGATATTTCTTTTCTAAACAAACTACTTTAGAAATGAGGCGAATCCACAAACTTGTACATCTTGTTAGATTACACAAACTAGGAAAGTTTGAACTTGCTGCACTCAACATTCTTCGTAGAAATTAAACTGATTCCTAGAAGCGAATTAACTTATTTCACACAGTACAGTGTTCGGTACTGAAGATGTTACTTTTCTAAAGAAACTACTTTAGAAATGAGGCCAATCTACTAAGTTGTGCATCTTTTTAGATTACATTAACAAGGAAAGTTTGAACTTTGTGCACTCAACCGTCTTTGTAGGAAAGCAACTGAATTCTAGAACCGAATTAGCTTTTTACACACAGTACAATGTTCGCAATGAAGATTTTTGTTTTTTCAACAAACTTCTTTACAAATCAGGTGAATCTGCTAACTTGGCCATCTTTTTTAGATTACATTAACAAGGAAAGTTTGAACTTGCTGCACTCAACCATCTTCGTTGAAAGGAAACTGATTCCTAGAACCGAATTAATTTATTTCACACAGTACAGTGTTCAGTACTGAAGATGTTTGTTTTCTAAAGGAACCACTTTAGAAATGATGCGAATCCACTAACTTATATACATCTTGTTAGATTACAGAAACTAGGAAAGTTTGAACTTTGCACTCAAAGTTCTTCGTAGGAAAGCAAGTGATTCCTAGAACCGAATTAGCTCATTTCACATAGTACAGTGTTCGGTAATGAAGATGTTTGTTTTCTCAACAAACTACTTTATAAATCATGCCAATCTACTAAGTTGTGCATCTTTTTAGATTACATTAACAAGGAAAGTTTGAACTTGCTGCACTCAACCTTCTTTGTAGGAAAGCAACTGATTCCTAGAACCGAATGAGCTTATTTCAGACAGGACAATGTTTGGCAATGAAGATGTTGGTTTTCTCAACAAACTACTTTACAAATGAGGAGAATCTACTAACTTGGCCATCTTTTTAGATTACATTAACATGGAAAGTTTGAACTTGCTGCACTCAACCATCTTTGTAGAAATTAAACTGATTCCTAATTAACTTATTTCACACAGTACAGTGTTTCAGAATGAAGATGTTTCTTTTCTAAAGAAACTGTTTTAGAAATGAGGCCAATCTACTAAGTTGTGCATGTTTTTCGATTACATTAATAAGGAAAGTTTGAACTTGCTGCACTCAACCATCTTTGTAGGAAAGCAATTAAATTCTAGAACAGAATGAGCTTTTTTCACACAGTACAATGTTCAGCAATGAAGATGTTTGTTTTCTCAACGAACTACTTTACAAATGAGGCAAATCTACTAACTTGGCCATCTTTTTAGATTACATTAACGAGAAAGTTTGAACTTGCTGCACTCAACCTTCTTCGTAGAAATTAAAATGATTCCTAGAAGGGAATTAACTTATTTCACACAGTACAGTGTTTGGTACTGAAGATGTTTGTTTTCTAAAGAAACTACTTTAGAAATGAGGCCAATCTACTAAGTTGTACATCTTTTTAGATTACATTAACAAGGAAAGTTTGAACTTGCTGCACTCAACCTTCTTTGTAGGAAAGCAAGTGATTCCTAGAACCAATTAGCTTATTTCACACAGTACAGTGTTCGGCAATGAAGATGTTTGTTTTTTCAACAAACTACTTTACAAATGAGGTGAATCTTGGCCATCTTTTTAGATTACATTAACAAGGAAAGTTTGAACTTGCTGCACTCAACCATCTTCGTAGTAAATTAAACTGATTCCTAGAACGGAATTAATTTATTTCACACAGTACAGTGTTCAGTACTGAAGATGTTTGTTTTCTAAAGAAACTACTTTAGAAATGAGGCGAATCCACTAACTTATACATCTTGTTAGATTACACAAACTAGGAAAGTTTGAACTTGCTGCACTCAAAGTTCTTCGTAGAAAGCAAGTGATTCCTAGAACCGGAATTAGCTCATTTCACATAGTACAGTGTTAGGTAATGAAGATGTTTGTTTTCTCAACAAACTACTTTAGAAATGATGCCAATCTACTAAGTTGTGCATCTTTTTAGATTACATTAACAAGGAAAGTTTGAACTTGCTGCACTCAACCTTCTTTGTAGGAAAGCAACTGATTCCTAGAACCGAATGAGCTTATTTCAGACAGTACAATGTTTGGCAATGAAGATGTTGGTTTTCTCAACAAACTACTTTACAAATGAGGTGAATCTACTAATTTGGCCATCTTTTTAGATTACATTAACAATGGAAAGTTTGAACTTGCTGCACTCAACCTTCTTTGTAGAAATTAAACTGATTCCTAGAACCGAATTAACTTATTTCACACAGTACAGTGTTTGGCAATGAAGATGTTTGTTTTTCTAAAGAAACTGTTTTAGAAATGAGGCCAATCTACTAACTTGACATGTTTTAGATTACATTAACAAGGAAAGTTTGAACTTGCTGCACTCAACCGTCTTTGTAGGAAAGCAACTGAATTCTAGAACTGAATGAACTTTTTTCACACAGTACAGTGTTCGGTAATGAAGATGTTTGTTTTCTCAAGAAACTACTTTAGAAATGAGGCAAATCTACTAACTTGTACATCTTTTAGATTACATTAACAAGGAAAGTTTGAACTTGCTAAACTCAACCATCTTCGTAGAAATTAAACTGATTCCTAGAAGCTTAATTAACTTATTTCACACAGTACAGTGTTTGGTACTGAAGATGTTTCTTTTCTAAAGAAACTACTTTAGAAATGAGGCCAATCTACTAAGTTGTGCATCTTGTTAGATTACATTAACTAGGAAAATTTGAACTTTCTGCACTCAACCTTCTTTGTAGGAAAGCAACTGATTCCTAGAACTGAACCAGCTTATTACACACAGTACAATGTTTGGTAATGAAGATGTTTGTTTTCTCAACAAACTACTTTAGAAATGAGGCAAATCTACTAAGTTGACATCTTTTTAGATTACATTAACAAGGAAAGTTTGAACTGGCTAAACTCAACCATCTTCATAGAAAGTAAACTGATTCCTAGAACCGAATTAGCTTATTTCACACAGTACAATGTTTGGCAATGAAGATGTTTGTTTTCTCAGAAACTACTTTTGAAATGAGGTGAATCTACTAACTTGGCCATCTTTTAGATTACATTAACAAGGAAAATTTGAACTTGCTGGACTCAACCATCTTTGTAGAAATTAAAGTGATTCCTAGAACGAATTAACTTATTTCACACAGTACAGTGTTCGGTACTTGAAGATGTTTGTTTTCTAAAGAAACTACTTTAGAAATGAGGCAAATCTACTAAGTTGTGCATCTTTTTAGATTACATTAACAAGGAATGTTTGAACTTGCTGCACTCAACCGTCTTTGTAGGAAAGCAACTGAATTCTAGAACCGAATTAGCTTTTTCACACAGTACAATGTTAGGAAATGAAGATGTTTGTTTTCTCAACAAACTACTTTACAAATGAGGTGAATCTACTAACTTGGCCATCTTTGCAGATTACATTAACAAGGAAAGTTTGAACTTACTAAACTCAACCATCTTCGTAGAAATTAAACTGATTCCTAGAATAGAATTAGCTCATTTCACACAGTACAATGTTTGGCAATGAAGGTTAGTTTTCTAAAAGAAACTACTTTAGAAATGAGGCGAATCTACTAACTTGGACATCTTTTTAGATTACATTAACAAGGAAAGTTTGAACTTGCTGCATTCAACGGTCTTTGTAGGAAAGCACCTGATTTCCTAGAACTGAATGAGCTTGAACTTCATACAGTACAGTGTTTGGTACTGAAGATGTTTTTTTCTAAAGAAACTACTTTAGAAATGAGGCGAATCCACTAACTTGTACATCTTTTTAGATTACATTAACTAGGAAAGTTTGAACTTGCTGCACTCAACCTTCTTCGTAGAAATTAAACTGATTCCTAGAAGCGAATTAACTTATTTCACACAGTACAGTGTTCGGTACTGAAGATGTTTCTTTTCTAAAGAAACTACTTTAGAAATGAGGCCAATCTACTAAGTTGTGCATCTTTTTAGATTACATTAACAAGGAAAGTTTGAACTTTCTGCACTCAACCTTCTTTGTAGGAAAGCAACTGATTTCTAGAACCGAATTAGCTTTTTCACACAGTACAATGTTCATAATGAAGATGTTTGTTTTCTCAACAAACTACTTTACAAATGAGGCAAATCTACTAATTTTGGACATCTTTTTAGATTACATTAACAAGGAAAGTTTGAACTTGCTAAACTCAACCATATTCATAGAAAGTAAACTGATTCCTAGAACCGAATAAGCTTATTTCACACAGTACAATGTTTGGCAATGAAGATGTTTTTTTCTAAAGAAACTACTTTAGAAATGAGGTGAATCTACTAATTTGGACATCTTTTTAGATTACATTAACAAGGAAAGTTTGAACTTGCTGCACTCAACCTTCTTTGTAGGAAAGCAAGTGATTCCTAGAACCGAATGAGCTTTTTTCACACAGTACAATGTTCGGTAATGAAGATGTTTGTTTTCTAAACAAACTACTTTACCAATGAGGCAAATCTACTAACTTGTGCATTTTTAGATTACATTACCAGGGGAAAGTTTGAACTTGCTGCACTCAACCATCTTTGTAGGAAAGGCAAACTGATTCCTAGAACCGAATTATCTTATTTCACACAGTACAGTGTTCTGTACTGAAGATGTTTTTTTCTAAAGAAACCACTTTACAAATGACACGAATCCACTAATTTTGTACATCTTTTTAGATTACATTAACAAGGAAAGTTTGAACTTACTGCACTCAACCTTCTTCGTAGAAATTAAACTGATTCCTAGAAAGCCAATTAATTTATTTCGTAGAAACACAGTACATTGTTGGGTACTGAAGATGTTTCTTTTCTAAAGAAACTACTTTAGAAATGAGGCCAATCTACTAAGTTGTGCATCTTTTTTAGATTACATTAACAAGGAAAGTTTGAACTTGCTGCACTCAACCTTCTTTGTAGGAAAGCAACTGATTCCTAGAACCGAATGAGCTTATTTCACACAGTACAATGTTTGGCAACTGAAGATGTTTGTTTTCTCAACAAAGTACTTTATAAATGAGGCGAATCTTCTAACTTGGCCATCTTTTTAGATTACATTAACAAGGAAAGTTTGAACTTGCTGCACTCAACCTTCTTTGTAGAAATTAAACTGATTCCTAGAGCGAATTAACTTATTTCACACAGTACAGTGTTTGGTACTGAAGATGTTACTTTTCTAAAGAAACCACTTTAGAAATGAGGCCAATCTACTAAGTTGTGCATCTTTTCAGATTACATTAACAAGGAAAGTTTGAACTTGCTGCACTCCACCTTCTTTGTAGGAAAGCAACTGATTCCTAGAACCTAATGAGCTTATTTCACACAGTACAATGTTCGGCAATGAAGATGTTAATTTTCTCAACAAACTACTTTACAAATGAGGTGAATCTACTAACTTGGCCATATTTTTAGATTACATTAACAAGGAAAGTTTGAACTTGCTGCACTCAGCCATCTTTGTAGGAAAGCAAACTGATTCCTAGAACGAATTCAGCTTATTTCACACAGTACAGTGTTCAGTACTGAAGATGTTTGTTTTCTAAAGAAACTACTTTAGAAATGAGGCGAATGTACTAACTTATACATCTTGTTAGATTACACAAACTAGGAAAGTTTGAACTTGCTGCACTCAACCTTCTTCGTAGGAAAAAGTGATTCCTAGAATCGAATTAGCTCATTTCACATAGTACAGTGTTCGGTAATGAAGATGTTTGTTTTCTAAACAAACTACTTTAGAAATGAGGCCAATCTACTAAGTTGTGCATCTTTTAGATTACACAAACCAGGGAAAGTTTGAACTTGCTGCACTCAACCTTCTTTGTAGGAAAGCAACTGATTCCTAGAACCGAATGAGCTTATTTCACACAGTACAATGTTTGGCAATGAAGATGTTTGTTTTCTCAACAAACTACTTTACAAATGAGGCGAATCTACTAACTTGTGCATCTTTTTAGATTACATTAACAAGGCAAGTTTGAACTTGCTGCACTCAACCTTCTTTGTAGGAAATTAAACTGATTCTAGAACCGAATTAGCTTATTTCACACAGTACAGTGTTCGGTACTGAAGATGTTTCTTTTCTAAAGAAACTACTTTAGAAATGAGGCCAATCTACAAAGTTGTGCATCTTTTTAGATTACATTAACAAGGAAAGTTTGAACTTGCTGCACTCAACCTTCTTTGTAGGAAAGCAAGTGATTCCTAAAACTGAATGAGCTTATTTCACACAGTACAATGTTCGTCAATGAAGATGTTTGTTTTCTCAACAAACTACTTTACAAATGAGGCGAATCTACTAACTTGGCCATCTTTTTAGATTACATTAACAAGGAAAGTTTGAACTTGCTGCACTCAACCTTCTTTGTAGAAATTAAACTGATTCCTAGAAGCGAATTCACTTATTTCACACAGTACAGTGTTTGGTACTGAAGATGTTTCTTTTCTAAAGAAACTACTTTAGAAATGAGGCGAATCCACTAACTTGTACATCTTGTTAGATTACACAAACTAGGAAAGTTTGAACTTGCTGGACTCAACCTTCTTTGTAGGAAAGCAAGTGATTCCTAGAACGGAACAGCTTATTTCACATAGTACAGTGTTAGGTAATGAAGATGTTTGTTTTCTAAACAAACTACTTTAGAAATGAGGCCAATCTACTAAGTTGTGCATCTTTTTAGATTACATTAACAAGGAAAGTTTGAACTGGCTGCACTCAACCTTCTTTGTAGGAAAGCAACTGATTCCTAGAACTAAAAGAGCTTATTTCTCACAGTACAGTGTTTGGCAATTAAGATGTTTTTTTTCTCAACAAACTACTTTACAAATGAGGTGAATCTACTAACTTGGCCCATCTTTTTAGATTACATTAACAAGGAAAGTTTGAACTTGCTGCACTCAACCATCTTAAGTAGAAATTAAACTGATTCCTAGAACCAAATTAACTTATTTCACACAGTACAGTGTTTGCAATTGAAGATTTTTTTCTAAAGAAACTACTTTAGAAATGAGGCAAATGCACTAAGTTGGACATCTTGTCAGATTACACAAACTAGGAATGTTTGAACTTGCTGCACTCAACCTCTTTGTAGGAAAGCAACTGATTCCTAGAACCGAATTAGCTTATTTCACACAGTACAGTGTTTGGTAAATGAAGATGTTTCTTTTCTAAACAAACTACTTTAGAAATGGGGCCAATCTACTACGTTGTGCATCTTTTTAGATTACATTAACAAGGAAAGTTTGAACTGGCTGCACTCAACCTTCTTTGTAGAAATTAACTGATTTCTAGAACCGAATTAGCTCATTTCACACAGTACAATGTTTGGCAATGAAGATGTTTGTTTTCTCAACAAACTACTTTAGAAATGAGGCAGAATCTACTAACTTGGACATCATTTTAGATTACATTAACAAGGAAAGTTTGAACTTACTGCATTCAACAGTCTTTGTAGGAAAGCACCTGAATTCTAGAACTGAATGAGCTTGAACTTATACAGTACAGTGTTCGGTACTGAAGATGTTTCTTTTCTAAAGAAACTACTTTAGAAATGAGGCGAATCCACTAACTTGTACATCTTGTTAGATTACATCAACTAGGAATGTTTGAACTTGCTGCACTCAACCTTCTTCGTAGCAATTAAACTGATTCCTAGAAGCGAATTATCTTATTTCATACAGTACAGTGTTCGGTACTGAAGATGTTTCTTTTCTAAAGAAACTACTTTAGAAATGAGGCCAATCTACTAAGTTGTGCATCTTTTTAGATTACATTAACAAGGAAGTTTGAACTTTCTGCACTCAACCGTCTTTGTAGGAAAGCAACTGAATTCTAGAACCGAATTAGCTTTTTACACACAGTACAATGTTCCGCAATGAACATGTTTGTTTTCTCAACAAACTACTTTACCAATGAGGCAAATCTACTAATTTGGACATCTTTTTAGATTACATTTACAAGGAAAGATTGAACTTGCTAAACTCAACCATATTCATAGAAAGTAAACTGATTCCTAGAACCGAATAAGCTTATTTCACACAGTACAATGTTTGGCAATGAAGATTTGTTTTCTACAGAAACTACTTTTGAAATGAGGCGAATCTACTAATTTGGATATCTTTTTAGATTACATTAACAAGGAAAGATTGAACTTGCTGCACTCAACCTTCTTTGTAGGAAAGCAAGTGAATTCTAGAACCGAATGAGCTTTTTTCACACAGTACAATGTTCGGCAAAGAAGATGTTTGTTTTCTAAACGAACTACTTTACCAGTGAGGCAAATCTACTAACTTGGACATATTTTAGATTACATTAACAGGGAAAGTTCGAACTTGCTGCACTCAACCATCTTCGTAGCAAGGAAACTGATTCCTAGAACCGAATTATCTTATTTCACACAGTACAGTGTTCGGTACTGAAGATGTTTTTTTTCTAAAGAAACCACTTTAGTAAGGACACGAATCCACTAACTTGTACATCTTGTTAGATGACACAAACGAGGAAAGTTTGAACTTACTGCACTCAACCTTCTTCGTAGAAATTAAACTGATTCCTAGAAGCCAATTAATTTATTTCACACACTACATTGTTCGGTACTGAAGATGTTTCTTTTCTAAAGAAACTACTTTAGAAATGAGGCCAATCTACTAAGTTGTGCATCTTTTTAGATTACATTAACAAGGAAAGTTTGAACTTGCTGCACTCAACCTTCTTTGTAGGAAAGCAACTGATTCCTAGAACCGAATGAGCTTACTTCACACAGTACAATGTTTGGCAATGAAGATGTTTGTTTTCTCAACAAAGTACTTTATAAATGAGGCGAATCTTCTAAACTGGCCATCTTTTTAGATTACATTAACAAGGAAAGTTTGAACTTGCGGCACTCAACCTTCTTCGTAGAAATTAAACTGAATCCTAGAAGCGAATTAACTTATTTCACACAGTACAGTGTTCGGTACTGAAGAAGATACTTTTCTAAAGAAACCACTTTAGAAATGAGGCCAATCTACTAAGTTGTGCAACTTTTCAGATTACATTAACAAGGAAAGTTTGAACTTGCTGCACTCCACCTTCTTTGTAGGAAAGCAACTGATTCCTAGAACCTAATGAGCTTATTTCACACAGTACAATGTTCGGCAATAAAGATGTTAATTTTCTCAACAAACTACTTTACAAATGAGGCGAATCTACTAACTTGGCCATATTTTTAGATTACATTAACAAGGAAAGTTTGAACTTGCTGGACTCAGCCATCTTCGTAGAAATTAAACTGATTCCTAGAAGCGAATTCACTTATTTCACACAGTACACTGTTCGGTACTGAAGATGTTTCTTTTCTAAAGAAACTACTTTAGAACTGAGGTGAATGTACTAACTTGTACATCTTGTTAGATTACACAAACTAGGAAAGTTTGAACTTGCTGCACTCAACCTTCTTCGTAGGAAAGCAAGTGATTCCGAGAATCGAACTAGCTCATTTCACATAGTACAGTGTTCGGTAATGAAGTGTTTGTTTTCTAAACAAACTACTTTATGAATGAGGCCAATCTACTAAGTTGTGCATCTTTTCCGATTATAGTACCAGGGAAAGTTTGAACTTGCTGCACTAAACCTTATTTGTAGGAAAGCAACTGAGTCCTAGAACCGAATGAGCTTATTTCACACAGTGCAATGTTCTGCAATGAAGATTTTTGTTTCATCAACAATGTACTTTACAAATGAGGCGAATCTTCTAACTTGGCCATCTTTTTAGATTACATTAACAAGGCATGTTTGAACTTGCTGCACTCAACCTTCTTCGTAGAAATTAAACTGATTCCGAGAAGCGAATTCACTTATTTCACGCAGTACAGTGTTGGGTACTGAAGATGTTTCTTTCCTAAAGAAACTACTTTAGAAATGAGGCCAATCTACAAAGTTGTGCATCTTTTTAGATTACATTAACAAGGTAAGTTTGAACTTGCTGCACTCAACCTTCTTTGTAGGAAAGCAAGTGATTCCTAAAACCGAATGAGCTTATTTCACACAGTACAATGTTAGTCAATGAAGATGTTTGTTTTTCAACAAAACTACTTTACAAATGAGGTGAATCTTCTAACTTGGCCATATTTTTAGATTACATTAACAAGGAAAGTTTGAACTTGCTGCACTCAACCTTCTCTGTAGAAATTAAACTGATGCCTAGAAGCGAATTCACTTATTTCACACAGTACAGTGTTCGGTACTGAAGATGTTTCTTTTCTAAAGAAACTACATTAGAAAGGAGGCGAATCCACTAACTTGTACATATTGTTAGATTACACAAACTAGGAAAGTTGAACTTGCTGGACTCAACCTTCTTCATAGGAAAGCAAGTGATTCCTAGAACGGAACTAGCTTATTTCACATAGTACAGTGTTCGGTAATGAAGATGTTTGTTTTCTAAACAAAGTACTTTCGAAATGAGGCCAATCTACTAAGTTGTGCATCTTTTTAGATTACATTTACAAGGAAAGTTTGAACTTGCTGCACTCAACCTTCTTTGTAGGAAAGCAACTGATTCCTAGAACCGAAAGAGCTTATTTCTCACAGTACAGTGTTTGGCAATTAAGATGTTTTTTTTTATCAACAAAGTACTTTACAAATGAGGCGAATATTCTAACTTGGCCATCTTTTTAGATTACATTAACAAGGAAAGTTTGAACTTCCTGCACTCAACCATCTTCGTAGAAATTAAACTGATTCCTAGAACCAAATTACCTTATTTCACACAGTACAGTGTTCGGTACTGAAAATGTTTCGTTTCTAAAGAAACTACTTTAGAAATGAGGCAAATGCACTAACTTGTACATCTTGTCAGATTACACAAACTAGGAGATTTGGAACTTGCTGCACTCAACCTATTTCGTAGAAATTAAACTGATTCCTAGAAGCGAATTAACTTATTTAACACAGTACAGTGTTCGGTACTGAAGATGATTCTTTTCTAAAGAAACTACTTTAGAAATGAGGCCAATCTACTACGTTGTGCATCTTTTTAGATTACATTAACAAGGAAAGTTTGAACTGGCTGCACTCAACCTTCTTTGTAGGAAAGCAACTGAATTCTAGAACCGAATTAGCTTTTTACACACAGAACAATGTTCGGCAATGAAGATGTTTGTTTTCTCAACAAACTACTTTACCAATGAGGCGAATCTACTAACTTGGACATCATTTTAGATTACATTAACAAGGAAAGTTTGAACTTACTGCATTCAACAGTCTTTGTAGGAAAGCACCTGAATTCTAGAACTGAATGAGCTTGAACTTATACAGTACAGTGTTCGGTACTGAAGATGTTTCTTTTCTAAAGAAACTACTTTAGAAATGAGGCGAATCCACTAACTTGTACATCTTGTTAGATTACATCAACTAGGAATGTTTGAACTTGCTGCACTCAACCTTCTTCGTAGCAATTAAACTGATTCCTAGAAGCTGAATTATCTTATTTCATACAGTACAGTGTTTGGTACTGAAGATGTTTGTTTTCTAAAGAAACTACTTTAGAAATGAGGCCAATCTACTAAGTTGTGCATCTTTTTAGATTACATTAACAAGGAAGTTTGAACTTTCTGCACTCAACCGTCTTTGTAGGAAAGCAACTGAATTCTAGAACCGAATTAGCTTTTTACACACAGTACAATGTTCCATAATGAACATGTTTGTTTTCTCAACAAACTACTTTACCAATGAGGCAAATCTACTAATTTGGACATCTTTTTAGATTACATTTACAAGGAAAGATTGAACTGGCTAAACTCAACCATATTCATAGAAAGTAAACTGATTCCTAGAACCGAATAAGCTTATTTCACACAGTACAATGTTTGGCAATGAAGGTTTGTTTTTCTAACAGAAACTAGTTTTTGAAATGAGCGAATCTACTAACTTGGATATCTTTTTAGATTACATTAACAAGGAAAGATTGAACTTGCTGCACTCAACCTTCTTTGTAGGAAAGCAAGTGAATTCTAGAACCGAATGAGCTTTTTTCACACAGTACAATGTTCGGCAAAGAAGATGTTTGTTTTCTAAACGAACTACTTTACCAGTGAGGCAAATCTACTAACTTGGACATATTTTAGATTACATTAACAAGGAAAGTTCGAACTTGCTGCACTCAACCCTCTTCGTAGCAAGGAAACTGATTCCTAGAACCGAATTAACATATTTCACACAGTACAGTGTTTGGTACTGAAGATGTTTTTTTCTAAAGAAACCACTTTAGTAACGACACGAATCCACTAACTTGTACATCTTGTTAGATGACACAAACGAAGAAAGTTTGAACTTACTGCACTCAACCTTCTTCGTAGAAATTAAACTGATTCCTAGAAGCCAATTAATTTATTTCACACACTACAGTGTTGGGTACTGAAGATGTTTCTTTTCTAAAGAAACTACTTTAGAAATGAGGCCAATCTACTAAGTTGTGCATCTTTTTAGATTACATTAACAAGGAAAGTTTGAACTTGCTGCACTCAACCTTCTTTGTAGGAAAGCAACTGATTCCTAGAACCAAATGAGCGTACTTCACACAGTACAATGTTTGGCAATGAAGATGTTTGTTTTCTCAACAAAGTACTTTACAAATGAGGCGAATCTTCTCAATTGGCCATCTTTTTAGATTATATTAACAAGGAAAGTTTGAACTTGCTGCACTCAACCTTCTTCGTAGAAATTAAACTGATTCCGAGAAGCGAATTCACTTATTTCACGCAGTACAGTGTTGGGTACGGAAGATGTTTCCTTTCTAAAGAAACTACTTTAGAAATGAGGCGAATCCACTAACTTTTACATCTTGTCAGATTACACAAACTAGGTAAGTTTGAACTTGCTGCACTCAACCTTCTTTGTAGGAAAGCAAGTGATTCCTAAAACCGAATGAGCTTATTTCCCACAGTACAATGTTCGTCAATGAAGATGTTTGTTTTCTCAACAAAGTACTTTACAAATGAGGCGAATCTTCTAACTTGGCCATATTTTTAGATTACATTAACAAGGAAAGTTTGAACTTGCTGCACTCAACCTTCTCTGTAGAAATTAAACTGATGCCTAGAAGCGAATTCACTTATTTCACACAGTACAGTGTTCGGTACTGAAGATGTTTCTTTTCTAAAGAAACTACATTAGAAAGGAGGCGAATGCACTAACTTGTACATATTGTTAGATTACACAAACTAGGAAAGTTGAACTTGCTGGACTCAACCTTCTTCATAGGAAAGCAAGTGATTCCTAGAACGGAACTAGCTTATTTCACATAGTACAGTGTTCGGTAATGAAGATGTTTGTTTTCTAAACAAAGTACTTTCGAAATGAGGCCAATCTACTAAGTTGTGCATCTTTTTAGATTACATTAACAAGGAAAGTTTGAACTTGCTGCACTCAACCTTCTTTGTAGGAAAGCAACTGATTCCTAGAACCGAAAGAGCTTATTTCTCACAGTACAGTGTTTGGCAATTAAGATGTTTTTTTTTATCAACAAAGTACTTTACAAATGAGGCGAATATTCTAACTTGGCCATCTTTTTAGATTACATTAACAAGGAAAGTTTGAACTTCCTGCACTCAACCATCTTCGTAGAAATTAAACTGATTCCTAGAACCAAATTACCTTATTTCACACAGTACAGTGTTCGGTACTGAAAATGTTTCGTTTCTAAAGAAACTACTTTAGAAATGAGGCAAATGCACTAACTTGTACATCTTGTCAGATTACACAAACTAGGAGATTTTGAACTTGCTGCACTCAACCTTCTTCGTAGAAATTAAACTGATTCCTAGAAGCGAATTAACTTATTTAAAACAGTACAGTGTTCGGTACTGAAGATGATTCTTTTCTAAAGAAACTGCTTTAGAAATGAGGCCAATCTACTACGTTGTGCATCTTTTTAGATTACATTAACAAGGAAAGTTTGAACTGGCTGCACTCAACCTTCTTTGTAGGAAAGGAATTGAATTCTAGAACCGAATTAGCTTTTTACACACAGTACAATGTTCGGCAATGAAGATGTTTGTTTTCTCAACAAACTACTTTACCAATGTGGCAAATCTACTAACTTGGACATCTTCTTTGAGCACATTAACACGAAAGTTTGAACTTGCTAAACTCAACCATCTTCGTAGAAATTAAACTGATTCCTAGAACCGAATTGGCTTATTTCACACAGTACAAAGTTTGGCAATTTAGGTTCGTTTTCTAAAGAAACTACTTTAGAAATGAGGCGAATCTACTAACTTGGACATCTTTTTAGATTACATTAACAAGGAAAGTTTGAACTTGCTAAACTCAACCACCTTCGTAGAAAGGAAACTGATTCCTAGAACCGAATTAACTTATTTCACACAGTACAGTGTTCGGTACTGAAGATGTTTGTTTTCTAAAGAAACTAATTTAGAAATGAAACGAATCCAGTAACTTGTACATCTTGTGAGAATACACAAACTAGGAAAGTTTGAACTTGCTGCACTCAACCATCTTTGTAGAAATTAAACTGATTCCTAGAGCGAATTAACTTCATTTCACAAAGTACAGTGTTTGGTATTGAAGATGTTTGTTTTTCTAAAGAAACTACTTTAGAAATGAGGCCAATCTACTAAGTTGTGCATCTTTTTAGATTCCATTAACAAGGAAAGTTTGAACTTGCTGCACTCAACCTTCTTTGTAGGAAAGCAAGTGATTCCTAGAACCGAATGAGCTTATTTCACACAGTCCAATGTTAATTTTCTCAACAAACTACTTTACAAATGAGGTGACTCTGTTGACTTGGCCATCTTTTTAGATTACATTAAAAAGGAAAGTTTGAACTTGCTGCACTCAAACATCTTCTTAGAAAGGAAACTGATTCCTAGAACCGAATTAACTTATATCACACAGTACAATGTTCACTACTGAAGATGTTTGTTTTATAAGGAAACCACTTTAGAAACGACGCGAATCCACTAACTTGTAAATCTTGTTACATTACACAAACGAGGAAAGTTTGAACTTGCTGCACTCAACCTTCTTCGTAGAATTTAAACTTATTCCTAGAAGCGAATTCACTTATTTAACACAGTACAGTGTTCGGTACTGAAGATGTTTCTTTTCTAAAGAAAATACTTTACAAATGAGGCGAATCCACTAACTTGTACATCTTGTTAGATTACTCAAACTAGAGAAAGTTTGAACTTGCTGCACTCAACCTTCTTTGTAGGAAAGCAAGTGATTCCTAGAACGGAACTAGCTTATTTCACATAGTACAGTGTTCCGTAATGAAGATGTTTGTTTTCTAAACAAACTACTTTAGAAATGAGGCCAATCTACTAAGTTGTGCATCTTTTTAGATTACATTAACAAGGAAAGTTTAAACTTGCTGCACTCAACCTTCTTTGTAGGAAAGCAACTGATTCCTCGAACCGAATGAGCTAATTTCACACAGTACAATGTTCGGCAATGAAGATGTTTGTTTTCTCAACAAAGTACTTTACAACTGAGGCGATTCTTCTAACTTGGCCATCTTTTTAGATTACATTAACAAGGAAAGTTTGAACTTGCTGTACTCAACCTTCTTTGTAGAAATTAAACTGATTCCTAGAACGAAACTAACTTATTTCACACTGTACAGTGTTGGTACTGAAGATGTTTCTTTTTAAAGAAACTAGTTTAGAAATGAGGCCAATCTACTAAGTTGTGCATCTTTTTAGATTACACAAACAAGGAAAGTTTGAACTTGCTGCACTCAACCTTCTTTGTAGGAAAGCAAGTGATTCCTAGAACTGAATAAGCTTATTTCACACAGTACAATGTTCGTCAATGAAGATGTTTGTTTTCTCAAGAAACTACTTTAGAAATGAGGCGAATCTACTAACTTGTACATCTTGTTAGATTACACAAACTAGGAAAGTTTGAACTTGCTGCACTCAACCTTCTTTGTAGGAAAGCAAGTGATTCCTAGAACCAAACTAGCTATTTCACAGTACAGTGTTTGGCAATGAAGATGTTTGTTTTCTCAAGAAACTACTTTAGAAATGAGGTGAATGCACTAACTTGTACATCTTGTTAGATTACACAAACTAGGAAAGTTTGAACTTGCTGCACTCAACCTTCTTTGTAGGAAGCAAGTGATTCCTAGAACGGAATTAGCTTATTTCACACAGTACAAGTGTTCAGTACTGAAGATGTTTGTTTTCTAAAGAAACTACTTTAGAAATGAGGCCAATCTACTAACTTGTGCATCTTGTTAGATTACACAAACAGGAAAGTTTGAACTTGCTGCACTCAACCTTCTTTGTAGGAAAGCAAGTGATTCCTAGAACCGAACTAGCTTATTTCACACAGTACAGTGTTTGGCAATGAAGATGTTGTTTTCTCAAACAAACTACTTTAGAAATTAGGCGAATCTACTAAGTTGTGCATCTTTTTCAGATTACATTAACAAGGAAAGTTTGGACTTGCTGCACTCAACCTTCTTTGTAGGAAAGCAAACTGATTCCTAGAACCGAATTAGCTTATTTCACACAGTACAATGTTTGGCAATGAAGATGTTTGTTTTCTCAACAAACAACTTTACAAATGAGCGAATCTACTAACTTGTGGCCATCTTTTTAGATTACACAAACCAAGGAAAGTTTGAACTTGCTGCACTCAACCTTCTTTGTAGAAATTAAACTGATTCCTAGAACCGAATTAGCTTATTTCACACAGTACAGTGTTGGCAATGAAGATGTTTGTTTTCTAAAGAAACTACTTTAGAAATGAGGCGAATCTACTAACTTGTGCATCTTGTTAGATTACACAAACAAGGAAAGTTTGAACTTGCTGGACTCAACCTTCTTTGTAGGAAAGCAAGTGATTCCTAGAACCGAATTAGCTCATTTCACACAGTACAGTGTTAGTAATGAAGATGTTTGTTTTCTCAACAAACTACTTTAGAAATGAGGCAAATCTACTAAGTTGTAGCATCTTTTTAAATTACATTAACAAGGAAAGTTTGAACTTGCTGCACTCAACCTTCTTTGTAGGAAAGCAAGTGATTCCTAGAACCGAATGAGCTTATTTCACACAGTACAATGTTTGGCAATGAAGATGTTTGTTTTCTCAACAAACTACTTTAGAAATGAGGTGAATCTACTAACTTGACATCTTTTTAGATTACATTAACAAGGAAAGTTTGAACTTGCTGCACTCAACCTTCTTTGTAGAAATTAAACTGATTCCTAGAAGCGAATTAACTTATTTCACACAGTACAGTGTTTGGTACTGAAGATGTTTGTTTTCTAAAGAAACTACTTTAGAAATGAGGCCAATCTACTAAGTTGTACATCTTTTAAGATTACACAAACAAGGAAAGTTTGAACTTGCTGCACTCAACCTTCTTTGTAGGAAAGCAAGTGATTCCTAGAACCGAATTATCTTATTTCACACAGTACAATGTTTGGCAATAAAGATGTTTGTTTTCTCAACAAACTACTTTACAAATGAGGCAGAATCTACTAACTTGGCCATCTTTTTAGATTACATTAACAAGGACAGTTTGAACTTGCTGCACTCAACCTTCTTTGTAGGAAATTAAAGTGATTCTAGAAGAACTGAATGAGCTTATTTCACACAGTACAGTGTTTTGGTACAGAAGATGTTTGTTTTTCAAAGAAACTACTTTAGAAATGAGGTGAATCCACTAACTTGTACATCTTGTTAGATTACACAAACTAGGAAAGTTTGAACTTGCTGCACTCAACCTTCTTCTTAGGAAAGCAAGTGATTCCTAGAACGAATTAGCTTATTTCACACAGTACAATGTTTCACTAATGAAGATGTTTGTTTTCTAAACAAACTACTTTAGAAATGGGGCCAATCTACTAAGTTGTGCATCTTTTAGATTACATTAACAAGGAAAGTTTGAACTTGCTGCCTCAACCTTCTTTGTAGGAAAGCAACTGATTCCTAGAACGAATTGAGCTTATTTCACACAGTACAATGTTCGGCAATGAAGATGTTTGTTTTCTCAACAAAGTACTTTACAAATGATGCGAATCTTCTAACTTGTACATCTTTTTAGATTACACAAACTAGGAAAGTTTGAACTTGCTGCACTCAACATTCTTTGTAGGAAATTAAACTGATTCCTAGAAACGGAATTAACTTATTTCACACAGTACAGTGTTGTTTCAATGAAGATGTTTGTTTTCTAAAGAAACTACTTTAGAAATGAGGCCAATCTACTAAGTTGTGCATCTTTTTAGATTACATTAACAAGGAAAGTTTGAACTTGCTGCACTCAACCTTCTTTGTAGGAAAGCAAGTGATTCCTAGAACGAATGAGCTTATTTCACACAGTACAATGTTCGGCAATGAAGATGTTTGTTTTCTCAACAAACTACTTTACAAATCAGGCGAATCTTCTAACTTGGCCATCTTTTAGATTACATAAAAAGGAAAGTTTGAACTTGCTTCACTCAACCTTCTTTGTAGAAATTAAACTGATTCCTAGAAGCGAATTAACTTATTTCTCACAGTACAGTGTTTGGTACTGAAGATGTTTCTTTTCTAAAGAAACTACTTTAGAAATGAGGCCAATCTACTAATTTGTGCATCTTTTAAGATTACAATAACAAGGAAAGTTTGAACTTGCTGCACTCAACCTTCTTTGTAGGAAAGCAAGTGATTCCTAGAAGCGAATTCACTTATTTCACAGAGTACAGTGTTCGGTACTGAAGATTTTTCTTTTCTAAAGAAACTACTTTAGAAATGAGTCGAATCCACTAACTTGTACATCTTGTTAGATTACACAAACTAGGAAAGTTTCAACTTGCTGCGCTCAACCTTCTTCGTAGGAAAGCAAGTGATTCCTAGAATCAAACTAGCTCATTTCACATAGTATAGTGTTTGGCAATGAAGATGTTTGTTTTCTCAACAAAGTACTTTACAAATGAGGTGACTCTGCTAACTTGGCCATCTTTTTAGATTACTTTCACACGGAAAGTTTGAACTTGCTGCACTCAACCATCTTCGTAGAAAGGAAAGTGATTCCTAGAACCAGATTAACTTATTTCACACAGTACAGTGTTCAGTACTGAAGATGTTTGCTTTATAAGGAAACCACTTTAGAAACGAAGCGAATCCTCTAACTTGTAAATCTTGTTAGATTACACAAACGAGGAAAGTTTGAACTTGCTTCACTCAACTTTATTCGTAGGAAAGCAAGTAATTCCTAGAACCGAACTAGCTCATTTCACATAGTATAGTGTTCGGTAATGAAGATATTTGTTTTGTAAACAAACTACTCTAGAAATTAGGCCAATCTACTAAGTTGTGCAACTTTTCAGATTACATTAACAAGGAAAGTTTGGACTTGCTGCACTCAACCTTCTTTGTAGGAAAGCAACTGATTCCTAGAACCGAATGAGCTTATTTCACACAGTACAATGTTTGGCAATGAAGATGTTTGTTTTCTCAACAAACAACTTTACAAATGAGCGAATCTACTTACATGGCCATTTTTTAGATTACATTACCAAGGAAAGTTTGAACTTGCTGCACTCAACCATCTTCGTAGAAATTAAACTGATTCCTAGAAGCGAATTCACTTATTTCACAGAGTGCAGTGTTCGGTACTGAAGATGTTTCTTTTCTAAAGAAACTACTTTAGAAATGAGGCGAATCCAATAACTTGTATATCTTGTTAGATTACACAAACGAGCAAAGTTTGAACTTGCTGGACTCAACCTTCTTCGTAGGAAAGCAAGTGATTCCTAGAATCGAAGTAGCTCATTTCACATAGTACAGTGTTCGGTAATCAAGATGTTTGTTTTCTAAACAAACTACGTTAGAAATGAGGCCAATCTACTAAGTTGTGCATCCTTTTAAATTACATTAACAAGAAAAGTTTAAACTTCCTGCACTCAACCTTCTTTGTAGGATAGCAACAGATTCCTACATCCGAATGAGCTTATTTCACACAGTACAATGTTCGGCAATGAAGATGTTTGTTTTCTCAACAAAGTACTTTACAAATGATGCGAATCTTCTAACTTGGCCATCTTTTTAGATTACATTAACAAGGAAAGTTTGAAGTTGCTGCACTCAACATTCTTCGTAGAAATTAAACTGATTCCTAGAAGCGAATTAACATATTTCACACCGTACAGTGTTCGGTACTTAAGATGTTTCTTTTCTCAAGAAACTAAGTTAGAAATGAGGCCAATCTACTAAGTTGTGCATCTTTTTAGATTATATTAACAAGGAAAGTTTGAACTTGCTGCACTCAACCTTCTTTGTAGGAAAGCAAGTGAATCCTAGAAGCGAATTCACTTATTTCACACAGTACAGTGTTCGGTACTGAAGATGTTTGTTTTCTCAACAACATAGTTTACAAATCAGGCGAATATTGTAACTTGGCCTACTTTTTAGATTACATTAAAAAGGAAAGTTTGAACTTCCTTCACTCAACCTTCTTCGTAGAAATTAAACTGATTCCTAGAAGCGAATTAACTTATTTCTCACAGTACATTGTTTGGTACTGAAGATGTTTCTTTTCTAAAGAAACTACATGAGAAATGAGGCCAATCTACTAAGTTGTGCATCTTTTAAGATTACATTAATAAGGAAAGTTTGAACTTGCTGCACTCAACCTTCTTTGTAGGAAAGCAAGTGATTCCTAGAAGTGAATTCACTTATTTCACACAGTACAGTGTTCGGTACTGAAGATGTTTCTTTTCTAAAGAAACTACTTTAGAAATGAGGCGATTCCACTAACTTGTACACCTTGTTAGATTACACAAAGGAGGAAAGTTTGAACTTGCTGCACTCAACATTCTTCGTAGGAAAGCAAGTGATTCCTAGAATCAAACTAGCACATTTCACATAGTATAGTGTTTGGCAGTGAAGATGTTTGTTTTCTCAACAAACTACTTTACAAATGAGGTGACTCTACTAACTTAGCCATCTTTTTAGATTACATTAAAACTAGGAAGTTTGAACTTGCTGCACTCAACCATCTTTTGTAGAAAAGAAAAGTGATTCCTAGAACCAATTAACTTATTTCACACAGTACAAGTGTTCAGTACTGAAGATGTTTGTTTTTCTCAAGGAAACCACTTTAGAAATGAGGCGAATCCACTAACTTGTAAATCTTGTTAGATTACACAAACTAGGAACGTTTGAACTTGCTTCACTCAACCTTCTTTGTAGGAAAGCAAGTGATTCCTAGAATCCGAATTAGCTCATTTCACACAGTACAAGTGTTCGGTAATGAAGATGTTTGTTTTCTAAACAAACTACTTTAGAAATTAGGCCAATCTACTAAGTTGTGCAACTTTTCAGATTACATTAACAAGGAAAGTTTGAACTTGCTGCACTCAACCTTCTTTGTAGGAAAGCAACTGATTCCTAGATCCGAATGAGCTTATTTCACACAGTACAATGTTTGCAAAGAAGATGTTTGTTTTCTCAACAAACTACTTTACAAATGAGGCGAATCTACTTACTTGGCCATCTTTTTAGATTACATTAACAAGGAAAGTTTGAACTTGCTGCACTCAACCATCTTTGTAGGAAATTAAAGTGATTCCTAGAAGCAAATTCACTTATTCACATAGTACAGTACAATGTTGCGGTAATGAAGATGTTTGTTTTCTAAAGAAACTACTTTAGAAATGAGTGAATCTACTAACTTGTACATCTTGTTAGATTACACAAAGTAGCAAAGTTTGAACTTGCTGCACTCAACCTTCTTCGAAGTAAAGCAAGTGATTCCTAGAACGGAATTAGCTTATTTCACACAGTACAATGTTCGGCAATAAAGATGTTTGTTTTCTCAACAAACTATTTTACAAATGAGGTGAATCTACTAACTTGGCCATCTTTTTAGATTACATTAACAGGAAAGTTTGAACTTGCTGCACTCAACCTTCTTTGTAGGAAAGCAAGTGATTCCTAGAACCGAATTAACTTATTTCACACAGTACAATGTTCAGCAATGAACATGTTTGTTTTCTCAAGAAACTACTTTGAAAATGAGGCGAATCTACTAACTTGTACATCTTGTTAGATTACACAAACTAGGAAAGTTTGAACTTGCTGCACTCAACCTTCTTTGTAGGAAAGCAAGTGATTCCTAGAAAACGAAGTAGCTTATTTCACACAGTACAATGTTTTGTAATGAAGATGTTTGTTTCTAAAGAAACTACTTTAGAAATGAGGCCAATCTACTAACTTGTACATCTTTTTTAGATTACACAAACAAGGAAAGTTTGAACTTGCTGCACTCAACCTTCTTTTAGGAAAGCAAGTGATTCCTAGAACCGATTTACCTTATTTCACACAGTACAATGTTCAGGCAATGAAGATGTTTGTTTTCTCAAGAAACTACTTTAGAAATGAGGGGAATCTACTAACTTGTACATCTTGTTAGATTACACAAACTAGGAAAGTTTGAACTTGCTGCACTCAACCTTCTTTGTAGGAAAGCAAGTGATTCCTAGAACCGAATTAGCTTATTTCACACAGTACAGTGTTCGGTAATGAAGATGTTTGTTTTCTAAACAAACTACTTTAGAAATGGGGCGAATCTACTAACTTGTACATCTTGTTAGATTACACAAACTAGGAAAGTTTGAACTTGCTGCACTCAACCTTCTTTGTAGGAAATTAAAGTGATTCCTAGAAGCGAATTAGCTTATTTCACACAGTACAATGTCGGCAATGAAGATGTTTGTTTTCTAAAGAAACTACTTTAGAAATGAGGCCAATCTACTAAGTTGTGCATCTTTTTAGATTCCACAAACAAGGAAAGTTTGAACTTGCTGCACTCAACCTTCTTTATAGGAAAGCAAGTGATTCCTAGAACCAAATGAGCTTATTTCACACAGTACAATGTTTGGCAATGAAGATGTTTGTTTTCTCAACAAACTACTTTACAAATGAGGCAAATCTACTAACTTGTACATCTTTTTAGATTACATTAACTAGGAAAGTTTGAACTTGCTGCACTCAACCTTCTTTGTAGAAATTAAAGTGATTCCTAGAACCGAATTAACTTATTTCACACGGTACAGTGTTTGGCAATGAAGATGTTTGTTTTCTCAAGAAACTACTTTAGAAATGAGGCGAATCTACTAACTTGTACATCTTGTTAGATTACACAAACTAGGAAAGTTTGAACTTGCTGCACTCAACCTTCTTTGTTTAGAAAGCAAGTGTTTTCTAGAACGGAATTAGCTTATTTCACACAGTAAAATGTTCGGCAATGAAGATGTTTGTTTTCTAAACAAACTACTTTAGAAATGGGCCAATCTACTAAGTTGTACATCTTTTTAGATTACACAAACAAGGAAAGTTTGAACTTGTGCACTCAACCTTCTTTGTAGGAAAGCAAGTGATTCCTAGAACCGAATGAGCTTATTTCACACAGTACAATGTTGGCAATGAAGATGTTTGTTTTCTCAACAAACTACTTTACAAATGAGGCGAATCTACTAACTTGGCCATCTTTTTAGATTACAAACAAGGAAAGTTTTCAACTTGCTGCACTCAACCTTCTTTGTAGGAAATTAAACTGATTCCTAGAAGCGAATTAGCTTATTTCACACAGTACAGTGTTCGGCAATGAAGATGTTTGTTTTCTAAAGAAACTACTTTAGAAATGAGGACAATCTACTAAGTTGTGCATCTTTTTAGATTACATACACAAGGTAAGTTTGAACTTGCTGCACTCAACCTTCTTTGTAGGAAAGCAAGTGATTCCTATAACCTAATGAGCTTATTTCACACAGTACAATGTTTGGCAATGAAGATGTTTGTTTTCTCAACAAACTTCTTTAGAAATCAGGCGAATCTACTAACTTGGCCATCTTTTTAGATTACAAACTAGGAAAGTTTGAACTTGCTGCACTCAACCTTCTTTGTAGAAATTAAACTGATTCCTAGAAGCAAATTAACTTATTTCACACAGTACAATGTTAGGCAATGAAGATGTTTGTTTTCTAAAGAAACTACTTTAGAAATGAGGCCAATCTACTAAGTTGTGCATCTTGTTAGATTACACAAACAAGGAAAGTTTGAACTTGCTGCACTCAACCTTCTTTGTAGGAAAGCAAGTGATTCCTAGAACGAATTAGCTTATTTCACACAGTACAATGTTTGGTACTGAAGATGTTTGTTTTCTAAAGAAACTACTTTAGAAATGAGGCGAATCTACTAACTTGTACATCTTATTAGATTACACAAACTAGGAAAGTTTGAACTTGCTGCACTCAACCTTCTTTGTAGGAAAGCAAGTGATTCCTAGAAACGAACTAGCTTATTTCACATTGTACAGTGTTCGGCAATGAAGATGTTTGTTTTCTAAACAAACTACTTTAGAAATGAGGCCAATCTACTAAGTTGTACATCTTGTTAGATTCCATTAACAAGGAAAGTTTGAACTTGCTGCACTCAACCTTCTTTATAGGAAAGCAAGTGATTCCTAGAACCGAATTAGCTTATTTCACACAGTACAATGTTAGGCAATGAAGATGTTTGTTTTCTCAACAAACTACTTTAGAAATGAGGCGAATCTACTAACTTGTACATCTTGTTAGATTACAATAACTAGGAAAGTTTGAACTTGCTGCACTCAACCTTCTTTGTAGGAAAGCAAGTGATTCCTAGAACCGAATGAGCTTATTTCACACAGTACAATGGTCGGCAATGAAGATGTTTGTTTTTCTCAAGAAACTACTTTACAAATGAGGCGAATCTACTAACTACATCATCTTTTTAGATTACATTAACAAGGAAAGTTTGAACTTGCTGCACTCAACCTTCTTTGTAGGAAAGCAAGTGATTCCTAGAACTGAATGAGCTTATTAAACACAGTACAATGTTCGGCAATGAAGATGTTTGTTTCTCAACAAACTACTTTACAAATGAGGTGAATCTACTACCTTGTACATCTTTTTAGATTACACAAACAAGGAAAGTTTGAACCTTGCTGCACTCAACCTTCTTTGTAGGAAAGCAAGTGATTCCTAGAACCGAATGAGCTTATTTAAACACAGTACAATGTTCGGAAATGAAGATGTTTGTTTTCTCAACAAACTACTTTACAAATGTGGCGAATCTACTAACTTGTACATCTTTTTAGATTACATTAACTAGGAAAGTTTGAACTTGCTGCAATCAACCTTCTTTGTAGAAATTAAAGTGATTCCTATAAGCGAATTCACTTATTTCAAACAGTACAATGTTTCGGCAATGAAGATGTTTGTTTTCTAAAGAAACTAATTTAGAAATGAGGCAATCTATTAAGTTGTGCATCTTTTTAGATTACACAAACAAGGAGAGTTTGCTCTTGCTGCACTCAACCTTCTTTGTAGGAAAGCAAGTGATTCCTAGAACCGAATTAGCTTATTTCACACAGTACAATGTTCGGCAATAAAGATGTTGTTTTCTCAAGAAACTACTTTACAAATGAGGGTGAATCTACTAAATTGGCCATCTTTTTAGATTACATTAACAAGGAAAGTTTGAACTTGCTGCACTCAACCATCTTTGTAGGAAAGAAAACTGATTCCTAGAACCGAATTAGCTTATTTTCACAGTACAATGTTTAGTACTGAAGATGTTTGTTTTCTCAAGAAACCACTTTAGAAATGAGGCGAATCTACTAACTTGTACATCTTGTTAGATTACACAAACTAGGAAAGTTTGAACTTGCTGCACTCAACCTTCTTCGTAGGAAAACAAGTGATTCCTAGAACGGAACTAGCTTATTTCACATAGCACAGTGTTCGGTAATGAAGATGTTTGTTTCTAAACAAACTACTTTAGAAATGAGGCCAATCTACTAAGTTGTGCATGTTTTTAGATTACATTAACAAGGAAAGTTTGAACTTGTTGCACTCACCTTCTTTGTAGGAAAGCAACTGATTCCTAGAACAGAATGAGCTTATTTCACACAGTACAGTGTTCAGCAATGAATATGTTGTTTTTCAAACAAACTACTTTTACAAATGAGGCGAATCTTCTAACTTGGCCATCTTTTTAGATTACATTAACAAGGAAAGTTTGAACTTGCTGCACTCCACCTTCTTCATAGAAATTAAACTGATTCCTAGAAGCGAAATAACTTATTTCACACAGTACAGTGTTGGTACTGAAGATGTTTCTTTTCTAAAGAAACTACTTTAGAAATGAGGCCAATCTACTAAGTTGTGCATCTTTTTAGATTACATTACCAAGGAAAGTTTGAACTTGCTGCACTCAACCTTCTTTGTAGGAAAGCAAGTGATTCCTAGAACCGAATGAGCTTATTTCACACAGTACAATGTTCGGCAATAAAGATGTTTATTTTCTCAACAAACTATATTACAAATGAGGTGACTCTGCTAACTTGGCCATCTTTTGAGATTACATTAAAAAGGAAAGTTTCAACTTGCTGCACTCAACCTTCTTCGTAGGAAAGCAAGTGATTCCTAGAACCGAACTAGCTCATTTCACATAGTATACTGTTCTGTAATGAAGATGTTTGTTTTGTAAACAAACGACTTTAGAAATGAGGTGAATCTACTAACTGGGCCATCGTTTTAGATTACATTAACAAGGAAAGTTTGAACTTGCTGCACTCAACCATCTTCGTAGAAATTAAACTGATTCCTAGAAGCGAATTCACTTATTTCACACAGTACAGTGTTCGGTAGTGAAATGTTTCTTTTCTGAAGAAACTACTTTAGAAATGAGGCGAATCCACTAAGTTGTACATCTTGTTAGATTACACAAACTAGGAAAGTTTGAACTTGCTGTACTCAACCTTCTTTGTAGGAAAGCAAGTGATTCCTAGAACGGAACTAGCTTATTTCAGATAGTACAGTGTTCAGTAATGAAGATGTTTGTTTTCTAAACAAACTACTTTAGAAATGAGGCGAATCCACTAGCTTGTATATCTTGTTACATTACACAAACTAGGAAAGTTTGAACTTGCTGCACTCAACCTTCTTCGTAGGAAAGCAAGTGATTCCTAGAATGGAACTAGCTTATTTCACATAGTACAGTGTTCGGTAATGAAGATGTTTGTTTTCTAAACAAACTACTTTAGAAATGAGGCCAATCTACTAAGTTGTGCATCTTTTTAGATTACATTAGCAAGGAAAGTTTGAACTTGCTGCGCTCAACCGTCTTTTTAGAAATGAAACTGATTCCTTGAACCGATATACCTTACTTCACACAGTACAGTGTTCCCAACTGAAGATGTTTCTTTTGTAAAGAAACTACTTTAGAAATGAGGCGAATGCACTAACTTGTACATCTTGTTATGTTATACAAACAAGGAAAGGTTAAACTTGCTGCACGCAACCTTCTTCATAGGAAATCAAGTGATTCCTAGAACCGATCTAGCTCATTTCACATAGTATAGTGTTCGGTAATGAAGATGTTTGTTTTGTAAAAAAACTACTTTAGACATGAGGCCAATCTACTAAGTTGTGCATCTTTTTAGATTACATTAACAAGGAAAGTTTGAACTTGCTGCACTCAACCTTCTTTATAGGAAAGCAACTGATTCCTAGAACCGAATGAGCTTATTTCACACAGTACAATGTTTGGCAATGAAGATGTTTGTTTTGTGACCAAAGTACTTTACAAATGAGGCGCATCCACTAACTTGGCCATCTTTTTAGATTACATAAACAAGGAAAGTTTGAACTTGCTGCACTCAACCTCCTTTGTAGGAAAGCAACTGATTCCTAGAACCGAATGTGCTTATTTCACACAGTACAATGTTCGGCAATGAAGATGTTTGTTTCCTCAACAAAGTACTTTACAAATGAGGCGAATCTTCTAACTTAGCCATCTTTTTAGATTACATTAACAGGGAAAGATTGAACTTGCTGCGCTCAACCTTCTTCGTAGAAATTGAACTGATTCCTAGAAGCGAATTAACTTATTTCACACAGTACAGTGTTCGGTACTGAAGATGTTTCTTTTCCAAAGAAACAACTTTATAAATGAGGCCAATCTACTATGTTGTGCATCTTTTTAGATTACATTAACAAGGAAACTTTGAACTTGCTGCACTCAACCTTCTTTGTAGGAAAGCAAGTTATTCCTAGAACCGAATGAGCTCATTTCACACAGTACAATGTTCGGCAATGAAGATGTTTCTTTTCTGAACAAACTATTTTACAAATGAGGTGACTCTGCTATCTTGGCCATCTTTTTAGATTACATTAACAAGGAAACTTTGAACTTGCTGCACTCAACCATCTTCGTAGAAAGAAACTGATTCCTAGAACAGAATTAACTTATATCACACATAACAGTATTCAGTACTGAAGATGTTTGTGTTCTAAAGAAACCACTTTAGAAATGACGCGAATCCACTAACTTGTACATCTTGTCAGATTACACAAACGAGGAAAGCTTGAACTTGCTGCACTCATCCTTCTTCGTAGGAAAGCAAGTGATTCCTAGAACTGAACTAGCTCATTTCACGTAGTATAGTGTTTGGTAATGAAGATGTCTGTTTTGTAAACAAACTACTATAGAAATGAGGCCAATCTACTAAGTTGTGCAACTTTTCAGATTACATTAACAAGGAAAGTTTGAAATTGCTGCACTCAACATTCTTGGTAGGAAAGCAACTGATTCCTAGAACCGAATGAGCTTTTTTCACACAGTACAATATTCGGCAATGAAGATGTTTGTTTTCTCAACAAACTACTTTACAAATGAGGCGAATCTACTAACTTGGCCATCTTTTTAGATTACATTCACAAGGAAAGTTTGAACTTGCTGCACTCAACCATCGTCGTAGAAATTAAACTGATTCCTAGAACCGAATTCACTTATTTCACACAGTACAGTGTTCGGTACTGAAGAAGTTTCTTTTCAAAAGAAACTACTTTAGAAATGAGGCGAATCCACTAAATGGTACATCTTGTTAGATTACACAAACTAGGAAAGTTTGAACTTGCTGCGCTCAACCTTCTTCATAGGAAAGCAAGTGATTCCTAGAACGGAACTAGCTTATTTCACACAGTACAGTGTTCGGTAATGAAGATGTTTGTTTTCTAAACAAACTACTTTAGAAATGGGGCCAATCTACTAAGTTGTGCATTTTTAGATTACATTAACAAGGGAAGTTTGAACTGGCTGCACTCAACCTTCTTTGTAGGAAAGCAACTGCATTCTAGAACCGAATGAGCTTATTTCACACAGTACAATGTTCGGTAATGAAGATATTTGTTTTCTCAACAAAGTACTTTACAAATGAGGCAGATCTTCTAACTTGGCCATCTTTTCAGATTACATTAACAAGGAAAGTTTGACCTTGCTGCACTCAACCTTCTTCGTAGAAAGTAAACTTATTCCTAGAAGAGAATTACCTTATTTCACACTGTATAGTGTTCTGTACTGAAGATGTTTCTTTTCTAAAGAAACTACTTTAGAAATGAGGCCAATCTATTATGTTGTGCATCTTTTCATATTACATTAACAAGGAAAGTTTGAACTTGCTGCACTCAACCTTCTTTGTAGGAAAGCAAGTGATTCCTAGAACCGAATGAGATTATTTCACACAGTACAATGTTCGGCAATAAAGATGTTAATTTTCTCAACAAACTATTTTACAAATGAGGTGACTCTGCTAACTTAGCCATCTTTTTAGATTACATTAACAGGGAAAGTTTGAACTTGCTGCGCTCAACCTTCTTCGAAGGAAAGCAAGTGATTCCTAGAACCGAACTAGCTCATTTCACATAGTATAGTGTTCGGTAATGAAGATGTTTGGTTTGGAAACAAACTACTTTAGAAATGAGGCCAATCTACTAAACTGTGCATCTTTTCAGATTACATTAACAAGGAAAGTTTGAACTTGCTGCACTCAACCATCTTCGTAGAAATTAAAATGATTCCTAGAACCAAATTACCTTATTTCACACAATACAGTGTTCGGTACTGAAGATGTTTCTTTTCTAAAGAAACTACTTTAGAAATGAGGCGAATGCACTAACTTGTACATCTTGTTAGATTACACAAATTAGGATAGTTTTAACTTGCTGCACTCAACCTTCTTCATAGAAATTAAACTGATTCCTAGAAGCGAATTAACTTATTTCACACAGTACAGTGTTCGGTACTGAAGATGTTACTTTTCCAAAGAAACTACTTTAGAAATGACGACAATCTACTACGTTGTGCATCTTTTTAGATTACATTAACAAGGAAAGTTTGAACTGGCTGCACTCAACCTTCTTTGTAGGAAAGCAACTGAATACTAGAACCGAATGAGCTTATTTCACACAGTACAGTGTTCGGCCATGAAGATGTTTGTTTTCTCAACAAACTACTTTACCAATGAGGCAAATCTACTAAGTTGTACATCTTTTTAGAGCACATTAACAAGGAAAGTTTGAACTTGCTAAACTCAACCATCTTCGTAGAAATTAAACTGATTCCTAGAAGCGAATTCACTTATTTCACACAGTACCGTGTTCGGTACTGAAGATCTTTCTTTTCTAAAGAAACTACTTTAGAAATGAGGCGAATACACTAACTTGTACATCTTGTTAGATTACACAAACGAGCAAAGTTTGAACTTGCTGCACTCAACCTTCTTCGAAGGAAAGCAAGTGATTCCTGGAACGGAACTAGCTTACTTCACACAGTACAATGTTCGGCTATAGAGATGTTAATTTTCTCAACAAACTATTTTACAAATGAGGTGACTCTGCTAACTTGGCCATCTTTTTAGATTACATTTACAAGGAAAGTTTGATCTTGCTGCACTCAACCATCTTTGTAGAAAGGAAACTGATTCCTAGAACCGAATTAACTTATTTCACACAGTACAGTGTTCAGTACTGAAGATGTTTGTTTTCTAAAGAAACCACTTTAGAATCGAAGCGAATCCACTAACTTGTACATCGTGTTAGATTACACAAACGAGGAATGTTTGAACTTGCTGCACTCATCCTTCTTCGTAGGAAAGCAAGTGATTCCTAGAACGGAAGTAGCTCATTTCACATAGTATAGTGATTTGTAATGAAGATGTTTGCTTTTGTAAACAAACTACTTTACAAATGAGGCGAATCTACTAACTTGCCCATATTTTTAGATTACATTAACAAGGAAAGTTTGAACTTGCTGCACTCAACCATCTTCGTAGAAATTAAATTGATTCCTAGAAGTGAATTCACTTATTTCACACAGTACAGTGTTCGGTACTGAAGAGGTTTCTTTTCTAAAGAAACTACTTTAGAAATGAGGCGAATCCACTAACTTGTACATCTTGTTAGATTACACAAACTAGGAAAGTTTGGACTTGCTGCACTCAACCTTCCTCGTAGGAAAGCAAGTGATTCCTAGAATGGAACTAGCTTATTTCACATAGTACAGTGTTCGGTAATGAAGATGTTTGCTTTCTAAACACACTACTTTAGAAATGAGGCCAATCTACTAATTTGTGCATCTTTTTAGTTTACATTAACAAGAAAAGTTTAAACTTGCTGCACTCAACCTTCTTTGTAGGATAGCAACTGATTCCTACATCCGAATGAGCTTATTTCACACAGTACTATGTTCGGCAATGAAGATGTTAGTTTTCTCAACAAAGTACTTTACAAATGAGGCGAATCTTCTAACTTGGCCATCTTTTTAGATTACATTAACAAGGAAAGTTTGAACTTGCTGCACTCAACCATGTTCGTAGAAATTAAACTGATTCCTAGAAGCGAATTAACTTATTTCACACAGTACAGTGTTCGGTATTGAAGATGTTTCTTTTCTAAAGAACCTACTTTAGAAATGAGGCCAATCTACTAAGTTGTGCATCTTTTAAGATTACATTAACAAGGAAGTTTGAACTTGCTGCACTCAACCTTCTTTGTAGGAAAGCAAGTGATTCTTAGAACCGAATGAGCTTATTTCACACAGTACAATGTTCGCAATAAAGATGGTTAATTTTCTCAACAAACTAGTTTACAAATGAGGCGAATCTACTAACTTGGCCATCTTTTTAGATTACATTAACAAGGACAGTTTGAACTTGCTGCACTCAACCATCTTCATAGAAATTAAACTGATTCCTAGAAGCGAATTCACTTATTTCACACAGTACAGTGTTCGGTATTGAAGATGTTTCTTTTCTAAAGAAACTACTTCAGAAATGAGGCGAATCCACTAACTTGTACATCTTGTTAGATTACACAAACTAGGAAAGTTTGAACTTGCTGCACTCAACCTTCTTCCTAGGAAAGCAAGTGATTCCTAGAACGGAACTACCTTATTTCACATAGTACAGTGTTCGGTAATGATGATGTTTGTTTTCTAAACAAACTACTTTAGAAATGGGGCCAATCTACTAAGTTGTGCACCTTTTTAGATTACATTAACAAGGAAAGTTTGAACTTGCTGCACTCAACCATCTTCGTAGAAATTAAACTGATTCCTACAAGCGAATTCACTTATTTCACACAGTACAGTGTTCGGTACTGAAGATGTTTCTTTTCTAAAGAATCTACTTTAGAAATGAGGCGAATCCACTAACTTGTACATCTTGTTAGATTACACAAACTAGGAAAGTTTGAACTTGCTGCACTCAACCTTCTTCGTAGGAAAGCAAGTGATTCCTGGAACCGAATTAGCTCATTTCACATAGTATAGTGTTCGGAAATGAAGATGTTTGTTTTCTAAACAAACTACTTTAGAAATGACGCAAATCTACTAAGTTGTGCATCTTTTCAGATTACATTAACAAGGAAAGTTTGAACTTGCTGCACTCAACCTTCTTTGTAGGAAAGCAACTGATTCCTAGAACCGAATGAGCTTATTTCACACAGTACAATATTTGGCAATGAAGATGTTTGTTTTCTCAACAAAGTACTTTACTGCAGGGAGCAAAATCAACGCCATTACAAGATGGCGCTGGCTTCCTGCGGTGTTGAGGAAAACGTCTCCAT
Organism: Orientallactaga sibirica; assembly: GCA_036365145.1. Classification (NCBI taxonomy): domain Eukaryota; kingdom Metazoa; phylum Chordata; class Mammalia; order Rodentia; family Dipodidae; genus Orientallactaga; species Orientallactaga sibirica. The sequence continues at coordinate 45,313 of JAEOAD010001711.1, forward strand.
ATTAGGCAGTGCCTTGGCGCCAACCTTACTCAAGGTATGCGCACCACGCATGACGCAACCTGTCCCGAGCCTATCCGTGGTATCTGCTTGTGCAAGCTTCTTGCAACCAATCAGTAAGCGCCTCGTACCAGTATGCCCTATAAAAGCAGCTGCAGATTTGCCTCGCCCCTCGCCATCAGCTTTCCTGTTAACCAAGGGCTCTCAATAAAGTGTGATACAAGAAGAATCCTCGTTTGTGGTTGTTCCTTTCCTGCTGGTCAGGAGGTTCGCTGCAAAATGGTGTGAAAACCCGGGGCCGGGTGTCCGGCGGTCGCCAGGTGGGGGCAAGAGGATCCAGAACTTGACACACATGGAGAGGAAGGCGCCGTAAGTCATCCCGGGCTTGTTTTCTGTTGGGTCTGATGGAAGTCCGTTTGGTCCTTGCTGTCCTCGCCTGTTGTTGTTTGTATTGTTTGGGCCTTTATCTTTGCTACCGGTTATTCTTGCTTTTCTTATAAAGGGAAGAGATATTTACCTCTCTGGCACGATATCGAAAGTAAAACCCTGGTAGATAACAGGGTATTTCTGATTTTGTGTCTCTTCCTGTTGGTAAGTTCGCTGGTAGATAAAAGCGCACAACATGGGTAACACTCAGAGTGCCCCAGAGGCAATAGATCATTTTTCTGGGTTGATAAAGGCGCTTCTCAAGCAGCGTGATATTCAGATTTCCACTGTCACGATTAGGAGGATTGTTAGAGATATGGATTTGGCCGCCTCTTGGTTCACAGTTTCAGGGGCTCTTACTATCTCCTCCTGGGAGAAGTTGGGCCATGATCTGCGGGAGGCGGAAAAGGGAGGAAGTCTGGGAAAGGGCACGTTGCCATTTTGGCGGCTAGTCCACTCTTGCTTGAGCAGTGGAAGACATGCAGACATTATTGGAGAGGGCCAAAGGGCTTTAGCACAACATCAGGACAGCCTTTCAGAATCAGATACAAGTGGGGAATCACATAATAGGCCTAAAAAGAAACAGTTAGAAAAAATAGAACAAAAGAGACAAAAAAAGTAAAAAAGTCTAAAGGAAGAATTTGAGGAGATAGGATAGGCTCATTCATGCCCCCCCTCGGAAGGGGCAGAGAGGCGGAGGATTGTATCCTCCATTAGAGGAGTTTGCAAGTTTACATGTGCTGGAGGCAGATGATGAGAGTAGTTCAGAATCTGAATCACAACAGGAGGAGGAGATATTTAAAAAGAGGAAGAGGAAGTTCAACCAGAGGTGGTCCGCAGGGGCGGGGGCTGGCAGGCACATTTGTTGTCGCCGTGGCGCCCTCTGCTGGGGATGAGTAAAGTTATAGGAGGTGTGGCCCCGTGCAGCCCTCGGCCCCTCCACCATATGCTCCCACAAAAAATAAATGCCACTTTATAAAAGGTAAAACGTGGTCAAAACTGGCTTCAGCTTTTCCCGTTTTGAAGATCCTGTTACCCAACAGAGAAGGTATGAGCCAGTCCCTTACGAACAACTGAAGGACCTTGTGCAGGCAGTTAAAGATTTTGGCCCAGGAGCGGATTATTCTAACGCCCTCTTGCGTAGAATCATTGTGGCCCCCTGGCGCCTACCGATTGGATGGAGTTAGCCAGAGCCTGTCTTTCAAAGGGTCAGTTTTTGGAATTTAGAGCTTTAGTTACAGATTATGCCTATACCCAGGCTAGAAAAAATTTTGAGCAGGGCCAGCCAGCTTGGACTGCTGACATGCTCTTAGGGCTGGGGCCATATATGGCTAACCAGACTGAGTTCCCTCTGGAGGTTTATCAACAGGTTAATGACTTTCATTATAAGGCTTGGAAGGCTCTCCTAATAAGGAGAAGTCACTGGACATTTGACAAAAATCATCCAACGTCCCGCTGAGCCTTTTGCGCCCGGATTTTGCGGATGATGGAGGCTGCAGAAAAGACCATTGGTACAGCTGATCATACGATGCCTTTTGTTTTGCAGTTGATTTATGAACAGAGTACTACAGACTGTCAGAAGGCTATAAATCCAGTCAGAAAGAAGGGACTAGATGCATGGATTAAGGCATGCCATGAGATCGGCGGCCCATTGTCTAATGCCGGCTTGGTGGCGGCTGTTCTTGATGCCACCAAGTCCCGACAATCTAATAATTCAAAGGGCTGCTTTAAGTGTGGACAACTTGGTCATTTTAGACGCCAGTGCCCCCAAGCTAGTGAGCCTAAAATTGTAGGGAAAGAGGAACAAAAGCAAAGATCCCCAGGAACTTGCCCAAGATGTAAAAGGGAAAGCATTGGGCTAATGAATGTAGGTCAACGAGAGACGTCAATGGAATGCCCATACCACCTCTTCAACAAAGGCAGGATTCAAAAAACGGGATGAGGGGCCCCGTCCCCAGGGCCCACAAATATATGGGGCCTTCCAGGCGCCAGCCCGGCGATGGGCCCGCCACCGTCCCTCTCTCAGTCCAAAGAGCCACTCCAGGCTCCGCAGGGCTGGACCTCTGTGCCGCCGCGGACTGGTCCTAACCCTTGACATGGGAGTACAAGCCCTAGAGACGGATGTCTGTGGGCCCTTAAGTTCAGACACCGTGGGCCTTCTTTTAGGCGCTCCTCGTCAACTTTAAAAGGATTGATTGTTTTCCCGGGGTCATTGATCCAGATTACAAGGGCATCATCAAGGTCCTATGTCACTCCCTTTATGGGGTTGTGTCTATTGCCCCGGGGGATCGTATTGCCCAGATGTTGCTTTTACCTTCCCTCCATTCTTCATTCCCTGCAAAAAATAAAGAAAGGGGAAATGAAGGTTTTGGGTCCACTGGTGTGGACCTAGCATGCCTGTCCTTAGAATTAGACCAGAGACCACTTTTGCAGTTAACCATAGAGGGAAAAATATTTTCAGGTTTAGTTGATACTGGGGCAGATAGAAGTATTATTCAGATGAATTCTTGGCCAAAATCTTGGCCTCTTCAGAGATCTTCCCAAACTCTGCAAGGTCTGGGATATGCTGAGACACCACAGATGAGTGCAAAAGAATTGACTTGGCATACTGAGGAAGGACAGAAGGGAAAAGTACAGCCTTTTGTGCTAGCTGTCCCAATTAATTTATGGGGCAGGGACGTTCAGTCCCAGATGCGTCTCCGTTTGACTAATGATTATTCAGAGGCTAGTAAAAATACGATGAAAATACAGGGTTATGTCCCTGAGCGGGGACTGGGAAGATGCCTTCAGGGGCGTTCAGAACCAATTATCCCAAAGAAAAGTTGGATCGCCGTGGATTGGGGTTTTTCTAGGGGCCGTTGGAAATGTTGCTTCAAAAGAATGCAGGTACCCATACCTTGGTTATCCCAGAAGGCTGTGTGGGTTCCTCAATGGCCCCTGTCACAGGAAAAGTTGGAAGCCGCTCAAAAATTAGTCCAGGAGCAATTAGATCTTGGTCATTTGGAGCCCTCTGTCTCCCCGTGGAACACCCCAATATTTGTAATCAGGAAACAGTCAGGCAAATGGAGATTGCTTCATGACCTAAGAGCAGTTAATGCTCAAATGCAGGTCTTAGGGCCTGTCCAGAGGGGCCTACCTGCGCTCTCTGCCTTGCCCAAAGGCTGGCCAGTGATAGTTCTAGATATTAAAGATTGTTTCTTTTCCATACCTCTTTGTCCCCAAGATAGGGAACGTTTTGCTTTTACTCTCCCATCAACTAATCATGAGAAACCGGATGCCCGCTTTCAATGGCGTGTGTTGCCCCAGGGAATGGCTAATAGTCCCACTATATGTCAGCTATTTGTGGACTCTGCGCTGATTTCTGTACGACGAGAGTTTCCTTCTCTTCGCATGATTCATTATATGGATGATATTTTACTGACTGCCCTACGTTGCCTGTTCTGCATGCTTCTTTTGAGAAGGTTATTAAGGCTTTGGAGGATACTGGGTTAACAATAGCCCCAGAAAAGATTCAACAGACGGACTCAGTTACATTTTTGGGTTCTGTCATCAGTCCACATTCAGTCAGGCCACAAAAATGTGCATCCGCACTTCACATTTATATACTCTAAATGACTTTCAAAAATTATTGGGGGACATTAATTGGTTGCGAGGGTTTCTTCATGTGCCCCGATCAGAATTGTTGCCACTCTTTTCTATACCTGAAGGCAACGCTGATGTCACATACCCTCGTGAGCTCACACAGCCTGCCCGTGAGGCCCTTAAGAAGATTGAAGAGGCGCTTGTGAGAGCGCAACTTGAGTCGATATGAGCCTTCAAAGCCGCTTCTCCTGTGCATTCTTAAGACTAGAGATGTTCCCACGGGAGTACTTTGGCAGGAAGGGCCCCTGCTGTGGCTCCATGGACATTCCTTGGGAGCCCGCACCCTTCAATACTTCCCACAATTGGTAGCTCAACAAGCCTGCTTAGGGCTCAAATATTGCTTGATGCACTTTGCAAAGCTCCCTGACAAGCTTATAATCCCCTATACTAAAGAGCAGGTAGAGGTTTTAGCTGGTACTGTGGATGATTGGGCCATTCTCATGTGTGCCTTCCCAAATGTCATAGACAATCATTATCCAAAGAGTCCTATTCTCTCTTTTGTTGAACACAACTTAGTTTATTTCCCAAGAATTACTGCTCAGGATCCTATCGCATCAGCCCCGACCATCTTCACTGATGGGTCAAAATCTGGCCGAGGAGCGTATTTGGTGAAAGGGTCAAGACCTGTGGTGAGAATGTTTAGACCTGAGTCCCCAAATTGTGGAATGTATGATTGTTTTAGAGGTTTTTCAGACCTTTTCCACTCCTTTTAATCTGTTCACTGACTCTCAATATGTGGCCAATGCAGTTGCTGGCCTGAAATTGCTGCTTCTGTTAAATCTGCTAGCACAATCTCTAATATTCTTCTACAGCTTCAGTCTTTGATTTTGCAACGAGACTGTCCCTTTTATGTCACCCATATCCGTGCACACTCATTGTTGCCTGGCCCTTTGTCACAAGCTAATGATTTTGTGGACAAGGCCACGAGGCTGGCCATGCTTTCTTAGATGATTCCAAGGCCTTAGCCACTGAATTTCATAGATTATATCATGTCCCTGCAAATACCTTGAGGAAAAGATTCTCTATCTCAAGAAATGAGGCGTGAGACATCGTAAAATCTTGTCAGTCTTGTGTTACTTTTCTGCCCTCCCCTCATGTAGGTGTTAATCCCCGAGGCCTCCGTCCTGGTGATCTTTGGCAAATGGATGTAACTCATCTCCCTGAGTTTGGAAGGTTGAAATATTTACATGTCTCAGTGGATACTTGCTCGGGAGTTATCTTCGCCTCGCCGTTGGCGGGTGAAGGCTTCTCATGTAAAACCCACTGCCTGGAAGCCTGGGCAGCGTGGGAAAGCCGCGCCCGTCCTAAAAACTGATAATGGCCCGGCATATACATCTACTGGTTTTCGGGCCTTTTGTGCGCAGATGCAAGTTGCCCACACCACTGGCCTGTTTTATAACCCACAAGGCCAAGGCATTGTGGAGAGAGCCAATAAAGAGTATCAAAGCCATTTTATTTAAACAAAAGGGGATAGCAGAAGATGCAACCCCCTAGGGAGAGGGTTTTCCTTAGCCCTCCTCACCCTTAATTTTTAATTTTGGACAATAATGATAAGTCTGCAGCTGACAGGCACAGTCAAGATGTGGCCCAGGCACCCAGAGAAGTAGTGATGTGGAAAGATGTCCTAGATAACAAATGGAAAGGACCGGATCTTGTTATAATAAGATCAGGGGAGCTGTTTGTGTTTTTCCACAGGACCAGGAGTCGCCCCACTGGGTTCCAAGCCGGTTGGTGAGAACAGTCCGTCCTTCCTCAGGAGAAAGTTTGGAGATTCATAATGATTCGTGGAAACCAGATGTGGAGGAGCCTGGGGATGATGGTCATCCAGATCTTGACACTCAGTAAAGCAGAGCAACGTTGGGAATTTTGTCAGCCTTCCCGAAGCCGATGCCAGTTCCTCATCAAGCGTCTGTGTTTCCACGTTTCTTCACCACGAATAAGGAACTGGGCCTCCCTTCCCTTCAGGAGGACCAACAGGTGGTCCCCATGGGGGAGTCCCGCTCCTTTGTTGAAAAAGGAACTCTTTGTTTTACTTTGCAGTGGAATCAGACTGATGACTCTTGTATAAGACTTCGTCAGCAGAGTTTTGCCTGGTTTGAAGGGGAACTCTGGCCATGGTCAGAGTGCCAGAGCACTTCGGTCGCCTGGGCTGATGCAAATCATCTCTTCACCATATCACCAGCTATGAGGGGTCCCCCGCCTAGGTCAAGGGCATGGTCGGAGGGACTCTTTCTTCAGGATTCCAGAATGAATCCTTTTTCAAAATGGATGGTGTGTGGGGTCAATGGTTCCTGTACGGATGTGTCTCCATTGGTTTTGCTGTTGGGGGGGACAAATTGCTTGCAACAATGTGTCAGGGCATGAGACCTCAACGTCAAAAAAGAAGGAGGAAGCGGAGGGGGATTTCTCGGCGGACTGGAGCCTCCTGAATATCTCGGGGGGAGTTTTCACTCTGGGTCATCCTTGTGAACATTATGCTCGTAATCAGACATTCCCCTGCCCCGGTTTGTGTAGACCCCCCTTTTCTTTATCTGCTTATTGCTATTAATTCCACGAGAGTGGATCTTAGTCTTGCACAGGGCCTTACTTCCTGGATCTCCTCTGCTTTTAATTTTTTTAAGGAATGGGTTGGAGTGGGACTGTTTGCTGCCTGCTGTATAGGAGGATGTCTGCTCTGCCTACGGTTGATTTGCAAAATGCGAGCCAAAGCTAGGAGGGACAATGTATCTCTCAGGCACTAGCTGCATTGGAGTGTGGATCCTCCCCCCAAATTTGGCTATCAGCCCTGAAAGGCAACTAGTTCCCCTGGCCTTTGCACCCTCAGGGTTTAGAGTACCCATTGCACGAGGATGGGCAGGAGATGGTAACTTCTGTTTGACCACTGCCTTTGCACGCTCGAGGGATTTCTCCCATTGCACTGAGTAAGGAAAGGTCGAATTGCCTCCCTTGATCGGTCAACACATCATGAGGTGGGGACCTGATCGGGAGGGTGGTTACTCTGGAGCTTGGCCTGTCTATAATAAAGAAGGGGGAACTGCAGGGAGCTAGAGCAAACGCCATTACAAGATGGCGCTGGCTTCCTGCCGGTGTTGAGGAAAACGTCTCCATATTAGGCAGTGCCTTGGCGCCAACCTTACTGAAGGTATGAGCACACGCATGACGCAACCTGTCCCGAGCCTATACCGTGGTATCTGCTTGTGGCAAGCTTCTCGCAACCAATCAGTAAGCGCCTCGTAGCAGTACGCCCTATAAAAGCAGCTGCAGATTAGCGCCCCCCCTCGCCATCAGCTTTCCTGTTAACCAAGGGCTCTCAATAAAGTGTGATACAAGAAGAATCCTCGTTTGTGGTCGTTCCTTTCCTGCTGGTCGGGAGGTTCGCTGCACTTTACAAATGAGGCGAATCTACTAACTTGGCCATCTTTTTAGATTACATTAACAAGGAAAGTTTGAACTTGCTGCAATCAACCATATTCGTAGAAATTAAACTGATTCCTAGAAGCGAATTCACTTATTTCACACAGTACAGTGTTCGATACTAAAGATGTTTCTTTTCTAAAGAAACTACTTTAGAAATGAGACGAATACACTAACTTGTATATCTTGTTAGATTACACAAACTAGGAAAGTTTGAACTTGATGCAACCTTCTTTGTAGGAAAGCAAGTGATTCCTAGAACCGAATGAGCTTTTTTCACACACTACAATGTTCGGCAATGAAGATGTTTGTTTTCTCAACAAAGTACTTTACAAATGAGGTGAATCTTCTAACTTGGCCATATTTTTAGATTACATTAACAAGGAAAGTTTGAACTTGCTGCACTCAACCTTCTCCATAGAAATTAACCTGATTCCTAGAAGCGAATTAACTTATTTCACACAGTACAGTGTTCGGTACTGAAGATGTTTCTTTTCTAAAGAAACTACTTTAGAAATGAGGCCAATCTACTAAGTTGTGCATCTTTTTAGATTACATTAACAAGGAAAGTTTGAACTTGCTGCAGTCAACCTTCTTTGTAGGAAAGCAACTGTTTCCGAGAACCGAATGACCTTATTTCACACAGTACAATGTTCGGCAATAAAGATGTTAATTTTCTCAACAAACAACTGTACAAATGAGGTGACTCTGCTAACTTGGCCATCTTTTTAGATTACATTAACAAGGAAAGTTTGAACTTGCTGCACTAAACCGTCTTCGTGGAAAGGAAACTGATTCCTAGAACCGAATAAACTTATTTCAAACAGTACAGTGTACACTACTGATGATGTTTGTTTTATAAGGAAACCACTTAAGAAACGATTTGAATCCACTAACTTGTACATCTTGTTAGATTACACAAACTAGGAAAGTTTGAACTTGCTGCACTCAACCTTCTTCGTAGGAAAGCAAGTGATTCCTAGAACGGAACTAGCTTATTTCACATAGTACAGTGTTCGGTAATGAAGATGTTTGTTTTGTAAACAAACTACTTTAGAAATGAGGTCAATCTACTAAGTTGTGCATCTTTCTAAATTACATTAACAGGGAAAGTTTGAACTTGCTGCACTCAACCTTCTTTGTAGGAAATCAACTGATTCCTAGAACCGAATGAGCTTATATCACAAAGTAAAATGTTCGGCAATGAAGATGTTTGTTTTTTCAACAAAGTACTTTACAAATGAGGCAAATTTTCTAACTTGGCCATCTTTTTAGATTACATTAACAAGGAAAGTTTGAACTTGCTGCACCCCACCTTCTTCGTAGAAATTAAACTGATTCCTAGAAGCAAATTAACTTATTTCACACAGTACAGTGTTCGGTACTGAAGATGTTTCTTTTCTAAAGAAACTACTTTAGAAATGAGGCCAATCTACTAAGTTGTGCATCTTTTTAGATTACATTAACAAGGAAAGTTTGAACTGGCTGCACTCAACCTTCTTTGTAGGAAAGCAACTGAATTCTAGAACCGAATTAGCTTTTTAAACACAGTACAAAGTTCTCAATGAAGATGTTTGTTTTCTCAACAAACTACTTTACCAAAGAGGCAAATCTACTAACTTGGACATCTTTTTAGAGTACATTAACAAGGAAAGTTTGAACTTTCTAAACTCAACCATCTTCGAAGAAAGTAAACTGATTCCTAGAACCGTATTAGCTCATTTCACACAGTACAAAGTTTGGCAATTTAGGTTTGTTTTCTAAAGAAACTACTTTAGAAATGAGGCGAATCTACTAACTTGGTCATCTTCTTAGATTACATTAACAAGGAAGGTTTGAAGTTGCTAAATTCAACCATCTTCGTAGAAAGGAAACTGATTCCTAGAACCGAATTAACTTATTTCACACAGTACAGTGCTCTGTACTGAAGATGTTTGTTTTCTAAAGAAACCAGTTTATAAACGACGTGAATCAACTAACTTGTGCATCTTGTTAGATTACACAAACGAGGAAAGTTTGAACTTGCTGCACTCAACCTTCTTCGTAGGAAAACAAGTGATTCCTAGAACGGAACTAGCTTATTTCACATAGTACAGTGTTCGGTTATGAAGATGTTTGTTTTCTAAACAAACTACGTTAGAAATGAGGACAATCTACTACGTTGTGCATCTTTTTAGATTACATTAAAAAGGAAAGTTTGAACTTGCTGCACTCAACCTTCTTTGTAGGAAAGCAACTGATTCCTAGAACCGAATGAGCTTATTTCACACAGTACAATGTTCGGCAATGAAGATGTTTGTTTTCTCAACAAAGTACTTTACAAATGAGGCGAATCTTCTAACTTGGCCATCTTTTTAGATTACATTAACAAGGAAAGTTTGAACTTGCTGCACTCAACCGTCTTCGTAGAAATTAAAGTGATTCCTACAAGCGATTTAACTTATTTCACTGTTCAGTACTGAAAATGTTTGTTTTCTAAAGAAACCACTTTAGAAATGACGCGAATCCACTAACTTGTAAATCTTGTTAGATTACACAAACGAGGACAGTTTGAACTTGCTGCACTCAACCTTCTTCGTAGGAAAGCAAGTGATTCCTAGAACCGAACTAGCTCATTTCACATACTATAGTGTTCTGTAATGAAGATGTTTGTTTTCTAAACAAACTACTTTAGAATTGAGGCCAATATCCTACGTTGTGCAACTTTTCAGATTACATTAACAAGGAAACTTTGAACTTGATGCACCCAACCTTCTTTGTAGGAAAACAACTGATTCCTAGAACCGAATGAGCTTATTTCACAAAGTACAGTGTTTGGTACTGAAGATGTTTCTTTTCTAAAGAAACTACTTTAGAAATGAGGCCAGTCTAATAAGTTGTGCATGTTTTTAGATTACAATAACAAAGAAAGTTTGAACTTGCTGCACTCAACCTTCTTTGTAGGAAAGCAAGTGATTCCTAGAACCGAATGAGCTTATTTCACACAGTACAATGATCGGCAATAAAGATGTTAATTTTCTCAACAAACTACTTTGCAAATGAGGTGACTCTGCTAACTTGGCCATCTTTTTAGTTTACATTAACGAGAAAAGTTTAAACTTGCTGCACTCAACCATCTTTGTAGAAAAGAAACTGATTCCTAGAACCGAATTAACTTATTTCACACAGTACAGTGTTCGGTACTGAAGATGTTTGTTTTCTAAAGAAACCACTTTAGAAGCGACACGAATCCACTAACTTGTACATCTTGTTAGATTACATAAACGAGGAAAGTTTGAACTTGCTGCACTCAACCTTCTTCGTAGGAAAGCAAGTGATTCCTAGAACTGAACTAGCTCATTTCACATAGTATAGTGTTCGGTAATGAAGATGTTTGTTTTGTAAACAAACTACTTTAGAAATGAGGCCAATCTTCTAACTTGTGCATCTTTTTAGATTACATTAACAAGGAAAGTTTGAACTTGCTGCACTCAACCATCTTCGTTGAAATTAAACTGATTCCTAGAACCGAATTACCTTATTTCACACAGTATAGTGTTCGGTACTGAAGATGTTTCTTTTCTAAAGTACTACTTTAGAAATGAGGCGAATGCACTAACTTGTACGTCTTGTTAGATTACAGAAACTAGGAAAGTTTGAACTTGCTGCACTGAACCTTCTTCCTAGAAATTAAACTGGTTCTTAGAAGAGAATTAACTTATTTCACACAGTACAGTGTTCGGTACTGAAGATTTTTCTTTTCTCAAGAAACTACTTTAGAAATGAGGCCAATCTACTACGTTGTGCATCTTTTTAGATTACATTAACCTTCTTTGTAGGAAAGCAGCTGAATTCTAGAACCGAATTAGCTTTTTACGCACAGTACAATGTTCGGCAATTATGACGTTTTCTCAACAAACTACTTTACCAATGAGGCAAATCTACTAACTTGGACATCTTTTTAGAGCACATTAACAAGGCAAGTTTGAACTTGCAAAACTCAACCATCTTCATAGAAAGTAAACTGATTCCGAGAACCGAATTAGCTCATTTCACACAGTACAAAGTTTGGCAATTTAGGTTTGTTTTGTAAAGAAACTACTTTAGAAATGAGGCGAATCTACTAACTTGGACATCTTTTTAGATTACATTTGTCGGGGTTTTTTCCCTCACCACCGGCAGGTAGAGCAAAAGAGAGAGAGAGCCGGGCCAGCCGTTTCTCTTGAGGCTGAGTGAGAAGGCGGGTGTCGGCGACTCAAACCCCTCCCCCCACTAAAACACCGGGGAGAAAAACCACATTGAGTCGCGGAGATACGTCTAAGGCGAAACTCGTCGTTTATTGTCAGGGGAGAGATATTTATGTGCTTTGAGGAAGGGGCGGGAAGATGGGATGAGAGAAAGGTATAAGGGCCAATATACTTTGAGGAAGGGGGTGGGAAGAGGGGATGAGAGAAAGGTATAAGGGCCAATATACTTTGAGGAAGGGGGTGGGAAGAGGCGATGAGAGAAAGGTGTAAGGGCCAACAGTATTTCATCACGTCAGCAGCAGCTGGGTGGAGGCAGTTTCAGCTTAGTTGCTGAGTCAAGGGCAGGTACTCAGGCTCGACTAGGCCTTACCGGGAGTAGGCCAAGATTGGCTGGGCTAACCACTTGGCTTCACACCAGGCAGGGCCCAACATCTCCCCCTTTTGTTTTTGTAAAAACGGTGGATGGCATAGTCCCTGTCCTAGGTTGTTCCCCTCTGGGAACCTTACCCGTCTCTGGGCACTATGCCTCTAGCCCATTGACCACTCCACGCCCTGTCTTAGGTTGTCTCAGCCTGTCTGAGAACTTACCCGTCATTGGTTCGATGGAGGGCGGGGGAGGGATGTTAGGTGGATAGCCAGTAAGTGGAAAAGCCATTGTCTTTGAGTCGTAAACCTGTGGTGCCTTGGCCTGATGAAGTTTAATTGCTTCAAGCTGTTGGTGAATGAATTGTGTAATCTTATTAATTACACAGGGCCCAAGAGTGAGGATAAGAAAAAGGAGGGGTTCAAGGGGGGGAGAAGGTAGGGTATAGAGCAAGAAGAAGAAGGAGGGGTCCAAGGGAGGAGGGAGAAGGTGGGATAAAAAGCCATGTAAGTTCGTCTACAGCAGGTTGTCTTAGGAGTCCCGACTCCTCTTCTGTAAATCTTTCTGGAGCTTTTCTGGCTTCATTCAGGTCTAGTAGCATCCACACCTTCAGTTGTTCCTGGGGAAGAAACAGAGGCATAGTTCTCAGGGGTGTGATACTCCCTGGAAAATTGATTATTATCATCCCCTTGTTGGGGTAAATATTTTAAGTCTCTTGCCGGTACCCAAATAGGTCTTTTTTCCTCTTGAGGAAAGACACATCCAAATCCTCTCCCTGCTGTGAGGAGGGGGTCTGGTCCCCTCCAGGCCCCAGTTAATGGGTCTCTCCATTGACCCAGATGGAGCTGTAGGTGACAGCTGAGGTCCAATGTTTTTGAAAAGGGGACAAGTGTCTATCTTCTTTAGAAAAATTTAAAATATTTAGGGTTAATAATGCCTTTTTTTAGTTGGTCATGTGGGGGTAGAGATTCCCCCTTTTGTTTTTGTAATTGAGATTTGAGAGTTTGATGATATCTTTTCACGATGGCCTGGCCCCGCGGGTTATATGGGATGCCTGTGGAAAGTGAGATTTTCCAGGTTTGGAGGAAATCTATAAAAGTTTTGTTTACAAAGCAGGGACCATTATCGGTTTTGATTTGATCTGGTAATCCAAGGGTGGCAAAGCATTGAAGTATATGGCTAATAGTATGTTTAGTTTTTTTCCCAGCATGTGCTGATCCTGTGACCTCATGGGAGATAGACTTTATGGGTATAGACTTTTCTCCCCTCCTTAGGGGAGGGTAAACAACTAGGGAAGCTCCCAAGTGCCCCCCATCAGTGAATACGGTAAGAAAATCAGGGTTGGGTTTAGATAAAAAAAAGTCTGAGGGGTCTCCATTACAACCTAGAGAAGGAGCTCATCCATTTATAAGGACCATAGTGACAATCAATTATACCCAGAAACCCCTCAAGGGCAATAGCAACCCTGTTGTTATTTCTCTGAAGCCAAGTGAAGTCTGTTACCTTAAAGGGGGTGACAATGACATGAGGCTCCGTGCCAAACAATCGGACAGAGGTGTCCCTGCCCTTTATAATGCAGTCTGTAATCTGGTTAGTTATAGAGTAAACTCTGGGGACTCCACCAAGGGAGAGGTGAATCCATTGGATGGGTTCTCCTTCCTGGGCCAACAGCGCAGTGCATAATGTTTCCCCAGAGAAAATACAGAGGGAGACAGGTAAGTTAGGATCAAACCTCTTTAGGAAAGCAGCATCAATGGCCCGTTGTACCTTATGTAGAATTTGTTCATGACGAGGGGCAAGGTTATCTGAGAGGAAAGAGTAAGACCCTTTTAAGAGGTCAAATAAAGGGGACAGTTCCTCAGTAGTTATGGGTAGCCAGGGCCTCATCCAATTAATTTCTCCCAGCACCTTTTGGAGTTGAGGCAAAGTATAGAATTTTTGAATATGGAGTTGGGGTTTGACAGGAGAGACAGTATTAAGGAATAACCTGGAGCCCAAAATCTTGAAGGGAGAGGCAGTTTGAATCTTTTTTGAGACACCTGTAAAATGGCAAGGCATCTTGGAGATCAGATGGGTTGGAATGACCTAAAATAATAATAAAACGTTAGGATGGTTAATCAAGGAAGAAAAGATATGAGACATGTATTGTTAAGGTTAATCCAGGGCTGACAGCTAGCAGTTTTTATGATGTTGAAACTTATAGATCTAGGGAAGTTCCATGCTGGCAGACGTTGGCCTGTCTTTGTAGAGCCATGAAAGAGAGAAAAAGAAATTAATTAGATATATAGTACATATAGTAAAATTATTGTAGTTAAGTCACAGTAAGCTTTAGGAATTTTTGTTAGGCACATTTTGTATATTTTATAATGGAATTTTAAACCATTATTACACACCTTAAAATTGGCCCCAGTGACATTGTCTTTAGTAAGGTGATTGTAGATGTAAACTATAAGTTAATAAAATATTGAATATATTGGGGACATATATTTAAATTATTACATTTTGTCCCTGGCTTTTAATAGATTTATAATAACAGTAACAATAATACTTGGTATAAGGCATAGTAAGGAGAGAGAAAACAATTTAAATTTAACCACCATTAGCCGTCATTAAATTTTTGTAGTAACCAGAGACTGATAGTCTTTTTTTTTTTTTAAATTTGTCCCTCCAGTTGGGCAGAGTTGTCAGGGAAAACTTTAATCCCAGGCTAACATTGTATTACCAATTAAGTTAGTTGGGCTTAGTCTTATATTTTATGAATTGAGTTAGGCGGGCAGAGAGAGAGAGAGAGAGAGAGAGAGAAAATGGGCGTGCCAGGCCTCTAGCCACTGTTTACATGCGTACTGGAGAATTGAGCCTCGAATCAGGGTCCTTAGGCTCTACAGGCAAATGTTTAACAATTAAGCCATCTCTTTATCTTTATGTTAATGGGAAGGCAGCGAAGGGTGGGACAATGGTGTGTAGGATATAGCCATATAGACTTGAAAAATAGGATTTTTTACCTCTAGCAGGGCAATATGAATGTCTCCAGCTGTTTTTTTAATTTTTAAAAGTAAATACTTTGGGCCCCGTGGGACACTTAGTTAAGAGCATAGAGGCAGCGTCTAGAGGCAAAAGGGGCGGAGACGGCAGCGGCTCGCCTCATGGCCTCATGGTGGACCGCCCGCCCGTTCCTAAGATATTTTTAAAGCAAGTTAGGAGTCCGCCCATCTGCCTCTTTGTTGTTTGGTTGGCCTTTTTTTTTTTGACAAAAGTGACCAAAAGTGACACCTGGAGGTGCGGGCAAGGCGTAGCCAGTGAGGCTTGGCGCAGTGCTTGGGCCCGGGCTGGAGCTGCCGCTTAGGACCATCCCACTCGGTCGGCCCGCTTCCCTCAGGGATGTCGGAGGAGCCTGGCTGTTGTCCCTCTGCTCAAAGCACGCAAGTTTTGTTTTGTGGACCAGTGACTTGTGTTTACGAGAGGAAAGTTAACCTCGGTTTGTATTTGATCACAGTTTACATTCATAGAAAGCTACATGGAGGAGCTGTCCTCCATCAGGGGTTTGAGCACATTTGCCTTAGGCAGTAGTTAGGGGCTGAAAAGAGCTGAAAAGATAGCTGCCGGGTGGCGGCTTGGGTGGCGGCCTTGGAGAAAGGAGATTTTAAAAGTTAGTTTTAGTTTTTCTTAGTTTTTTTAAGGGCAAAATGAACTTTTTCCTGGAAGAGCCTTTAAGGTTGGCAATTAAGGCAAGGAGGACTGAATTAATCCATGGGGCTAAAACAAAGTTTTGTCCCAAGAGCCACACTGTAGGAGGAGTAGGGCAATAGTAATATATATGAGTACAACATAAGCATAAAGTCCAAAAAATAGCTAATCATGTTGTAGAATTTTTCTAAGATGGCGCCCCCACTCCAATGAGGGGCAGGACATTTTGAGAGTTCTCAGGTTTGCCCATGTGGTGAGCCTCCTCTAGGTTTGTCCACGTGGTGAGTTTTTTTAGGTCTACCCACGTGGTGAGTTTCTTTTTAGGTTTGTCCACGTGGTGAGTCTCTACCCATGTGGTGAGTTTTGTTTTTAGGTCTGCCCACGTGGTGCTTTAAGATGGCGCCCCATTCAAATGGGGCAGGACAAAAAATGGCACCGCAGAAGCGGTCTGTTGGAAACCCAAAATGAGAGGAAAGAGAAAAGAACAAGAGATGTTGAAGTTTGGGACGGAGTCTTTATTTAAATGAGGAGGCAAAACATTTAAAGTCTCCTCTAGGTCTGTCCATGTGGTGTGTCCGCCATGAATGTACCCGTTTAGAAATGGCGGCAAACCGGAAATGGAAGGAAAGAGAAAGGAAGTTGAAGTAAGCACAGATTATAGAAGTAAAGGTTAGAATATTAAATATGAAGATTACCTCATAACTTATGAGGATACACCCGTCAGCAGTCCGATTAGTTCGTCAGCTTAATTTTGAATATTTCCTTCGTCACGTCGGCAGTCCGTAGTCCGTTTTGAATCTTCATACGTCCTCACATGGGGCAGTGGTTGTTGTGCCCCACGTTGGGCGCCAAAATGCAGGGGCTTTTTTCCCTCACCACTGGCAGGTAGAGCCAAAGAGAGAGAGAGCCGGGCCAGCCATTTCTCTTGAGGCTGAGTGAAAAGGCGGGTGTCGGCGACTCAACCCCCCCCCACTAAAACACCGGGGAGAAAAACCACATTGAGTCACGGAGATACTTCTGAGGCGAAACTCGTTGTTTATTGTCAGGGGAGAGATATTTATGTGCTTTGAGGAAGGGGGCAGGAAGATGGGATGAGAGAAAGGTATAAGGGCCAATATACTTTAAGGAAGGGGGTGGGAAGAGGGGACGAGAGAAAGGTATAAGGGCCAATATACTTTGAGGAAGGGGGTGGGAAGAGGGGATGAGAGAAAGGTGTAAGGGCCAACAATATTTCATCACGTCAGCAGCAGCTGGGTGGAGGCAGTTTCAGCTTAGGTGCTGAGTCAACGGCAGGAACTCAGGCTCGACTAGGCCTTACCGGGAGTAGGCCAAGATTGGCTGGGCTAACCACTTGGCTTCACACCAGGCAGGGCCCAACAACATTAACAAGGAAAGTTTGAACTTGCTAAACTCAACCATCTTCGTAGAAAGGAAACTGATTCCTAGAACCGAATTAACTTATTTCACACACTACAGTGTTCGGTACTGAAGATGTTTCTTTTCTAAAGAAAGTACTCTAGAAATGAGGCTAATCTACTAAGTTGTGCATCTTTTTAGATTTCATTAACAAGGAAAGTTTGAACTTGCTGCACTCAACCATCTTCGTAGAAATTAAACTGATTCCTGGAAGTGAATTAACTCATTTCACACAGTACAGTGTTCGGTATTGAAGATGTTTCTTTTCTCAAGAAACTACTTTAGAAATGAGGCCAATCTACTAAATTGTGCATCTTTTTAGATTACATTAACAAGGAAAGTTTGAACTTGCTGCACTCAACCATCTTCGTAGATATTAAACTGATTCCTAGAAGCAAATTCACTTATTTCACACAGTACAGTGTTCGGTACTGAAGATGTTTCTTTTCTAAAGGAAGTACTTTATAAATGAGGCGAATCCACTAACTTGTACATCTTGTTAGATTACACAAACTAGGAAAGTTGCAACTTGCTGCACTAAACCTTCTTCGTAGAAATTAAACTGATTCCTAGAAGCAAATTAACTTATTTCACACAGTACAGTGTTCGGTACTGAAGATGTTTCTTTTCTAAAGAAAGTACTCTAGAAATGAGGCGAATCCACTAACTTGTACATCTTGTTAGATTACACAAACTAGGAAAGTTTCAACTTGCTGCACTCAACCTTGTTTGTAGGAAAGCAACTGATTCCTAGAACCGAATGAGCTTATTTCACACAGTACAATGTTCGGCAATGAAGATGTTTGTTTCCACAACAAAGTACTTTACAAATGAGGCGAACTTTCTAACTTGGCCATCTTTTTAGATTACATTAACAAGGAAAGTTTGAACTTGCTGCACTCAACCTTCTTCGTAGAAATTAAACT
Organism: Orientallactaga sibirica; assembly: GCA_036365145.1. NCBI lineage: Eukaryota > Metazoa > Chordata > Mammalia > Rodentia > Dipodidae > Orientallactaga > Orientallactaga sibirica. The sequence goes on from JAEOAD010001711.1 coordinate 63,408, forward strand.
GATTCCTAGAAGCGAATTGACTTATTTCACACAGTACAGTGTTCGGTACTGAAGATGTTTCTTTTCTAAAGAAACTACTTTAGAAAAGGGGCCAATCTACTAAGTTGTGCATCTTTTTAGATTACATTAACAAGGTAAGTTTGAACTTGCTGCACTCAACCTTCTTTGTAGGAAAGCAAGAGATTCCTAAAACCGAGTGAGCAAATTTCACACAGTACAATGTTCGGTTATAAAGATGTTAATTTTCTCAAAAAACTCGTTTACAAATGAGGTGACTCTGCTAACTTGGCCATATTTTTAGAATACATTAACAAGGAAAGTTTGAACTTGCTGCACTCAACCATCTTCGTAGAAAGGAAACTGATTCCTAGAACCAAATTAACTTATTTCACACAGTACAGTGTTCAGTACTGAAGATGTTTGTTTTCTAAAGAAACCACTTTAGAAATGACGTGAATCCACTAACTTGTACATCTTGTTAGATTACACAAACGAGGAAAGTTTGTACTTGCTGCACTCATCCTCCTTCGTAGGAAAGCAAGTGATTCCTAGAACCGAACTAGCTCATTTCACATAGTATAGTGTTCAGTAATGAAGATGTTTGTTTTCTAAACAAACTACTTTAGAAATGAGGCCAATCTACTAAGTTGTGCATCTTTTTAGATTACATTAACAAGGGAAGTTTGAACTTCCTGCACTCAACCATCGTCTAAGAAATTAAACTGATTCCTAGAACTGATTTACCTTTTTTCACACAGTACAGTGTTCAGTACTGAAGATGTTTCTTTTCTAAAGAAACTACCTTAGAAATGAGGCGAATGCACTAACTTGTACATCTTTTAGATTACACAGACTAGGAAAGTTTGAACTTGCTGCACTCAACCTTCTTCGTAGGAAAGCAAGTGATTCCTAGAACCAAACTAGCTCATTTCACATAGTATACTATTCGGTAATGAGGATGTATGTTTTGTAAACAAACTACTTTAGAAATGAGACCAATGTACTAAGTTGTGCATCTTTTTAGATTACATTAACAAGTAAAGTTTGAAATTGCTGCACTCACCCTTCTTTGTAGGAAAGCAACTGATTCCCAGAACCGAATGAGCTAATTTCACACAGTGCAATGTTCGGCAATGAAGATGTTTGTTTTCTCAACAAAGTACTTTACAAATGAGGCGAATCTTCTAACTTGGCCATCTTTTTAGATTACATTAACAAGGAAAGTTTGAACTTCCTGCACTCAATCTTCTTCGTGGAAATTAAACTGATTCCTAGAAGCGAATTCACTTATTTCACACAGTACAGTGTTCGGTACTGAAGATGTTTCTTTTCTAAAGAAACAACTATAGAAGTGAGGTCAATCTACTAAGTTGTGCATCTTTTTAGATTACATTAACAAGGAAAGTTTGAACTCTCCACACTCAAACATCTTTGTAGGAAAGCAAGTGATTCCTAGAACCGAATGAGCGTATTTCACACAGTACAATGTTCGGCAATAAAGATGTTAATTTTCTCAACAAACTACTTTACAAATGAGGTGACTCTGCTAACTTGGCCATCTTTTCAGATTACATTAACAAGGAAAGTTTGAACTTGGTGCACGCAACCATCTTCGTAGAAAGGAAACTGATTCCTAGAACCGAATTAACTTATTTCGCACAGTACAGTGTTGAGTACTGAAGGTGTTTGCTTTATTAGGAAACCACTTTAGAAACGACGCGAATCCACTAACTTGTAAATCTTGTTAGATTACACAAACGAGGAAAGTTTGAACTTGCTGCACTCAACCTTCTTCGTAGGAAAGCAAGTGATTCCTAGAACCGAACTAGCTCATTTCACATAGTATAGTGTTCGGTAATGAAGATGTTTGTTCTGTAAACAAACTACTTTAGAAATGAGGCCAATCTACTAAGTTGTGCAACTTTTCAGACTACATTAACAAGGAAAGTTTGACCTTGCTGCACTCAACCTTCTTTGTAGGAAAGCAACTGCTGCCTAGAACCGAATGAGCTTATTTCACACAGTACAATGTTCGGCAATAAAGATGTTAATTTTCTCAACAAACTTCTTTACAAATGAGGTGACTCTGCTAACTTGGCCATCTTTTTAGATTACATTAACAAGAAAAGTTGGAACTTGCTGCACTCAACCATCTTCATAGAAAGGAAACTGATTCCTAGAACCGACTTAACTTATTTCACACAGTACAGTGTTCGGTACTGAAGATGTTCCTTTTCTAAAGAAACTACTTTAGAAATGAGGCCAATCTACTAAGTTGTGCATATTTTTAGATTACTTTAACAAGGAAAGTTTGAACTTGCTGCACTCAACATTCTTTGTAGGAAAGCAGCTGATTCCTAGAACCAAATGAGCTTATTTCACACAGTACAATGTTCGGCAATGAAGATGTTTGTTTTCTCAACAAAGTACTTTACAAATCAGGTGAATCTTCTAACTTGGCCATCTTTTTAGATTACATTAAGAAGGAAAGTTTGAACTTGCTGCACTCAACCTTCTTCGTAGAAATTAAACTGATTCCGAGAAGCGAATTTACTTATTTCACACAGTACTGTGTTCGGTACTGAAGATGTTTCTTTTCAAAAGAAACTACTTTAGAAATGAGGCCAATCTACTAAGTTGTGCATCTTTTAAGATTACATTAACAATTAAAGTTTGAACTGGCTGCACTCAACCTTTTTTGTAGGAAAGCAAGTGATTCCTAGAACCGAATGAGCTGATTTCACACCGTACAATATTCGGCAATAAAGATGTTAATTTTCTCAAAAATCTACTTTACAAATGAGGCGAATCTACTAACTTGGCCATCTTTTTAGATTACATTAACAAGGAAAGTTTGAACTTGCTGCACTCAACCATCTTCGTAGAAATTAAACTGCTTCCTAGAAGCGAATTCACTTATTTCACACAGTACAGTGTTCGGTACTGAAGATGTTTCTTTTCTAAAGAAACTACTTTAGAAATGAGCCGAATCCTCTAAATGGTACATCTTGTTAGATTACACAAACGAGGAATGTTTGAACTTGCTGCACTCAACCATCTTCAGAGGAAAGCAAGTGATTCCTAGTATCGAAGTAGCTCATTTCACATAGTACAGTGTTCGGTAATGAAGATGTTTGTTTTCTAAACAAACTACTTTAGAAATGAGGCCAATCTACTAAGTTGTGCTTGTTGTCAGATTACATTAACAAGGAAAGTTTGAACTTGCTGCACTCCACCTTCTTCGTAGAAATTAAACTGATTCCTAGAAGCGAATTAACTTATTTCACACTGTACAGTGTTCGGTACTGAAGATATTTCTTTTCTAAAGAAACTACTTTAGAAATGAGCCCAATCTACTAAGTTGTGCATCTATTTAGATTACATTACCAAGGAATGTTTGAACTTGCTGCACTCAACCTTCTTTGTAGGAAAGCAAGTGATTCCTAGAACCGAATGAGCTTATTTCACACTGTACAATATTCGGCAATAAAGATGTTAATTTTCTCAACAACGTATTTTACAAATGAGGTGACTCTGCTAACTTGGCCATCTTTTTAGATTACATTAACAAGGAAAGTTGAAACTTGCTGTACTCAACCTTCTTCGTAGGAAAGCAAGTGATTCCTAGAACCGAACTAGCTCATTTCACATAGTATACTGTTCTGTAATGAAGATGTTTGTTTTGTAAACAAACTACTTTAGAAATGAGGCCAATCTACTAAGTCGTGCATCTTTTTAGATTACATTAACAAGGAAAGTTTGAACTTGCTGCACTCAACCATCTTCGTAGAAATTAAACCGATTCCTAGAACCCAATTGCCTTATTTCAAACAGTACAGTGTTCGGTACTGAAGATGTTTCTTTTCTAAAGAAACTACTTTAGAAATGAGGCGAATGCACTAACTTGTACATCTTTTTAGATTACACAAACTTGGAAAGTTTGACCTTGCTGCAATCAACCTTCTTCGTAGGAAAGCAAGTTATTCCTACAATGGAACTAGCTCATTTCACATAATATAGTGTTCGGTAATGTAGGTGTTTGTTTTCTAAACAAACTACTTTAGAAATGAGGCCAATCTACTAAGTTGTGCATCTTTTTAGATTACATTAACAAGGAAAGTTTGAACTTGTTGCACTCAACCTTCTTTGTAGGAAAGCAAGTGATTCCTAGAACCGAATGAGCTTATTTCACACAGTACAATGTTTGGCAATGAAGATGTTAATTTTCTCAACAAACTACTTGACAAATGAGGAGATTCTGCTAGCTTAGCATCTTTTTAGATTACATTAACAAGGAAAGTTTGAACGTGCTCCACTCAATCATCTTGTAGAAAGGAAACTGATTCCTAGAACCGAATTAACTTATTTCACACAGTATAGTGTTCGGTACTGAAGATGTTTGTTTTCTAAAGAAACTAATTTAGAAATGACGTGAAACCACTAACTTGTACATCTTGTTAGATTACACAAACTAGGAAAGTTTGAACTTGCTGCACTCAACCTTCTTCGTAGGAAAGCAAGTGATTCCTGGAACCGAACTAGCTCATTTCACATAGTATAGTGTTCGGTAATGAAGATGTTCGTTTTGTAAACAAACTATTTGAGAAATGAGGCCAATCTACTAAGTTGTGCAACTTTTCAGATTACATTAACAAGGAAAGTTTGAACTTGCTGCACTCAACCTTCTTTGTAGGAAAGCAACTGATTCCCAGAACTGAATAAGCTTATTTCACACAGTACAATGTTCGGCAATGAAGATGTTTGTTTTCTCAACAAACTACTTAACAAATGAGGCGAATCTACTAACTTGGCCATCTTTTTAGATTACATTAACAAGGAAAGTTTGACCTTGCTGCACTCAACCTTCTTTGTAGGAAAGCAAGTGATTCCTATAACCGAATGAGCTTATTTCACTCAGTATAATGTTCGGCTATAAAGATGTTAATTTTCTCAACAAACTATTTTACAAATGAGGTGAATCTGCTAACTTGGCCATCTTTTTAGATTACATTAACAAGGAAAGTTAGAACTTGCTGCACTCAACCATCTTCGTAGAAAGGAAACTGATTCCTAGAACCGAATTAACTTATTTAACACAGTACAGTGTTCAGTACTGAAGATGTTTGTTTTCTAAAGAAACCACTTTAGAAACGATGCGAATCCACTAACTTGTACATCTTGTTATATTACACAAACGAGGAGAGTTTGAACTTGCTGCACTCATCCTTCTTCGTTGGAAATCAAGTGATTCCTAGAACCGAACTAGCTCATTTCACATAGTAGAGTGTTCGGTAATGAAGATGTTTGTTTTCTAAACAAACTACTTTAGAAATGAGGCAAATCTGCTAAGTTGTGCATCTTTTCAGATTACATTAACAAGGAAAGTTTGACCTTGCTGCACTCAACCTGCTTTGAAGGAAAGCAAGTGATTCCTAGAACCGAATGAGCTTATTGCGCACAGTACAATGTTTGGCAATGAAGATGTTTGTTTTCTCAACAAACTACTTTACAAATGTGGCGAATCTACTAACTTGGTCATCTTTTTAAATTACATTAACAAGGAAAGTTTGAACTTGTTACAATCAACCATCTTCGGAGAAATTAAACTGATTCCTAGAAGCGAATTCACTTATTTCACACAGTACAGTTTTCGGTACTGAAGATGTTTCTTTTCTAAAGAAACTACTTTAGAAATGAGACGAATCCATTAACTTGTACATCTTGTTAGATTACACAAACTAGGAAAGTTTGAACTTGCTGCACTCAATCTTCTTCGTAGGAAAGGAAGTGATTCTTAGAACGGAACTAGCTTATTTCACATAGCACAGTGTTCGGTAATGAAGAAGTTTGTTTTCTAAACAAACTACTTTAGAAATGAGGCCAATCTACTAAGTTGTGCATGTTTTTAGATTACATTAACAAGGAAAGTTTGAACTTGTTGCACTCACCCTGCTTTGTAGGAAAGCAACTGATTCCTAGAACAGAATGAGCTTATTTCAAACAGTACAGTGTTCGGCAATGAAGATGTTTGTTTTCCAAACAAAGTACTTTACAAATGAGGCGAATCTTCTAACTTGGCCATCTTTTTAGATTACATTAACAAGGAAAGTTTGAACTTGCTGCACTCCACCTTCTTCGTAGAAATTAAACTGATTCCTAGAAGCGAATTAACTTATTTTACACTGTACAGTGTTCGGTACTGAAGATATTTCTTTTCTAAAGAAACTACTTTAGAAATGAGCCCAATCTTCTAAGTTGTGCATCTTTTTAGATTACATTACCAAGGAAAGTTTGAACTTGCTGCACTCAACCTTCTTTGTAGGAAAGCAAGTGATTCCTAGAACCGAATGAGCTTATTTCACACAGTACAATGTTCGGCAATAAAGATGTTAATTTTCTCAACAAAGTATTTTACAAATGAGGTGACTCTGCTAACTTGGCCATCTTTTTAGATTACATTAACAAGGAAGTTTGAAACTTGCTGCACGCAACAACCTTCTTGTAGGAAAGCAAGTGATTCCTAGAACCGAACTAGCTCATTTCACATAGTATACTGTTCTGTAATGAAGATGTTTGTTTTGTAAATAAACTACTTTAGAAATGAGGCCAATCTACTAAGTTGTGCATCTTTTTAGATTACATTAACAAGGAAAGTTTAAACTTGCTGCACTCAACCATCTTTGTAGAAATTAAAGTGATTCCTAGAACCGAATTAGCTTATTTCACACAGTACAGTGTTCGGCAATGAAGATGTTTGTTTTCTCAAGAAACTACTTTAGAAATGAGGCGAATCTACTAACTTGTACATCTTGTTAGATTACACAAACTAGGGAAAGTTTGAACTTGCTGCAATCAACCTTCTTTGTAGGAAAGCAAGTGATTCCTAGAACGGAATTAGCTCATTTCACACAGTACAGTTTTCGCAATGAAGATGTTTGTTTTCTAAACAAACTACTTTAGAAATGAGGCCAATCTACTAACTTGTACATCTTTTTAGATTACATTAACTAGGAAAGTTTGAACTTGTTGCACTCAACCTTCTTTGTAGGAAAGCAAGTGATTCCTAGAACCGAATTAGCTTATTTCACACAGTACAATGTTCGGCAATGAAGATGTTAATTTTCTCAAGAAACTACTTTAGAAATGAGGAGATTCTACTAACTTAGCATCTTTTTAGATTACACAAAGAAGGAAAGTTTGAACTTGCTGCACTCAATCATCTTGTAGTAGAAAGAAACTGATTCCTAGAACCGAATTAACTTATTTCACACAGTACAGTGTTCGGTAATGAAGATGTTTGTTTTCTAAAGAAACTAATTTAGAAATGAGGTGAAACCACTAACTTGTACATCTTGTTAGATTACACAAACTAGGAAAGTTTGAACTTGCTGCACTCAACCTTCTTTTGTAGGAAAGCAAGTGATTCCTAGAACCGAACTAGCTCATTTCACATAGTGTTCGGTAATGAAGATGTTTGTTTTGTAAACAAACTATTTTAGAAATGAGGCCAATCTACTAAGTTGTGCAACTTTTCAGATTACATTAACAAGGAAAGTTTGACCTTGCTGCACTCAACCTTCTTTGTAGGAAAGCAACTGATTCCTAGAACCGAATGAGCTTATTTCACACAGTACAATGTTTCAGAATGAAGATGTTTGTTTTCTCAACAAACTACTTCACAAATGAGGCGAATCTACTAACTTGGCCCATCTTTTTAGATTACATTAACAAGGAAAGTTTGAACTTGCTGCACTCAACCATCTTCTTAGAAATTAAACTGATTCCTAGAAGCTTAATTCACTTATTTCACACAGTACAGTGTTCGGTACTGAAGATGTTTCTTTTCTGAAGAAACTACTTTTGAAATGAGGCGAATCCACTAACTTGTACATCTTGTTAGATTACACAAACTAGGAAAGTTTGAACTTGCTGCGCTCAACCTTCTTCGTAGGAAAGCAAGTGATTCCTAGAACGGAACTAGCTTATTTCACATAGTACAGTGTTCAGGAATGAAGATGTTTGTTTTCTAAACAAACTACTTTAGAAATGAGGCGATTCCACTAACTTGTACATCTTGATAGAATACACAAACTAGGAAAGTTTGCACTTGCTGCACTCAACCTTCTTTGTAGGAAAGCAACGGATTCCTAGAACCAAATGAGCTTATTTCACACAGTACAATGTTCAGCAATGAAGATGTTTGTTTTCTCAACAAAGTATTTTACAAATGAGGCGAATCTTCTAACTTGGCCATCTTTTTAGATTACATTAACAAGGAAAGTTTGAACTTGCTGCACTCCACCTTCTTCGTAGAAATTAAACTGATTCCTAGAAGCGAATTAACTTATTTTACACTGTACAGTGTTCGGTACTGAAGATATTTCTTTTCTAAAGAAACTACTTTAGAAATGAGCCCAATCTTCTAAGTTGTGCATCTTTTTAGATTACATTACCAAGGAAAGTTTGAACTTGCTGCACTCAACCTTCTTTGTAGGAAAGCAAGTGATTCCTAGAACCGAATGAGCTTATTTCACACAGTACAATGTTCGGCAATAAAGATGTTAATTTTCTCAACAAAGTATTTTACAAATGAGGTGACTCTGCTAACTTGGCCATCTTTTTAGATTACATTAACAAGGAACGTTGAAACTTGCTGCACGCAACCGTCTTCGTAGGAAAGCAAGTGATTCCTAGAACCGAACTAGCTCATTTCACATAGTATACTGTTCTGTAATGAAGATGTTTGTTTTGTAAATAAACTACTTTAGAAATGAGGCCAATCGACTAAGTTGTGCATCTTTTTAGATTACATTAACAAGGAAAGTTTAAACTTGCTGCACTCAACCATCTTCGTAGAAATTAAACCGATTCCTAGAACCGAATTGCCTTATTTCAAACAGTACAGTGTTCGGTACTGAAGATGTTTCTTTTCTAAAGAAACTACTTTAGAAATGAGGCGAATGCACTAACTTGTACATCTTGTTAGATTACACAAACTAGGAAAGTTTGAACTTGCTGCAATCAACCTTCTTCGTAGGAAAGCAAGTGATTCCTAGAACGGACCTAGCTCATTTCACATAGTATAGTTTTCGGTAATGTAGGTGTTTGTTTTCTAAACAAACTACTTTAGAAATGAGGCCAATCTACTAAATTGTGCATCTTTTTAGATTACATTAACAAGGAAAGTTTGAACTTGTTGCACTCAACCTTCTTTGTAGGAAAGCAAGTGATTCCTAGAACCGAATGAGCTTATTTCACACAGTACAATGTTCGGCAATAAAGATGTTAATTTTCTCAACAAACTACTTTACAAATGAGGAGATTCTGCTAGCTTAGCATCTTTTTAGATTACATTAAGAAGGAAAGTTTGAACGTGCTGCACTCAATCATCTTCGTAGAAAGGAAACTGATTCCTAGAACCGAATTAACTTATTTCACACAGTATAGTGTTCGGTACTGAAGATGTTTGTTTTCTAAAGAAACTAATTTAGAAATGACGCGAAACCACTAACTTGTACATCTTGTTAGATTACACAAACTAGGAAAGTTTGAACTTGCTGCACTCAACCTTCTTCGTAGGAAAGCAAGTGATTCCTAGAACCGAACTAGCTCATTTCACATAGTGTTCGGTAATGAAGATGTTCGTTTTGTAAACAAACTATTTTAGAAATGAGGCCAATCTACTAAGTTGTGCAACTTTTCAGATTACATTAACAAGGAAAGTTTGACCTTGCTGCACTCAACCTTCTTTGTAGGAAAGCAACTGATTCCGAGAACCGAATGAGCTTATTTCACACAGTACAATGTTTCGCAATGAAGATGTTTGTTTTCTCAACAAACTACTTCACAAATGAGGCGAATCTACTAACTTGGCCACCTTTTTAGATTACATTAACAAGGAAAGTTTGAACTTGCTGCACTCAACCATCTTCTTAGAAATTAAACTGATTCCTAGAAGCGAATTCACTTATTTCACACAGTACAGTGTTCGGTACTGAAGATGTTTCTTTTCTGAAGAAACTACTTTTGAAATGAGGCGAATCCACTAACTTGTACATCTTGTTAGATTACACAAACTAGGAAAGTTTGAACTTGCTGCGCTCAACCTTCTTCGTAGGAAAGCAAGTGATTCCTAGAACGGAACTAGCTTATTTCACATAGTACAGTGTTCAGGAATGAAGATGTTTGTTTTCTAAACAAACTACTTTAGAAATGAGGCGATTCCACTAACTTGTACATCTTGATAGAATACACAAACTAGGAAAGTTTGCACTTGCTGCACTCAACCTTCTTTGTAGGAAAGCAACGGATTCCTAGAACCAAATGAGCTTATTTCACACAGTACAATGTTCAGCAATGAAGATGTTTGTTTTCTCAACAAAGTATTTTACAACTTATTTAACACAGTACAGTGTTCTGTACTGAAGATGTTTCTTTCTAAAGAAACTACTTTAGAAATGAGGCCAATCTACTACGTTGTGCATCTTTTAGATTACATTAACAAGGAAAGTTTGAACTTGCTGCACTCAACCTTCTTTTGTAGGGAAAGCAAGTGATTCCTAGAACTAAATGAGCTTATTTCACACAGTACAATGTTGGGCAACAAAGATGTTTGTTTTCTCAACAAACTACTTTACAAATGAGGTGAATCTACTAACTTGGACATCTTTTTAGATTACATTAACAAGAAAGTTTGAACTTGCTGCACTCAACCATCTAGGTAGAAATTAAAAGTGATTCTAGAACCAAATTAGCTTATTTCACACAGTACAAAGTTCTGCAATGAAGATGTTTGTTTTCTCAAGAAACTACTTTAGAAAATGAGGTGAATCTACTAACTTGTACATCTTGTTAGATTACATTAAACTAGGAAAGTTTGAACTTGCTGCACTCAACCATCTTTGTAGGAAAGGAAAGTGATTCCTAGAACAGAATTAGCTTATTTCACACAGTACAATGTTTGGCAATGAAGATGTTTTGTTTTCTAAAGAAACTACTTTAGAAATGAGGCGAATCTACTAACTTGTACATCTTGTTAGATTACACAAAACTAGGAAAGTTTGAACTTGCTGCACTCATCCTTCTTGTAGGAAAGCAAGTGATTCCTAGAACCGAACTAGCTCATTTCACATATATAGTTCGAAATGAAGATGTTTTGTTTTCCTAAAGAAACTACTTTAGAAATGAGGCGAATCTACTAAGTTGTACATCTTTTTGATTACATTAACAAGGAAAGTTTGAACTGGCTGCACTAACCTTCTTTGTAGGGAAAGCAACTGATTCCTAGAACTAAATTGAGCTTTTTTCACAGTACAATGTTCGGCAATGAAGATGTTTGTTTCTCAACAAACTACAAGGAAAAGTTTGAACTTGCTAAACTCAACCGTCTTCGAGAAATTAAACTGATTCCTAGAACCGAATTAACTTATTCTCACACAGTACAGTGCTTCGTACTGAAGATGTTTCTTTTTAAAGAAACCACTTTAGAAATGAGGCCAATCTACTAATTTGTGCATCTTTTTAGATTACATTAACAAGAAAATTTTCAACTTGACCTTCTGCAACTGAACCTTCTTATTTGTACAAGAAAGCAACTGAAGATGTTTGTTTCTAGAACCGAATGAGCTTGCTATACATTAACAAGGAAAGTTTGACCTTGCTGCACTCAACCTTGTTCGTAATGAAGATGTTTGTTTTCTCAACAAATGTTTCTTTTCAAGTAAAATGAGGCCAATCTACTAACTTGGCCATCTTTTCAGATTACATTAATAAGGAAAGTTTGACTTGCACTCAACCTTCTTCTTTGTAGGAAATTAACCTGATTCCTAGAAGCGAATGAGCTTATTTCAGGACTGTACAATGTTCTGCAATGAAGATGTTTCTTTCTCAACAAACTACTAGAAAATGAGGTGAATCATTTAACTTGCCATCTTTTTAGATTACATTAACAAGGAAAGTTTGAAACTTTGCTGCACTCAACCTTCTTCTTAGAAATTACAAAGTGATTCTTTAGAACCCAATGAATTTATTTCACACAGTACAGTGTCTGCAATGAAGATGTTTAATTTCTCAAGAAACTATTTTACAAATGAGGTGAATCTACTACCTTGGCCATCTTTTTAGATTACATTAACAAGGAAAGTTTGAACTTGCTGCACTCAACCTTCTTCGTAGGAAAGCAACTGAATTCCTAGAACCAAAACTAAGATGCTTTCTTTTATTTCTACATAGAAATGAGGCCAATCTACAGTTGTGTTCAGATTACAATGAAGATGTTTGGTTTGTAAACAAACTTCTTTAGAAATGAGGTAATCTAGAACTACTAATTACAGTATAGTGTCTGATTACATTAACAAACTAGGAAAGTACTTGCTGCACTCAACCATCTTTGTAGGAAAGCAAGTGATTCTTAGAACCAAATTAGCTTATTTAACACAGTACAATGTTTGGTAATGAAGATGTTTGTTTTCAAGAAACTACTTTAGAAAATGAGGCGAATCTTCTAACTTGTACATCTTGTTAGATTACACAAATTAGAAAGTTTTTACCTTGCTGCACTCAACCTCTTCAGTAGAATTTAAACTGATTCCTAGAAGCTAATTAACTTATTTTCACACAGTAGGTGTTCGGGTACTGAAGATGTTTGTTTTCCAAAGAAATACTTTTTAGAAATGAGGACAATCTACTACGTTGTGCATCTTTTTAGATTACATTAACAAGTGAAAGTTTGAACTGGCTGCACTCAACCTTCTTTGTAGGAAAGCAAGTGAATACTAGAACCGAATTAGCTTTTTACACACAGTACAGTGTTTTCGCAATGAAGATGTTTGTTTTCTCAAAAAACTACTTTACCAATGAGGCAAATCTACTAAGTTGTACATCTTTTAGAGTACATTAACAAGGAAAGTTTGAACTTGCTAAACGCAACCATCTTCGTAGAAAGTAAACTAATTCCTAGAACCGATTAGCTTATTTCACACAGTACAAAGTTTGCAATGAAGGTTTGTTTTCTAAGAAACACTTTAGAAATGAGGCGGAATCTCTACTAACTTGTACATCTTGTTAGATTACACAAACTAGAAAGTTTGAACACTGCACTCAACCATCTTTGTAGGAAAGAGCTGATTCCTAGAACCAAATTAGCTTATTTCACACAGTACGATGTTCTGGCAATGAAGATGTTTGTTTTCTCAAGAAACTAATTTAGAAATGAGGCGAATCAGTAACTTGTACATCTTGTTAGATTACACAAACTAGAAAGTTTGAACTTGCTGCACTCATCCCTTCTTTAGGAGCAAATGATTCCTTGAACCGAATTAGCTTATTTCACAGTACAATGTTTGGTAATGAAGATGTTTACTTTTCTCAAGAAACTACTTTAGAAATGAGGCGAATCTACTAACTTGTACATCTTGTTAGATTACACAAAAGGGAAAGTTTCAACCTTCTTTTGTAGGAAAGCAAGTGATTCCTAGAACCTAATTAGCTTATTTCACACAGTACAATGTTCGGGCAATGAAGATGTTTGTTTTCTCAAGAAACTACTTTAGAAATGAGGCGAATCTACTAACTTGTACATCTTGTTAGATTACACAAACTAGAAAGTTTGAACTTGCTGCACTCAACCTTCTTTGTAGGAAAGCAAGTGATTCCTAGAACCGAATTAGCTTATTTCACACAGTACAATGTTCGGCAATGAAGATGTTTGTTTTCTCAAGAAACTACTTTAGAAATGAGGCGAATCTACTAACTTGTACATCTTGTTAGATTACACAAACTAGGAAAGTTTGAACTTGCTGCACTCAACCTTCTTTGTAGGAAAGCAAGTGATTCCTAGAACCGAATTAGCTTATTTCACACAGTACAATGTTCGGCAATGAAGATGTTTGTTTTCTCAAGAAACTACTTTTAGAAATGAGGCGAATCTACTAACTTGTACATCTTGTTAGATTACACAAACTAGAAAGTTTGAACTTGCTGCACTCAACCTTCTTTGTAGGAAAGCAAGTGATTCCTAGAACCGAATTAGCTTATTTCACACAGTACAATGTTCGCAATGAAGATGTTTGTTTTCTCAAGAAACTACTTTTTAGAAATGAGGCGAATCTACTAACTTGTACATCTTGTTAGATTACACAAACTAGGAAAGTTTGAACTTGCTGCACTCAACCTCTTTGTAGAAAGCAAGTGATTCCTAGAACCGAATTAGCTTATTTCCACACAGTACAATACTGAAGATGTTTCTTTTCTAAAGAAACTAC
>JAEOAD010000992.1:0-83483 GCA_036365145.1 Orientallactaga sibirica
AGGCAATACCAGCTGTGACAAAAACAAGTTAAGAGCTGGGTGTGGTAGTGCACGCCTTAAACCCAGCACTCAGGAGGCAGAGGTAGGAGGATCACCGTGAGTTTAAGGCCACCCTGAGAAGACAGAGTGAATTCCAGGTCAGCCTGGACTAGGGTGAAACCCTACCTCAAAAAACCATAAATAAATAAATAAATAAATAAATAAATAAATAAATAAATAATAAACCATGTTAAACATCTTTTCTCGGGTCCAACTCTTTGGCTCCAAGAAGAGGCACAGAAGGAGACCAGGTGGGGCTTTTGCCTTTTGACATGTCCCCCCTTAGATTTGAGGATGGTGGAGGGGTTGGGGCGGGCACATCATGGGAGTTTGAAGCCCAGCTTGTGGGTATGAGGCCGCCTAGCTGGTGTGCATGCATGTGAAGGCAATGGCTTTCTTGCCTCTGTCACTGTAATGTGCTTGCTGCAGTGCAATTGCCCTGGGACAGGCACAGAGACCCAAAGCATATCCTATCCTGGATGTATCCCCTGAGTGTCAGACATGTAGTGTGTGTGTGCCTGCACGCTTCCCAGGCTTTGGGAAGGCATGACCGGGACACGGGGACAAGCAGTCAAGTGCGTACCTTGGAAATTGCAGGAGGGGAACTGAGCGGACATCATTGCCACTCTCAGTGTTTGGTCCTATGAAGGCAGGCCAGCTTCTTCTCAGTGAACCTGAAGCTGTCTGCTACACCCCCATTGTTGCCTGTGGGGAAAAATGGAGGAAAGTAGATCTGAGCACTAAAGACTACTTTCAGAACTATATAGCTAGAGATAGCTAAGTCATAGACAAGGCTTTTGCTATTAAGGACTGAAGAGCTTTACACGTTTAATGAATGCTTCCTAGGCTAAGAAGAGGAAGTCATCTTTCATGATTCTTCCAAAGCTCTTGGTTCCTAAGATTAAAGACCCTCTATTTCAGATGATTTTTCTGTTTTTGCAAACTCCTGTATTACCATGTTGATATTAAAGTTACATAATGAATCCCAGTTGCCCTGTCATACATATGATTCTATATTTTATTTTTATTTATTTATTGACTCGAGAGAGGGAGAGAAAGAAATAGGCAGATAGAATGAGAGAAAGAGAATGGGCGTGCCAGGGCCTCCAGCCACTGCATATGAATTCCAGATGCATGCACCACCTTGTGCACCTGGTTTATGTGGGTCCTGGGGAATTGAACCTGGGTCCTTTGGCTTTGCAGGTAAGGGCCTTCACTGCTAAGCCATGTCATCTCTCCAGCTCTATGCATGCATTCTATTTAAAACAACAATCCAAATGAAGGAATATATTTAACTCGAATTAAATAATCAATACTAGTACATAGTGATTAATAATAAAACATTCCTCAAATTATATTACAAAGTGATGTTTGGAGAAGGCATTAATGGAAGTATATTGCTCTGTTTTCTTGGGAACAATGGGCACTATGAAAGGGAAGATTATGGTAAGCCACCAATGAACCCCACCTGGTCAAGTTTTGCCTTGTCAACGTTTTTTGTTCATTTTGTTTTTTTTTTTTTGAAGTAGGGTCTCACGCTAGCTCAGGCAGACCTGGAATTCACAATGTAGTCTCAGGGTGGCCTCGAACACATTGCAATACTCCTACCTCTGCCTCCCGAGTGCTGGGATTAAAGGTGTGCACTACTACGCCCAGATGCCCTGTCAACTTTTAATGTCTAGTTCCAAATACAAAAAATATGTATGGATTTTGATCTGGTGTTCATATATCTTTCATGGAAAGGAAAAGTATAAAAAGAATTGAGGGTTCATTGTGCTGTGTGTCTTACTAAGTATGCTATGCTAAACACATCAAGATAACACTGTATGTAATCATTTTAGGAGGTATACAACAGACACATGTACTCACCAAAACCTAGGCTCCACTTGTTACTATGGATCTTTAAATATAGGTTTAATTATTCCATTCCTACCTATGCATAGCTTCTGCCTTTCATTGCCTTATAACTCCCACTGAAAATGCATGACATTTCTGTGTACTAATGACATTAGAAAACTACTAAAGAACGTAGCCTGATGATGATAATCTGTATTTAGTCAGAGTAATGCACAGAATGGTAAGTCAATCAAAGGCACATATTATGATAACTTGATTCATGCACATGGAAATTATCTCAAAAGAAATAGCAGATGAATGGTGCTTGACTCTAGGCTTGATGTTGAGAGGGGAAGTTGAGGGGCTGACTTCACTTCCCCATTTAGGGTATGTAGTACAGAAACCATTACAAAAACAGAATGCTGAATGATTAATCTATCAATATGAAAGTATAGCGCTGTGGAGATGAATTCCTGTCCTGTGACTGCGCCTCACACAGAGCAACAGGAACGGCAACAGGGAGGATGTGAGGATGTTACCTGTTTGATCACTGCCGGAAAGCTGGCACTGGCCAACTTTTGTGATCACCGGGCCTAGAAGTTGCAGGACTAGTGGAAGAGAGAGGATGGGGATGGGGCCAGGACCGGAGCTTGCTACCTGGTGCTGCCTCCTCCCCACCCCTACACCACACCCCCTGCCCATGCCTGAGGCCTCTCTCTAGAGGGACCGCCCCTTCTCCCATGCTCTCGCTCCTTGCCTCCCTCCTCAGGCACTCTCCATGCTGAACAGGGTGGGGGATGTCTTGCAACACCAACCGGAGAGGCTTGGACTTGCACAGTGTCCTCGGTGCTCAGGGCCAAGAGCACACCTGAGGGCAGCACGGTCTCCTCCACCAGGCAGTCAGTGTAGCCTGCTATCCCCCCCGGGGCTGTGGCGTCAGCTCAGACCCAGACTGCCAGCTGCCCGTGGGTGACAGACCACCATCCTCCTCGGCAGAAACCCGAGCTTGCAGAAGCCCGGGCACAGCGCAGGCCAAGAAGAGCCCAGGTGGGTGGCAGCACAGAGGAGTGGCCCAAGGTGAACCCACCGAGGGGCCCCAAAAGAAGGGGTGGTGTGGGCGTCGTGGCAATGACGGCTGCTGTCCCCACTCACTCCTCCATCAGAAGAGACAAGCCCAGGAGCACAAGTAATCCAATGCCTGCCAGTGTGTCCACAGCCTGAGCAAAGGCAAGACCAGCTGTGTAAAAATCACGTTAAACTCTTTGGCTCCAAGAAGAAGCGCAGAAGGAGATGAGATGGGAAGGGGCTTTTGTCTTTTGACATTTCCACCCTTAGATTGGAGGACGGTGGAGGGGTTGGGGCGGCATGTCAGGGGAGTTTAAAGCCCAGCTTGTGCAGATGAGGCCGCCTAGCCAGTGTACTTGGAATGAGTTGCTCTCTTACGAAGAGTGTAGATTGCAGCAATTCAAAGATTCCTCAGTTGTACAATCTCAAAAGACGTACAATTTAGTAGGTTCGATTCATTTCTAATGTATTTGGTTAGAAAAGAAAGACCTTCATTGCTGAACACTGTATTGTATGAAATAGGCTAATTCAGTTCTTGGAATGTGTTGCATTTTTACGAAGAAGGTAGATTGCAGCAATTTCAAAGTTTCCTCGTTTGTAAAATTGAACAAGTTGTACAATTTAGTAGGTTAATTTCATTTCTAATGTAGTTTGCTTAGAAAAGAAACACCTTCATTGCTGAACGCTGTACTGTATGAAATAGGCTAGTTCAGTTCTTGGAATGAGTTGCTTTCTTATGAAGAGTGTAGATTGCAGCAAGTTCAAATATTCCTCAGTTGTACAATCTAACAAGTTGTACAATTTAGTAGGTTCAATTCATTTTTAATGTACTTAGTTTAGAAAAGAAAGACCTTCATTGCTGAACACTGTACTGTATGAAATAGGCTAGTTCAGTTGGTGGAATGAGTTGCTCTCTTACGAACAGGGTAGATTGCAGCAAGTTCAAACTTTCCACGTTTGTACAATCTAACAAGTTGTACAATTTAGTAGGTTTGTTTCACTTCTGATGTAGTTTGGTCATAAAAGAAACACTTCATTGCCGAACACTCTACATTATGAAATAGGCTAGTTCAGTTCTTGGAATGAGATGCTTTCTTACCAAGATGGTAGATTAAAGCAAGTTCAAACTTTCCACGTTTGTAAAATCTAAAAAGTTTTACAACTTAGTAGGTTCATTTCACTTCTAATGTACTTTGGTTAGAAAATAAAGACCTTCATTCCTGAACTCTGTACTGTATGAAATAGAATAGTTCAGTTGGTGGAATTAGTTGCTCTCTTACGAAGATGGTAGATTACAGCAAGTTCAAACTTTCCTCGTTTGTACAATCTAACAAGTTGTACAATTTAGTAGATTCATTTCATTTTAATGCAGTTGGGTTAGAAAAGAAACACCTACATTGCTGAACGCTGTACTGTATGAAATAAGCTACTTCAGTCCTTGGAATGAGTTGCTTTCTTACAAAGAGGGTAGATTGCAGCAAGTTCACTTTCCTCATTTGTATAATCTAGCAAGTTGTACAATTTAGTAGGTTCGTTTCATTTCTAATGTAATTTGGTTAGAAAAGAAACATCTACATAGCTGAACGCTGTACTGTATGAAATAGGCCAGTTCAGTTCTTGGAATGAGTTGCTTTTTTATGAAGAGGGTAGATTGCAGCAAGTTCAAAGATTCCTCATTTGTACAATCTAAGAAGGTGTACAATTTAGTAGGTTCATTTCATTTCTGATGTAGTTTCGTTAGAAAAGAAACACCTTCATTCCTGAACACTCTGCAGTATGAAATAGGCTAGTTCAGTTCTTGGAATGAGTTGCTCTCTTACGAAGAGGGCAGATTGAAGCAAGTTCAAACTTTCCACGTTTGTACAATCTAAAAAGTTATACAACTTAGTAGGTTCATTTCATTTTTAATGTAGTTTGGTTAGAAAAGAAAGACCTTTATTGCTGAATGCTGTACTGTATGAAATAGGCTACTTCAGTTCTTGGCATGAGTTGCTGTCTTACAAAGAGGGTAGATTTTAGCAATTTCAAACTTTTCCCATTGGTAAAATCTAACAAGTTGTACAACTTAGTAGGTTCATTTCATTTCTAATGTTGTTTGTTTAGCAAAGAAACACTTTCATTGCTGAAAGCTGTACTGTATGAAATAGGCTAGTTCATTTGTTGGAATAAGTTGCTCTCTTACGAAGAGTGTAGATTGCAGCAAGTTCAAACATTCCTAAGGTGTACAATATAACAAGTTGTACAATTTAGTTGGTTTGATTCATTTCTAATGTATTTGGTTAGAAAAGAAAAACCCTCATTGCTGAATGCTGTAGTGAATGAAATAGACTCATTCGGTTCTTGGAATGAGTTGCTCTCTTATGAAGAGGGTATACTGCAGAAAGTTCAAAATTTCCTCATTTCTACAATCTAACAATTTGTACAATTTAGTTGGTTCATTTCATTTGTAATGTAAGTGGTTAGAAAAGAAACACCTACATTTCTTAAAGCTGTACTATATGAAATAGGGTATTTCAGTTATTGGAATGAGTTGCTCTCTTACGAAGAGGGTAGATTGCAGCAAATTCAAACTTTTCTAGGTTGTAAAATCTAACAAGTTGTACAATGTAGTAGTTTCATTTCATTTCTAATGTAATTTGGTTAGAAAAGAACCACCTTTATTGCTGAACGCTGCACGGAATGAAATAGGCTAGTTCAGTTCTTGGAATGAGTTGCTTTCTTACGAAGAGGGTAGATTGCAGTAAGTTCAAACTTTTCTCGTTGGTACAATCTAACAAGTTGTAGAATTTCATTGGTTCTTTTCATTTCTAATGTAGTTTGGTTAGAAAAGAAACACCTTCATTGCTGAACGCTCTACTGTATGAAATAGGCTAGTTAAGTTCTTGGAATGATGCTTTGTTACGAAGAGGGTAGATTGGAGAAAGTTCGAATGTTCCTCCTTTGTACAATCTAATAAGGTGAATAATTTAGTAGGTTCGTTTCATTTCTAACTTAGTTTGGTTAGAAAAGAAATGCCTGCATTGCTGAACGCTATACTGTATGACAAACTAGTTCAGTACTTTGAATGAGTTGCTTTCTTACGAAGAGGGTAGATTGCAGCAAGTTTAAAGTTTCCTCATTTGTACAGTCTAAAAAGTTGTAGAATTTTGAAGGTACGTTTCATTTCTAATGTAGTTTTCTTTGGAAAGAATCTCCTACAATGCTGAATGCTGTACTGTATGAAATATGCTATTTCAGTTATTGGAATGAGTTCCTTTCCTAAGAAGAGTGTAGATTGCAGTAAATTCAAACATTCCTTGTTTGAACAATCTAACAAGTTTTACTATTTAGTAGGTTCATTTCATTTCTAATGTAGTTTGGTGAGAAAAGAAACAACTTCATTGCTGTACGCTGTACTGTATGAAATAGTCTAGTCCCGTTCTTGGAATGAATTGCTTTCTTATGAAGAGTGTAGATTGCAGCAAGTTCAAAGATTCATCAGTTGTTGTACAGTCTAACAAGTTGTACAATTTAGTAGGTTCGATTCCTTTCTAATGTACTTTGGTTAGAAAAGAAAGCCCTTCATTGCTGAATTTACTGTATGTAATGAACTGTATGTAATAGGATACTTCAGTTCTTGGAATGAGTTGCTCTCTTACGAAGAGGGTAGATTGCTTGAAGTTCAAACATTCCTCAGTTGTACAATCTAACAAGTTGTACAATTTAGTGGGTTCAATTCATTTCTCATGTATTTGGTTAGAAAAGAAACACCCTCATTGCTGAATGCTGTAGTTTACGAAATAGGCTTGTTCAGGTCTTGGAATGATTTGCTCTCATACGAAGAGTGTAGACTGCAGCAAGTTAAAATTTCCTCATTTGTACAATCTAACTAGGAGTATAATTAATTAGGTTTGTTTCATTTCTAATGTAGTTTGTTTAGAAAAGAAACACCTTCATTGCTTAACACTGTAGTGTATGAAATAGGCTAGTTCAGTTCTTGGAATGAGTTGCCCTGTTACGAAGAGTGTAGATTTCAGCAAGTTCAAACTTTCCTCGTTGGTAAAATCTAACAATTTGTACAATTTTGTAGGTTCATTTCATTTCTACTGCAGTTTGCTTAGAAAAGAAACACCTTCATTGCTGAATGCTGTACTGTATGAAATAGGCTAGTTCAGTTGGAATGAGTTGCTCTCTTACGAAGAGGGTAGATTGCAGCAAGTTCAAACTTTCCTCATTGGTACAATCTAACAAGTTGTAGAATTTCGTTGGTTCATTTCATTTCTAACGTTTTTGTTAGAAAAGAAACACTTTCATTGCTGAACGCTGTAATGTATGTAATAGGCTACTTCAGTTCTGGGAATGAGTTGCTCTCTTACGAAGAGGGTAGATTGCTGCAAGTTCAAACTTTCCTCGTTTGTACAATCTAACAAGCTGTACAATTTAGTAGGTTCGTATCTTTTCTAATGTAGTTTGGATAGAATAGGAACACCTTCATTGCTGAAGGCTGTACTGTATGAAATAGGCTAGTTCTGTTCTTGGAATGAGTTGCTTTCTTACGAAGAGTGTAGATTGCAGAAAGTTCAAAGATTCCTCAAATGCACAATCTAACAAGTTGTATAATTTAGTAGGTCGATTCATTTCTAATGTATTTTGGTTAGAAAAGGAAGACCCTTATTATTGAACGCTGTACTGTATGAAATGAGCTAATTCAGTTCTTTGAATGAGTTGCTCTGTTATGAAGAGGGTAGACTGCAGCAAGTTAAACTTTCCTCATTTGTACAATCTAACAAGTTGTACTATTTATTAGGTTCGTTTCATTTCTAATGTAGTTTGGTTAGAAAACAAAGACCTTCATTGCTGAATGCTGTCCTGTATGAAATAGGCTAGTTCAGTTCTTTAAATGAATTGCTCTCTTACAAAGAGGGTAGATTTCACCAAGTTCAAACTTTCCTCGTTGGTACAATCTAACAAGTTGTATAGTTTAGTAGGTTCGTTTCATTTCTAATGTAGTTCGGATAGAGCAGAAACACCTTTATTTCTGAACGCTGTACAGTATGAAATAGGGTATTTGAGTTCGTGGAATGAGTTGCTTTGTTACATAGAGGGAAGATTGCAGCAAATTCAAACTCTCCTATTTTGTACAATCTAACAAGATGTACAATTTAGTAGGTTCAATTCATTTGTAATGTAGTTTTCTTAGGAAAGAAACACCTTCATTGCTGAACGCTGCACTGTATGAAATATGCTAGTTCAGTTCGTGGTAAGTTGCTTTCTTACGAACAGTGTAGATTGCAGCATGTTCAACAAATCGTCATTGTAGAACCTAAGAAGTTGTACAATTTAGTGGGTTCGATTCATTTCTAAAGTAGTTTGGTTAGAAAAGAAACACCTTCATTGCTGAACGCTCTACAGTATGAAATAGGCTAGTTCAGTTCTTAGAATGAGTTGTTCTCTTACCAAGATGGTAGATTGAAGCAAGTTCAAACTTTCCACGTTTGTACAATCTAAAAAGTTGTACAATTTAGTAGGTTCATTTCATTTCTAATGTAGTTTGGTTAGAAAAGAAAGACCTTCATTGCTGAATGCTGTACTGTATGAAATAGGCTACTTCAGTTATTGCCATGACTTGCACTCTTACGAAGAGGGTAGATTCCAGCAAGTTCAAACTTTCACCTTTGGTAAAATCTAACAAGTTGTACAATTTAGTAGGTTCATTTCATTTCTAATATAGTTTGGTTAGAAAAGAAACAGTTTCATTGCTGAACACTGTACTGTTTGAACTAGGCTAGTCCATTTGGTGGAATGAGTTGCACTCTTACGAAGAGTGTAGATTGCAGCCAGTTCAAACATTCCTCATTTATACAATCTATCAAGTCATACAATTTAGTTGGTTCGATTCATTTCTAATGTATTTGGCTAGAAAAGAAAAACCCTCATTGCTGAATGCTGTCCTATATGAAATAGGCTAGTCCATTTGGTGGAATGAGTTGCTCTCTTACGAAGAGGGTAAACAACAGCAAGTTCAAACTTTCCGTGTTGAAACATTCCTCAGTTGTACAATCTATCAAGTTATACAATTTACTTTGTTCGATTCAATTCTAATGTATTTCGTTAGAAAAGAAAGACCCTCATTGCTGAATGCTGTACTGTATAAAATAGGCTCGTTCATTCTTGGAATGAGTTGCTCTCTTATGAAGAGGGTAAACAACAGCAAGTTCAAACGTTCCGTGTTTGTACAATCTAAGTAGGAGTATATTTAATTAGGTTCATTTCATTTCTAATTTAGTTTGACTAGTAAAGAAACACCTTAATTTTTTAATGCTGCACTGTATGAAATAGGCTAGTTCAGTTCTTGGAATGAGTTGCTTTCTCACGAAGAGGGTAGATTGCAGCAAGTACAAACTTTCCTTGTTTATAAAATCTAACAAGTTGTACAATTTAGTAGGTTCATTTCATTTCTAATGTAGTTTGGTTAGAAAAGAAACACCTTCATTGCTGAATGCTGTACTCTATGAAATAAGCTAGTTCAGTACTTGGAATGTGTTGCTTTCTTACGAAGGGTGTAGATTGCAGCAAGTTTAAAGTTTCCTCGTTTGTACAATCTAACAAGTTGTACAATTTTGTAGGTACGTTTCATTTCTAATGTGTTTTCTTTGGAAAGAAACACCTTCAATACTGAACGCTGTACTGTATGAAATAAGCTAGTTCAGTTCTTGGAATGAGTTGCTTTCTGGAACAGTGTAGATTGCAGTAAGTTCAAACTTTCCTCGTTTATACAGTCTAACAAGTTGTACAATTTAGTAGGTTATTTTCATTTCTAATGTAGTTTGGTTAGAAAAGAAATACCTTCATTGGTGAATGCTGTACTGTATGAAATAGGCTAGGCCCATTCTTTGAATGATTTGCTTTCTTACGAAGAGTGTAGATTGCAGCAAGTTCAAAGATTCGTCAGTTGTACAACCTAAAAAGTTGTACAATTTAGTATGTTCAATTCCTTTCTAATATACTTTGGTTAGAAAAGAAAGACCTTCATTGCTGAACGCTGTACTGTATGTAATAGGGTACTTCAGTTCTTGGAATGAGTTGCTGTCTTACAAAGAGGGTATTGCTGAAAGTTCAAACTTTCCACGTTTGTCCACTATAACAAGCTGTACAATTTAATAGGTTCATTTCCTTTCTAATGTACTTTGGTCAGAAAAGGAAGACCTTCATTGCAGAGCGCTGTACTGTATGAAATAGGCTAGTTCAGTTCTCGTAAAGAGTTGCTCTCTTACGAAGAGTGTAGACTGCAGCAAGTTCAAAATTTCCTCGTTTATACAACCTAACAACCTGTACAATTTCGTAGGTTCGTATCATTTCTAATGTTGTTTGGTTAGAAAAGAAACACCTTCATTGCTGAATGCTGTGCTGTGTGAAATAGGCTAATTCAGTTCTTGGAATGAGTTGCTTTCTTACGAAGAGTGTAGATTGCAGGAAGTTCAAAGATTCCTCAGTTGCACAGTCTAACAAGTTGTATAACTTAGTAGGTTCGATTCATTTCTAATGTATTTTGGTTAGAAAAGGAAGACCCCCATTGTTGAACGCTGTACAGTATGAAATAGGCTAGTACGGTTTTTGAATGAATTGCTCTCTTATGAAGAGGGTAGACTGCAGAAAGTTAAACTTTCCTCGTTTGTACAATCTAACAAGTTTGTATAATTATTAAGTTCATTTCATTTCTAATGTAGTTTGGTTAAAAATTCAACACCTTCATTGCTGAACGCTGTACTGTATAAAATAGGCTATTTCAGTTTTTGAAATGAATTGCTTTTTTACGGATAGGGTAGATTGCAGCAAGTTCAAAGATTCCTCGTTTGTACAATCTCAGAAGTTGTACAATTTAGTAGGTTCCTTACATTTCTAATGTAGTTTGGTGAGAAAAGGAAGACCTCATTGCTGAATGCTGTACTGCATGAAATAGTCTAGTTCAGTTCTTGGAATGAGTTGCTTTCTTATGAAGATTGTACATTGCAGCAAGTTCAAAGATTCCTCAGTTGTACAATCTAAGAATTTGTACAATTTTCTCAGATCATGTCATTTCCAATGTAGTTGTTTAGAAAAGAAACACCTTCATTGTTGGACTGTCTACTGTGTAATATAGGCCACTTCAGTTCATGCAATGACTTCCTTGTTTACAAACAGGGTACATTGCAGCAAGTTCAACCTTTCCTCGTTTGTACAATCAGAAAAATCATACAATTTAGTAGGTTTGTTTCATTTATAATGTAGTTTGGTCAGAAAAGAAACACCTTCATTGCTGAACACTGTACTGTTTGAAATAGGCTACTTCAGTTGTTGGAATGAGTTGCTTTCTTATGAAGACGGTAGATTGAAGCAAGTTCAAACTTTCCTCGTTTGAACAATCTAACAAGTTGTACTATTTAGTAGGTTCATTTCATTTCTAATGTAGGTTTCTTAGGAAAGAAACACCTTCCTTGCTGAACGCTGTCCTGTACAAAATAGGCTAGTTCAGTTCTTGGACTGAGTTGCTTTCTTACAAAGAGGGTAGATTGCAGCAGGTTCAAAGATACCTCGTTTGTACAATCTAACAAGCTGTACAATTTGGTAGGTTCATTTCATTTCTAATGTTGTTTGGTTACAAAAGGAAGACATTTATTGCTGAATGCTGTACTGCATGAAATAGGCTAGTTTGGTTCTTGGAATGAGTTTTTTTCTTATGAACAGGGTAGATTGCAGCAAGTTCAAACTTTCCTCGTTGGTACAATCTAAAAAGTTGTACAATTTAGTATGTTCATTTCATTTCTAATGTAGTTTGTTTAGAAAAGAAACACCTTCATTGCTGAATGCTGTACTGTGTAAAATAGGGTAGTTCAGTTCTTGGAATGAGTTGCTTTGTTATGAAGAGTGTAGATTGCAGCAAGTTCAAAGATTCGAAAGTTGTACCATCTAACACATTTTACAATTTAGTAGGTTCGATTCATTTCTAATGTACTTTGGTTAGAAAAGAAAGGCCTTCATTGCTTAACACTGCACTGTATGAAATAGGCTACTTCAGTTCTTGGAATGAGTTGCTCTCTTACGAACGGTAGATTGCAGCAAGTTCAAACTTTCCTCGTTTTTACAATCTAACAAGTTATACAATTTATTAGGTTCATTTCATTTCTAATGTAGTTTATTTAGAAAAGAAACACCTTCATTGCTGAATCCTGTACTGTATGAAATAGGCTAGTTCAGTTCTTGGAAGGAATTGCTTTCTTACGAAGATGGTAGATTGCAACAAGTTGAAACTTTCCATGTTTGTAAAATGTAAGAAGTTATACAATTTACCAAGTTCGTTTCATTTCTAATGTAGATTGGTAAGACAAGAAAGTAATGCATTCCTGAATGTTGTACTGTATGAAATAGGCTAGGTCCATTCTTGGAATGAGTTTCTTTCTTACAAACAGGGTAGATTGCAGCAAGTTGAAAGTTTCCTCGTTTGTAAAATCTAACAAGTTGTACAATTTAGTAGGTTCGTTTCATTTCTAATGTAGTTTGGTTAGAAAAGAAAGACCTTCATTGCTGAATGCTGTATTGTATGAAACAGGCTGGTTCAGTTATTGGAATGAGTTGCTTTCTTACGAAGAGGTTAGATTGCAGCAAGTTCAAACTTTGCTCGATTGTACAATCTAACAAGTTGTACAATTTAGTACATTCATCTCATTTCTAATGTAGTTTGGTTAGAAAAGAAATACCTTCATTTGTAAAAATTGTATAGTATGAAATAGGCTAGTTCAGTTCGTGCAATGACTTCCTTGTTTACGAAGAGGGTACATTGCAACAAGTTCATACTTTCCTCGTTTGTACAATCTAAAAACACTTACAATTTAGTAGATTCATTTCATTTCTAATGTAGTTTTCTTAGGAAAGAAACACCTTCATTGTTGAACGCTATACTGTATGAAGTAGACTAGTTCATGTTTTGGAATGTGTTGTTTTTTTATGAAGAGGGTGGATTGCAGCAAGTTCAAAAATTTCTCATTGTACAATCCAACAAGTTGTACAATTTAGTAGGTTCGTTTCTTTTCTAATGATGTTTGGTTAGAAAAGGAAGACCTTCATTGCTGAATGCTGTACTGTATGAAATAGGTTAGTTCAGTTCTTGGAATGAGTTGCTTTCTTACAAAGAGGTTAGATTGCAGCAAGTTCAATATTTCCTTGTTTGTACAATATAACAAGTTGTACAATTTAATATGCTCATTTCATTTCTAATGCAGTTTGGTTAGAAAAGAAACACCTTCATTGCTGAACAGTGTACTGTATGTAATAGACTATTTAAGTTCTTGGAATGAGTTGCTTTCTTATGAAGACGGTAGATTGCAGAAAGTTCAAAGTTTACTCACTTGTACAATCAAAGAAGTTGTACTATTTAGTTGGTTTGTTTCATTTCTAATGTAGCTTTCTTTGGAAAGAAACACCTTCATTGCTTAACTCTCTACTGCATGAGATAGGGTAGTTCAGTTCATGCAATGACTTCCTTGTTTACGAAGAGGGTACATTGCAGAAGTTCATACTTTCCTCGTTTGTACAATCTGAAAAGACGTACATTACATAGGTTCATTTCATTTCTAATGTAGTTTGGTTAGAAAAGAAACACCTATATTGCTGACAGCTGTACTGTATGAAATAAAAAAGTTCAGTCCTTGGAATCAGTTGCTTTTTTATGAAAAGGGTATATTGCAGCAAGTTCAAAGTTTCCTCGTTTGTACAATCTAACAAGTCATACAATTTAGTAGGTTCGTTTCATTTCTAATGTTGTTTGGTTAGAAAAGGAAGACCTTTATTGCTGAACACTGCACTGTATGAAACAGGCTAGTTCAGTTCTTGGAATGAGTTGCTTTCTTACAAAGAGAGTAGATTTCAGCAAGTTCAAAGTATCCTCGTTTGTACAATGTAATAAGGCATACAATTTAGTAGTATCGTTTCATTTGAAATGTATTTTGGTTAGAAAAGAAAGACACTCATTTCTGAATGCTGTACTGTATGAAATAGGCTACTTCAGTTCTTGGAATGAGTTGCTCTCTTACGAAGAGCTTAGTTTGCAGCAAGTTCAATCTTTCCTCGTTTGTACAACCTAACAAGCTGTACAATTTAGTAGGTTCATTTCATTTCTAATGTAGTTTGGTTAGAAAAGGGAGACCTTCATTGCTGAATGCTTACTGTATCAAGTAGACTAGTTCAGTTCTTGGAATGAGTTGCTTTCTTATGAAGAGGGTAGATTGCAGCAAGTTCAAAGTTTCCTCATTTGTACAATCTAAGAAATCATACAATTTAGTAGTTTCATTTCATTTCAAAACTAGTTTGGTTAGAAAAGAAACACCTTCATTGCTGAACGCTGTACTGCATGCTATAGGCTAGTCCAGTTCTTGGAATGAGTTGTTCTCTTAAGAAGAGGGTGAATTGCAGCAAGTGCAAACTTTTCTCGTTTGGACAATCTAACTAGTTGTAAAAATGAGTAGGTTCATTTCATTTCTGATGTAGTTTGGTTAGAAAAGAAACACCTTCATCGCTGAACGCTGTAATGTATGCAATAGGCTAGTTCAGTTCTTGGAATGAGATGCTCTCTCTCTTTTTTTTGGGGGGGGGAGTCAGACAATTCTCTATGGCTTTATTCAAGTTTAAATTCAAACCACTTAAAGATGCTTTTCTCCTGACTTCCTGGTCTTATTTCACTTTTTTTTTAATTTTTTTTATTTTTATTGACTTACATACCAAAAAAAACCCCACCTGATATTTCCCTCCCCTCCCCCATTCCACTTTAGAACTCCGGTCTCCATCATATCACCTCCCTTTCTCCATTAGTCTCTCTCCTAATTTGATGACATCATCTTTCTCTTCTATTTTGAGGGTCTTGCAAAGGTATTGCTAGGCACTGCAAGATCATGGATATCGAGGCCAATTTCTGTCTGGGCAGCTGCATAGTAAGAGGTCATATCCTTCCTTTGGCTCTTCCATTCTATCCGCCCCCTCTTCCGCAATGGTCCCTGAGCCACTGGAGGATGTGACAGAGGTGTTTCAGTGCTAGGCACTCCTCCATCCCTTCTTCTCAGCACTATGTTGCCTTTTGTGTCGTCCCAGTGGTCATCACCATCTGAAAAGAGAAGCTTCTCTAGCCAGAAGTGAGAATAGCATTAATATGTGGACATGAACATTTAGTGTAGTGTCCCCAGGGCAGCTTGGTGGGAATAATATATACATTTAGTCAGACATGAGCAGGCTTATACCCCCAAGGCTCATGACCTCACCTACCATAGACGTTTACTTAGGTTTTTCAGTACCGGGTATGTATTCCCTCCCGTAGAGAGGGCCTTCAGTCCAATTATGGAGCACTTGTTTACCCCAAGAGTAGACACGCCACTATTGCACCCGTTCAGTCATTGGGCCTATCTGGCCAAGCTTGAATATTCAGCATCCACTATTTTCACTGTTGATGGCTTCTGTCTCCCATACGCTGCGTGCAGTGCAGCTTTTTCCAGCTTTCAGTTGGCTGGTCTACAGGGAGAAGGTTTTCTGCTCAGCACCAGCTTGCTTTCTCAGTGTCCTTGCCTCTCAGGCATGAGATGTCTTCAGCAATAGGGTCTTACTATTTCTCTAGGGAAACCAAGGGCTTTGGCAAAAGCCTTAATGTTTTGGAGGCTACCGGGACCTCCTTGGCCAACATCTCACTGGAAGGTATTCCATCCCAGGTACTGAACATTTTCTAGTAACAGTCTACATCTTCTAGACGTGCCCTTATTCAAAAAAGTAATTTTACATATGTCTTATTGATAATATCTTGAGTTTAGATTGTCCCTCCCCCTGCCCTTTTTGTATGCATTCTCTTCCCATGGCCTCGCTTAGGCCATTCCCCTCCCTGTATTCAGTTCTTCTACTTACATATGTGTATTACCATACACTTAAGTCCTTCCCTTTCTTCCCTCCCTTATAGCCTTTTACCCGCTTACTGGTTTCTGGTACCTATTTTTGGTTCCAGTTCATATACAAGTCTATACGTTGGTAGCTAGGATCCACATATGAGAGAGAACATGTGACGATTGGCTTTCTGAGCCTGGGTTACCTCACTAAGTATAATCTTTTCCAGATCCATCCATTTCCCTGCAAATTTCATAATTTCATTTTTCTTTACTACTGAATAGAACTCCATTGTGTAAATGTACCACATCTTTATTATCCACTCATCTGTGGAGGGACATCTAGGCTGCTTCCATTTCCTAGCTATTGTGAATAGAGCAGCAATAAACATGGTTTTGCAAGTATCTCTAAGGTAGTGAGAAGAGTCCTCTGGATATATGCCTAGGAGTGCTATAGCTGGATTATATGGTAAATCTATTTCTAGCTGTCTCAAAAACCTCCACACTGATTTCCACAGTGGCTGGACCAGCTTACATTCCCACCAACAGTGTAGAAGTGTTCCTGTTTTTCCTCATCCACGCCAACACTTGTTGTCATTTGTTTTCTTGATGGCAGCCATTCTGACCGGAGTGATATGGAATCTCAAAATGGTTTTAATTTGCATTTCCCTGATGGCTAAGGATGTAGAACATTTTTTAGATGTTTATATGCCATCTGTATTTCATCTTCCGTGAATTCTCTATTTAGTTCCGTAGCCCATTTTTTAACTGGGTTGTTTGAATTCTTGTTATTCTGTTTTTTGATTTCTTTGTATATTCTGGATATTAATCCTCTGTCAGATGTATAACTGGCAAAGATTTTCTCCCATTCTGTAGGTTGTCTTTTTGCTCTATTCACAGTGTCCTTTGCTGTACAAAAGCTTTGTAATTTCATAAGGTCCCAGTGGTTGATTTGTGGTTTTATTCTCTGAGCAATTGGAGTTATATTCAGAAAGTCCTTCCCTATTCCAATATGTTGAAGAGTTTCCCCTACTTTTTCCTCTAGCATTTTCAGAGTTTCAGGTCTGATATTAAGGTCCCTGATCCATTTGGACTTGATTCTTGTGCAAGGCAAGAGACAAGGATCTATGTTTATCCTTTTACAAACAGATGTCCAATTTTCCCAGCACCACTTGTTAAAGAGGCTATCTTTTCTCCAATGAGTATTTTTGGCGTTTTTGTCAAAAATCAGGTAGCTGTAGCTGTCTGGATTAATATTTGGGTCTTCTATTCTGTTCCATTGATCTACCTGTCTGTCCTTGTGCCAGTACCATGCTGTTTTTGTTACTATGGCTTTGTAGTATAACTTAAAATCGGGTATGGTTATACCACCTGCCTGATTTTTGTTATGCAAAATTGTTTTGGCTATTCGAGGTTTTTTGTGTTTCCAGATGAATTTTAGTATTGTTTTTTCTATTTCTGTGAAGAATGCTATTGGGATTTTAATGGGGATCGCATTAAATGTGTAGATTGCTTTTGGTAAGATTGACATCTTCACTATATTGATTCTTCCAATCCAGGAGCATGGAATGTCTTTCCATTTCCTTGTGTCTTCTGCAATTTGTCGCTCGAGTTTTTTATAGTTCTCATTGTAGAGATCCTTCACTTCCTTGGTTAAGTTTATTCCAAGGTATTTTATTTTTTTTGAGGCAATTGTGAATGGGAGAGATTCCCTGATTTGATCCTCTGCATGTTTGTTGTTAGTGTATAGAAAAGCTACTGATTTCTGTGTGTTTATTTTGTATCCTGCTACATTGCTAAAAGTGTTTATCAGCTCTAATAATTTGCTGGTAGAGTCTTTAGGATCTATTATGTATAGAATCATATCATCTGCCAATAATGATAATTTGACCTCTTCCTTTCCGATTTGTATCCCCTTTATGAGTGCCTCTTGCCTTATTGCTATGGCTAAGACTTCCAATACTATATTAAATAATAGTGGGGAAAGTGGACACCCTTGTCTTATTCCTGAATTTAGAGGAAAAGCTTCAAGTTTTTCCCCATTAAGTATTATGTTGGCTGTAGGTTTGTCATAAATAGCTTTTATTATGTTGAGATATGTTCCTTCTATTCCAAGTTTCTGTAGTACTTTCACCATGAAGGGGTGTTGGATTTTGTCAAATGCCTTTTCTGCATCTATTGAGATGACCATGTGATTTTTGTCCTTCAGACCATTTATATGGTGTATTACATTAATGGATTTGCATATGTTGAACCATCCCTGCATCTCTGGGATAAAGCCTACTTGGTCAGGGTGAATAATCTTTCTGATATATTCTTGTATTCTGTTTGCCAGTATTTTGTTGAGAATTTTTGCATCTATGTTCATGAGGGAGATTGGTCTATAGTTTTCTTTTTTTGATCTGTCTTTGTCTGGTTTGGGTATCAGGGTGATGCTGGCTTCATAGAAGGATTTCAGTAGAATTCCTTCCTCTTCTATTTTATGGAAAAGTTTGAGAAGCATTGGTGTTAGAACTTCCAGGAATGTCTGGTAAAATTCAGTGGTGAATCCATCTGGGCCTGGGCTTTTTTTAATTGGGAGACTTTTTATGACTGCTTGGATCTCTGTGGTTGTTATAGGTCTATTTAAATGGTTTATCTCATCTTGATTTAATTTTGGTAGGTCATATTAATCAAGGAAATCATCCATTTCTTTCAGGTTTTCAAACTTAGAGGCATATATATTCTTAAAGTATGTCCGTATGATTTTCTGAATTTCTTTGGTATCTGTTGTGATGTTGCCTTTTTCATCTCTAATTTTATCAATTTTTGTCTCTTCTCTCTTTCTTTTGGTCAGATTTGCTAAGGGTTTGTCAATCTTATTAATCCTTTCAAAGAACCAACTCTTTGTTTCATTGATTTTTTTGATTGTTTTTTTGGTTTCCATTTCATTAATTTCTGCCCTAACCTTTATTATTTCTTCCCGTCTACTGATTTTTGGTTTGCCTTGTTCTTCTCTTTCCAAGGCCTTAAGGTGAAGCATTAAATTGTTTAGTTGTGAACTCTCTAGTTTCTTAATATAGGCACTTAGAGCTATAAATTTCCCTCATATGACTGCCTTCATTGTGTCCCACAGGTTTTGGTATGTTGTATTCTCATCATCATTTGACTCTATGAATTTCTTGATTTCCTTCTTAATTTCTTCAATGACCCATGCGTCATTCAATAATGTACTGTTTAGTCTCCATGAATTTCTGTATGCTCTGTAG
Organism: Orientallactaga sibirica; assembly: GCA_036365145.1. Taxonomy (NCBI): domain Eukaryota; kingdom Metazoa; phylum Chordata; class Mammalia; order Rodentia; family Dipodidae; genus Orientallactaga; species Orientallactaga sibirica. The sequence goes on from JAEOAD010000992.1 coordinate 19,058, forward strand.
TTTTTCTTGTTGTTGATTTGCAGTTTAATCCCATTGTGGTCAGATAGCATACAAGGGATTATTTCAATTTTCCTGTATTTGTTGAGATTTGATTTGTGTCCTATCATATGGTCTATTTTAGAGAATGACCCATGTGCCACTGAGAAGAATGTATATTCTGCAGTATTTGGATGGAATATTCTGTATATATCTGTTAGGTCCATTTGTTCCATGATATCATTTAATGCAGTTGTCTCTGTTTATTTTTGTTGGGTAGACCTGTCAAGTGATGAGAGCGGGTATTGAAGTCACCCACTACTATTGTGTTAGGTGTTATCTCTGACCTTAAGTCAGATAGTGTTTGTTTGATGTAATTGGGGGCCCCCATGTTGGGAGCATAAATGTTTAGGATTGTGATATCCTCCTGTTGGAGTGTTCCTTTAATCAGTATAAAGTGACCTGCTTTATCTCTCCTCACTAATGTTGGTTTGAAGTCTATCCTGTCAGAAATTAGGATAGCAACCCCTGCTTGTTTTCTAGGTCCATTTGCTTGATATATCTTTTTCCAGCCTTTCACCCTAAGAATCTTTCTATCTTTTAATCGGATGTGAGTTTCCTGAAGGCAACAGATGGTAGGATCCTGCTTTTTAATCCAGTCTGCAAGTCTATGTCTTTTGATTGGGGCATTGAGGCCATTGATATTAAGAGTTATTATTGAAAGATATGTATTTGTTCTGTCCATTTTTCTTGTTTTGTAGTTCTTCCTGGTTTTCATTTTACTCACTTGTTCTAACTGTTGAGTATCATTTCTTTTTTTCCTATTTCCTGCTGTGTGTGTTTTGCTTTTTCTTCAGCATGAATGATTCCTGCAAGTATTTTCTGTAGAGCTGGCTTAGTTGTCATAAATTCCTTTAGCCTGTCTTTGTTGTGGAATGTCCTTATTTCTCCATCAATTTGGATAGAAAGCTTTGCAGGATAAAGTAATCTTGGTTGACAGTTTTTATCTTTCAGAACTTGGAATACATCACTCCAGGCCCTCCTGGCTTTTAGGGTTTGTGTTGAGTAATCTGCTGTGACCCTGATGGGTTTCCCCTTAAATGTCATTTGCTTTTTCTCTCTAACTGCTTTCAATATACTTTCTTTGGTTTGCGTATTTAGTAGTTTAATTATAACATGGCGAGAAGAGGATCTTTCTAGGTTTTGTCTGTTTGGTGTTCTAAATGCTTCTTGTATCTGCATTGGCATTTCTTTCCCAATTTGGGGAAAATTTTCTTCTATGATTTTATGGAAAACACCTACTAAGCCTCTGGATTGAAATTCTTCCCCTTCCGCTATACCTTGAATTCTTATGTTTGATCTTTTCATAGTGTCCCTCATGTCTTGGAGTTCCCATTCATACCTTTCTATTAGCTTGTCTTTCTCTTTGTTGGACTGTGATAGATCTGCCACCTGGTCTTCTAGTTTAGATATTCTGTCCTCTCCTTCATCCATTCTACTAGTGAGACTTTCCACAGAGTTTTTTATTTCACTGACTGTGTTCTTCAGGGTTAAGATTTCAGCCTGGTTTTTCTTCAGTAGTTCTATTTCCTTGTTCATATCCTCTAATGACCTTTTTATTTCATTAAACTGTTTCTCTGTAATCTCCTTCAACAGTTTGTTTTCTTCTCTAATTCCTTTGTTTTCTTCTCGGATTGCTTTCATTTCTTCTTTCATTTCTTTGAGCATAGATATCATCATTCCCTTGACATCTTTGTCAGGAATTTCATCTAAAACAGTCTCATTGTTGGACCTTTCTGATGGATTTGCAATTTTTGGTGGGATTGCATTGTCTTGATTCTTTGTGTTTCTTGTATTATAATGTAGTGACTTTTGCATCCTGGATTGCTTTGATGCTTAGGTTTCCTATTTATCCTCAGTGTTCTTAGGTGTTGTGATCCACCTTTATATTATTTCAGGATATGAGTTTAAGGTGTCAAGTGTAGCACTTGTACTTAAGTAGAAGTACTCCTAGCTGTTGAGTTTGCTTGTTAAGCAAGTATTGTAGTGGACTGGTGGAACAATTTAGAGGCAAGTTCTAAACTTCAACAGAGCAAAATACACATTCAATTGACATGAACACATAGTATACAAGTGTGAGAATTGAGACAACCAGTCCTATAGGGTCAAAATCCCTAAGGGCATGTGATGGTCCACGCCCTTAGTCCTGTCAGCTTGGGAATCAGACCCTGTCCTCAATAATAACTGAAGCAAAAGATAAAGGCCCTTTAAATCTATAAGTAGTACAGATAGCAATATTCAACCCCTCACATTCAGCTTATTTGAGAATGGTAAAGCCACCCACAAATATGTAATACATAGCCTGCCTTGACCTGGAAAGAGTGGTTAGCACTTCCAATGCAGGCCTTTGTTATCTTTTGGTGTGGCTTTTAAACTCACCAATGCTGGGTGCCCACATTGTTACCTGAGCTGTGGAGCTTGGGTCAGGTAAGCTGGGGCCGGTGTTGACGATATGGTTCAAATTTGCCACTGGTTGTTGTTAGATTCTACCAATTCCCTGGGGAACTGATGATTGGGGGATGGGTGAGTTCAGGAAGCCTGCAGCAACTCACGGTGTGTGTCTCTTTCAGTAGCTCTGCAGATTTTTCTGAGATGCTCTCTTACGAAGAGGGTAGATTGAAGCAAGTTCAAAGTCCTCGTTTGTAAAATCTAACAAGACGTATAATTTAGTAGGTTCATTTCATTTCTACTGTAGTTTGTTTAGAAATGAAACACCTTCATTGCTGTACACTGTACTGTCAGAAATAGGCTAGTTCAGTTCTTGGAATGAGTTGCTTTCTTACGAAGAGGGTAGATTGCAGCAAGTTGATAGATTTGTCACATTTACAATCTAACACCTTGGACAGTTTAGTGGGTTCGATTCATTTCTAATGTAATTTGGATAGAAAAGGAAGATCTTCATTGCTGAATGCTGTACTATATGAAATAGACTACTTCAGTTCTTGGAATGAGTTGCTCTCTTACGAAGAGCGTACATTGTAGCAAGTTCAAACTTTCCGCGTTTGTACAATCTAACAAGTTGTAAAATTTAGTGGATTCTTTTCATTTCTAATGTAGTTTGTTTGGAAAAGACATACCTTCACTGATGAATGCAGTACTGTATGAAATAGACCAGTTCAGTTCTTGGAATGAGTTGCTTTCTTACGAAGATGGTAGATTGCAGCACTTTCAAAGTTTCCTCGTTTGTCCAAACTAACAAGATGTACAATTTAGTATGTTCATTTCATTTCTAATTTACTTAGGTTAGAAAAGAAACACCTTCATTGCTGAACACTGTACTGTGTTAAATAGGCTAGTTCAGTTCTTGGAATGAGTTGCTCTCTTAAGAAGAGGGTAGATTTCAACAAGTTGAAACTTTCCTCGTTGGTACAATATAACTAGTTGTACAATTTAATAGGTTCATTTCCTTTCTAATCAAGTTTAGTTTAAAAAGAAATACCTTCATTCCTGAACTCTGTACATTATGAAATAGGGTAGTTTAGTTCTTGGAATAAGTTGCTCTCTTACAAAGAGGGTAGATTGCAGCAGGTTCAAACTTTCCACGTTTGTAAAATCTAACAAGTTGTACAATTTAGTCATTTCGTTTCACTTCTAATGTAGTATGGTTAGAAAATAAACACCTTTATTTCTGAACGCTGTACTGTATAAAATAGGCTAGTTCAGTTCCTGGAATGAGTTGCTTTTTTATGAAGAGTGTAGCTTACAGCAAGTTCAAAGATTTGTCACTTGTACATTCTAACAATTTGTACAATGTAGTAAGTTCAATTCATTTCTCATGTACTGTGGTAAGAAAAGTAAGACCTTCTTTGCTGAATGCTGTGAATGAAATAGGATACTTTATTTCGTGGAATGAGTTGCTGTCTTGCAAAGAGCATAGATTGCAGCAAATTCAAACTTTCCTGGTTTGTACAATCTAACAAGTTGTAAAATTTAGTAGGTTCATTTCATTTCTAATGTAGTTTGATTACAAAAGAAACACCTTCATTGCTGAATGCTGTACTGTATGAAATATGCGAGTTCAGTTCTTGGAATGAGTTGCTTTCTCACATAGACCGTAGATTGCAACAAGTTCAAACTTTTCATATTTGTAAAATCTAACAAGTTGTGCAATTTAATAGGTTCATTTCATTTCTATTATAGTTTTGTTAGAAAAGAGAGACCTTCATTTCTGAATGCAGTATTGTATGAAATAGGGTAGTTCAGTTCTTGGAATTAGTTGCTTTCTTACGAAGAGAGTAGATTGCAGGAATTTCAAAGTTTCCTCCTTTGTACAATCTAACAAGTTGTACAATTTAGTAGGTTCATTTAATGTCTAATGTAGTTTTCTTTGGAAAGAAACACCTTCATTGCTGAACGCTCTACTGTATAAAGTAGGCTAGTTCAGTTCGTGCAATGAGTTCCTTTTTTGCAAAGAGAGTACATTGCAGCAAGTTCAAACTTTAGTCCTTTGTACAATCTAAAAAGATGTACAATTTAGAAGGTTCATTTCATTTCTAATATAGTTTGGTTAGAAAAGAAAGACCTTCATTGCTGAACCCTGTACTATATGAAATAGGTTAGTTCAGCACTTGGAATGAGTTGTTTTCTTGGGAAGAGAGTAGACTGCAGCAATTTCAAAGTTTCCTCATTCGTACAATCTAACAAGTTGTACAATTTTGTAGGTTCGTTTCATTTCTAATGTAGTTTGGTTAGAAAACAAAGTCCTTCATTGCTGAACGCTGTACTGTATGAAATAGCCTAGTTCTCTTCTTGGAATGAGTTGCTCTCTTACGAAGAGGGTAGATTGCAGCAAATTCAAACTTTCCCCATTTGTACAATCTAACAAGTTATACAATTTATTAGGTTCGTTTCATTTGTAATGTAGTTTGGTTAAAAAAAAAAACACCTTAATTGCAGAACGCTCTACTGTATGAAAAAGGATAGTTCAGTTCTTGGAATGAGTTGCTTTCTTACGAAGAGGTTAGATTGCAGCAAGTTCAAACTTTTCTCATTTATACAATCTAACAAGATGTACTATTTTGTAGGTTCGTATCATTTCTACTGTCGTTTGGTTAGAAAAGAAACACCTTCATTGTTGAACACTGTACTGTATGAAATAGGGTATGTCAGTTCTTAGAATGAGTTGCTCTCTTACGAAGAGTGTAGATTGCAGCAAGTTCAAAGATTCCTCAGTTGTACAATCTAAGAAGTTGTACAATTTAGCAGGTTCGATTCATTTCTAATGTACTTTGTTTAGAAAACACAGACCTTCATTGCTGAACCCTGCACTGTATGAAATAGTCTAGTTCAGTCTTCGAAGTAGTTGCTCTCTTCCAAAGAGGGTAGACTGCAGCAAGTTCAAACTTTCCAAGTTTCTACAATCTAGTAGTTGCACAATCTAGTAGGTTCATTTCATTTGTAAAGTAGTGTGGCTAGAAAAGAAAAATCTTCATTGCTGAACGCTGTACTGTATGAAATAGGCTTGTTCAGATCTTGGAATGTGTTGCTTTCTTACGAACACAGTAGATTGCTGCAAGTTCAAACTTTCCACGTTTGTAAAATCTTATAAGGTGCACAATTTGGTAGGTTCATTTCATTTCCAATGCAGTTTGTTTAGAAAAGAAACACCTTCATTGCTGAACGCAGTACAATATGAAATAGGCTAGTTCAGTTCTTGGAATGAGTTGCTTTCTTAGGAAGAGGGTATATTGCAGCAAGTTCAAACTTTCTTCGTTTTTAAAATCTAACAAGTTGTACAATTTAGTAGTTTCGTTTCACTTCTAATGTAGTTTTGTTAGGAAAGAAACACCTTCATTGCTGAAAGCTGTACTGTATGAAATAGGCTAGTTCAGTTCTTGAAATGAGTTGCTTTTTTACGAAGAGGGTCTATTGAAGCAAGTTCAAAAATTCCTCATTTGTTCAATCTAACAAGATGTATAATTTTTTGGGTTCATTTTATTTCTAATGTACTTTGGTTAGAAAAGGAAGACCTTCATTGCTCAATGCTCTACTCTATGAAATAGGCTTGTTCAGTTCTTGGAATGAGTTGCTGTGTTACGAAAAGCGCAGGTTGCAGCAAGTTCAAAATTTCTTTTTTGTACAATCTAACAAGTTGTACAACTTAGTAGGTTCGTTTCATTTCTAATGTAGTCTAGTTACAAAAAAACACCTTCACTTCTGAATGCTGTACTGTATGAAATAGGCTAGTTCAGTTCTTGGAATGAGTTGCTTTCCTACGAACAAGGTTGAGTGCAGCAAGTTCAAATTTAACTAGTTAGTGTAATCTAGGAAGTTGTAGAACTTAGTAGATTCGCCTCATTTCTAAAGTAGTTTGTTGAGAAAACAAACATCTTCACTGCCGAACACTGTACTGTGTGAAATAAGCTAGTTTTGTTCTGGGAATGAGTTGCTTTCCTACGAACAAGGTTGAGTGTGGCAAGTTCAAACTTTCATAGATGGTGTAATCTAACAACATGTACAACTTAGTAGATTCATTTCATTTCTAAAGCAGTTTGTTCAGAAAACAAACACTTTCATTTCTGAACACAGTACTGTGTGAATTAAGCTAGTTCAGATCATGGGATGAGTGGCTGTCCTACAAATAATGTTGAGTGCAGCAAGTTCAAACTTTCCTAGTTTGTGTAATCTAACAAGACGTAGAACTTAGTAGATTCACCTCATTTCTAAAGTAGTTTGTTTAAAAACCAAACATCTTCATTGCCGAACACTGTGCTCTGTGAAATAAGCTAGTTCTGTTCTCGGAATGATTTGCTTTCCTATGAAAAATGTTAAGGGCAGCAAGTTCAAACTTTCCTTGTTTGTGTAATCTAAGACGATCTACTAATTAGTAGATTCGTTTCATTTCTAAAGCAGTTTGGTCAGAAATCAAACACCTTCATTTCCGAACACTGTACTGTGTGAATTAAGCTGGTTCGGATCATGGAATGAGTTGCTTTCCTACAAATACTGTTGAGTGCAGCAAGTTAAAACTTTCCTACTTTGTGAAATCTAAGAAGATGTAGAACTTAGTATATTCGCCTCATTTCTAATGTAGTTTGTTGAGAAAACAAATTTCTTCACTGCCGAATACTGTACTGTGTGAAATAAGCTAGTTCTTTTCTCAGAAGGAGTTGCTTTCCTACGAACAAGGTTGATTGCAGCAAGTTCAAACTTTCCTAGGTTTTGTAAGCTAAGAAGTTGTAGAACTTAGTAGATTCGCCTCATTTCTAAAGTAGTTTGTTGAGAAAACAAACATCTTCACTGCTGAACACTGTACTGTGTGAAATAGGCTAGTTTTGTTCTCGGAATGAGTTGCTTTCCTACGAACAAGGTTGAGTGCAGCAAGTTCAAACTTTCCTAGTTGGTGTAATCTAACAAGATGTAAAAATTTGTAGATTCATTTCATTTCTAAAGCATTTTGTTCAGAAAACAAACGCCTTCATTTCCGAAATCAGTACTGTGTGAATTAAGCTAGTTCGGATCATGGAATGAGTTGCTTTCCTACAAACAATGTTGAGTGCAGCAAGTTCAAACTTTCCTAGTTTGTGTAATCTAACAAGATGGACAACTTAGCAGATTCGCCTCATTTCTAAAGTAGTTTGTTTAGAAAACAAACATCTTCATTGCCGAACACTGTGCTCTGTGAAATGATCTAGTTCTGTTCTCAGAATGAATTGCTTTCCTACAAAAAAGGTTGAACGTAGCAAGTTCAATCTATACTTGTTTGTGTAATCTAACAAGATCTACAACTTAGTAGATTCGTTTCATTTCTAAAGCAGTTTGCTAGAAAGCAAACACCTTCATTTCTGAACACTGTAGTGTGTGAATTAAGCTACTTCTGTTCTCAGAATGAGTTGCTTTCCTACAAATAATGTTGAGTGCAGAAGTTCACACTTTCCTAGATTGTGTAATCTAAGAAGATGTAGAACTTAGTAGATTTGCCTCATTTTTATAGTAGTTTGTTGAGAAAACAAACAGTTTCACTGCCGAACACTGTACTGTGTGAAATAAGCACGTTCTGTCCTTGGAATGAGTTGCTTTCCTACGAACAAGGTTGATTGCAGCAAGATCAAACTTTCCTAGTTGGTGTAATCTAATAAGATGTACAACTTAGTAGATTCGTTTCTTTTCTGAAGCAGTTTTTTCAGAAAACAAACACCTTCATTTACGAATACTGTACTGTGTGAATTAAGCTAGTTTGGATCATGGAATGAGTTGCTTTCCTACGAATTATGTTGAGTGCAGCAAGTTAAAACTTTCCTAGTTTGTTTAATCTAAGAAGATGTAGAACTTAGTATATTCGCCTCATTTCAAAAGTAGTTTGTTTAGAAAACAAACATCATTGCCGAAAACTGTGCTCTGTGAAATAAGCTAGTTCTGTTCTCGGAATGATTTGCTTTCCTAAGAAAGAAGGTTGAGCGCAGCAAGTTCAATCTTTCCTTGTTTGTGTAATCTAACAAGATCTACAACTTAGTAGATTCATTTCTTTTCTAAAGGAGTTTGGTCAGAAACAAACACCTTCATTTCCGAACACTGTGTTGTGTGAATTAAGCTTGTTCTGTTCTCGGAATGAGTTGTTTTCCTACAAATAATGTTGAGTGCAGCAAGTTAAAACTTTCCTAGCTTGTGTAATCTAAGAAGATGTAGAACTAAGTAGATTCGCCTCATTTCTAAAGTACTTTGTTTAGAAAACAAACATCTTCATTGTAGAACACTGTGCTCTGTGAAATAAGCTAGTTCTGTTCTCAGAAAGATTTGCTTCCTACAAAGAAGGTTGAACGCAGCAAGTTCAATCTTTCCTTCTTTCTGTAATCTAAGAAGATGTACAACTTACTAGATTCATTTCATTTCTAAAGCAGTTTGCCCAGAGAACAAAGAATTTCATTTCTGAACACTGTACTCTGTGAATTAAGCTCATTCAGATTATGGAATGATTTGCTTTCCTACAAATAATGTTGAGTGCAGCAAGTTCAAACTTTCCTAGTTTGTGTAATCTAGGAAGATGTAGAGCTTAGTAGATTCGCCTCATTTCTAAAGTAGTTTGTTTAGAAAACAAACATCTTCATTGCCGAACACTGTGCTCTGTGAAATAAGCTAGTTCTCTTCTTGGAATGATTTGCTTTCCTACAAAGAAGGTGGAGCGCAGCAAGTTCAATCTTTCCTTGTTTGTGTAATCTAACAAGATCTACAACTTAGTAGATTCGTTTCATTTCTAAAGCAGTTTGGTCAGAAAACAAACACCTTCATTTCCGAACACTGTACTGTGTGAATTAAGCTAGTTCTGTTCTCGGAATGAGTAGCTTTCCTATAAATATTGTTGTGTGCAGCAAGTTAAAACTTTCCTAGTTTGTGTAATCTAAGAAGATATAGAACTTAGTAGATTCGCCTCATTTCTAAAGAACTTTGTTTAGAAAACAAATATCTTCATTGCCGAACACTGTACTTTGTGAAATAAGCAAGTTCTGTTCGCGGAATGAGTTGCTTTCCTACAAACAAGTTGAGTGCCGAAAATTCAAATCTCCCTAGTTTGTGTAATCCAACAAAATGTAGAATTTAGTTGATTCCCCTCATTTCTAAAGTAGTTTGTTTAGAAAACAAACATGTTCATTGCTGAACACTGCACTGTGTGTAATAAGCTAGTTCTGTTCTGAGATTGAGTTGCTTTCCTACGAAGATGGTTGAATGCACCACGTTCAAACTTTCCTTGTTTGTGTAATCTAAGAAGATGTAGAACTTAGTAGATTCGCCTCATTTCTAAAGTGTTTTGTTTAGAAAACAAATATCTTCAATGCCAAACACTGTGCTATGTGAAATGAGCTATTTCTCTTCTCCAAATGAGTTGCTTTCCTACGAACAAGGTTGAGTGCAGCAAGTTCAAACTTTCCTAGTTTGTGTAATCTAAGAAGATGTAGAACTTAGTAGATTCACCTCATTTCTAAAGTAGTTTGTTGAGAAAACAAACATCTTCACTGCCCAGCACTATACTGTGTGAAATAAGCTATTCTCTTCTCGGAATGTGTTGCCTTCCTACGAACAAGCTTGAGTGCAGCAACTTCAAACTTTCCTAATTTGGGTATTCTAATGCGATGTAGAACTTAGTAGATTCGCCTCATTTCTAAAGTAGTTTGTTGAGAAAACAAACATCTTCATTGCCGAACACTGTGCTCTGTGAAATAAGCTACTTCTGTTCTCAGAAGGATTTGGTTTCCTACAAAGAAGGTTGGGCGCAGCAATTCAATCTTTCCTTGTTTGAGTAAACTAACAAGATCTACAACATAGTAGATTCCTTTCATTTCTAAGGCAGTTTGGTCAGAAAATAAGTATCATCATTGCCAAACATTGTGCTATGTGAAATAAGCTATTTCTGTTCTCGGAATGAGTTGCTTCCCTGCGAACAAGGTTGAGTGCAGAAAGTTCAAACTTTCCAAGTTTGTGTAATCTAAGAAGATGTAGAACACAGTAGATTCACCTCATTTCTAAAGTGGTTTGTTGAGAAAACAAACATCTTCGTTGCTGAACACTGTACTGTGTGAAATAAGGGAGTTCTGTTCTCAGAATGAGTTGTTTCCTACGAAATAATTTGATGGCAGCAAGTTCAATCTTTCCTAGTTTGTGTAATCCAACAAGATGTAGAAGTTAGTAGATACATCTCATTTCTAAAGTAGTTTGTTAAGAAAACAAACATCTTCATTGCCGAACACTGCTCTGTTAAATAAGCTAGTTCTCTTCTCAGAATGATTTGCTTTCCTACAAAGAAGGTTGAGCGCAGCAAGTTCAAGCTTTCCTTGTTTGTGTAATCTAACAAGATCTACAAGTTAGTACATTCTTTGCATTTCTAAAGCAGTTTGGTCAGAAAACAAACACCTTCATTTCCGAACACTGTACTGTGTGAATTAAGCTAGTTTTGTTCTCGGAATGAGTTGCTTTCCTACAAATAATGTTGAGTGCAGCAAGTTAAAACTTTCCTAGTTTGTGTAATCTAACAAGATGTAGAACTTAGTAGATTCACCTCATTTCTGAAGTAGTTTGTTTAGAAAACAAACATCTTCATTGCCAAACACTGTGCACTGTGAAATAAGCTAGTTCTGTTCTCAGAATGAGTTGCCTTCCTACGAACAATGTTGAGTGCAGCAAGTTCAAACTTTCCTAGTTTGGGTAAGCTACAAAGCTGTAGAACTTAGTATATTAGCCTCATTTCTAAAGTAGTTTGTTGATAAAAAAAATATATATATATATTCACTGCCAAACACTGTACTGTGTGAAATAGGCTAGTTTTGTTCTCGGAATGAGTTGTTTTCCTATGGACAAGGTTGAGTGCAGCAAGTTCAAACTTTCCTAGTTGGTGTAATCTAATAACATGTAAAACTTAGTAGATTCGTTTCATTTCTAAAGCAGTTTGATCAGAAAACAAACACCTTTATTTCTGAATACTGTACTTTGTGAATTAAGCTAGTTCGGATCATGGAATGAGTTGCTTTCCTAAAAATAATGTTGAGTGCAGCAAGTTCAAACCTTCCTAGTTTGTGTAATCTAAGAAGATGTAGAACTTAGTAGATTCACCTCATTTCTAAAGTAGTTTGTTGAGAAAACAAACATCTTCATTGCCAAACACTGTGCTCTGTGAAATAAGCTACTTCTGTTCTCGGAATGATTTGCCTTCCTACAAAGAAGGTTGAGCGCAGCAAGTTCAATCTTTCCTTGTTTGTGTAATCTAACAAGATCTACAACTTAGTAGATTCGTTTCATTTCTAAGGCAGTTTGGTAAGAAAACAAGTATCTTCATTGCCAAACACTATGCTATGTGAAATAAGCTATTTCTCTTCGGAATGAGTTGCTTTCTACAAATAATGTTGAGTGCAGCAAGTTAAAAACTTTCCTAGTTTGTGTAATCTAACAAGATGTAGAACTTAGTAGATTCACCTCATTTCTGAAGTAGTTTGTTTAGAAAACAAACATCTTCATTGCCAAACACTGTGCACTGTGAAATAAGCTAGTTCTGTTCTCAGAATGAGTTGCCTTCTACGAACAAGGTTGAGTGCAGCAAGTTCAAACTTTCCTAGTTTGGGTAAGCTACAAAGCTGTAGAACTTAGTAGATTAGCCTCATTTCTAAAGTAGTTTGTTGATAAAAATATATATATATATATATATATATATATATATATATATATATATATTATACTGCCAAACACTGTACTGTGTGAAATAGGCTAGTTTTGTTCTCGGAATGAGTTGTTTTCCTATGGACAAGGTTGAGTGCAGCAAGTTCAAACTTTCCTAGTTGGTGTAATCTAATAACATGTAAAACTTAGTAGATTCGTTTCATTTCTAAAGCAGTTTGATTAGAAAACAAACACCTTCATTTCTGAATACTGTACTCTGTGAGTTAAGCTAGTTCGGATCATGGAATGAGTTGCTTTCCTAAAAATAATGTTGAGTGCAGCAAGTTCAAACCTTCCTAGTTTGTGTAATCTAAGAAGATGTAGAACTTAGTAGATTCACCTCATTTCTAAAGTAGTTTGTTGAGAAAACAAACATCTTCATTGCCAAACACTGTGCTCTGTGAAATAAGCTACTTCTGTTCTCGGAATGATTTGCCTTCCTACAAAGAAGGTTGAGCGCAGCAAGTTCAATCTTTCCTTGTTTGTGTAATCTAACAAGATCTACAACTTAGTAGATTCGTTTCATTTCTAAGGCAGTTTGGTAAGAAAACAAGTATCTTCATTGCCAAACACTATGCTATGTGAAATAAGCTATTTCTCTTCTCGGAATGAGTTGCTTCCCTAAGAACAAGGTTGAGTGCAGCAAGTTAAAACGTTCCTAGTTTGTGTAATCTAAGAAGATGTAGAACTTAGTAGATTTGCCTCATTTCTAAAGTAGTTTGTTCACAAAACAAACATCTTCACTGCCAAACACTGTACTGTGTGAATTAAGCTACTTTTGTTCTCAGAATTAGTTGCTTTCCTATGAACCAGGTTGAGTGCACCAAGATCAAACTTTTCTAGTTGGTGTAATCTAACAAGATGTACAACTTAGTAGATTCGTTTCATTTCTAAAGCAGTTTGTTCAGAAAACAAACACGTTCATTTCCGAACACTGTACTGTGTGAATTAAGCTAGTTTTGAACTCGGAATGAGTTGCTTTCATACAAATAATGTTGAATGCAGCAAGTTCAAATTTTCATATTTTCTGTAATCTAACAAGATGTAGAACTTAGTAGATTCACCTCATTTCTAAAGTAGATTGTTTATAAAACAAACATCTTCATTGCCAAACACGGTATTGTGTGAAATAAGCAAGTTCTGTTTGCGGAATGAGTTGCTTTCCTACGAACATGTTTGAGTGCAGCAAGTTCAAACTTTCGTAGTTTGTGTAATCTAACAAAATGTAGAACTTAGTTGATTACCCTCATTTCTAAAGTAGTTGGTTTAGAAAGCAAACACCTTCATTGCATAACACTGCACTGTGTCAAATAGAGCTAGTTCTGTTCTTAGAATGAGTTGCTTTCCTACGAAGATGGTTTTAATGCACCACGTACAAACTTTCCTTGTTAGTGTAATCTAAGAAGATGTAGAACTTAGTATATTCGCCTCATTTCTAAAGTAGTTTGTTGAGAAAACAATCATTTTCACTGCCCAACACTGTACAGTGTGAAATAAGCTAGTTATGTTCTCGGAATGAGTTGCTTTCCTAAGAAGGTTGAGTGCAGCAAGTTCAAACTTTCCTAGTTTGTGTAATCTAATAAGATGTAAAACTTAGTAGATTCGCCTCATTTCTAAAGTAGTTTGTTGACAAAACAAACATCTTCATTGCCGAACACTGTGCTATGTGGAATAATCTAGTTCTGTTCTCAGAATAATTTCCTTTCCTACAAAGAAGGTTGAGTGCAGCAAGTTCAATCTTTCTTTGTTTGTGTAATCTAACCAGATCTACAACTTAGTAGATTCATTTCATTTCTAAAGCACTTTGGTCAGAAAACAAACACCTTCTTTTCCAAACACTGCCCAGTATGAATTAAGCTAGTTCGGATCATGGAATGAGTTGCTTTCCTACAAATACTGTTGAGTGCAAGTTAAAACTTTGCTATTCCTAGTTTGTGTAATTTAAGAAGATGTAGAACTTAGTAGATTAGCCTCATTTCTAAAGTAGTCTGTTGAGAAAACAAACATCTTCACTGTCGCACACTGTACTGTGTGAAATAAGCTAGTTCTGTTCTCGGAATGAGTTGCTTTCCTACAAACAAGGTGGAGTGCAGCAAGTTCAAACTTTCCTAGTTGGTGTAATCTAACAAGATGTACAACTTAGAAGATTCATTTCATTTCTAAAGCAGTTTGGTCTGAAAACAAACACCTTCATTTCTGAACACAGCACTGTGTGAATTAAGCTAGTTCGGAACATGGGATTAGGTGCTTTCCTACAAATAATGTTGAGTGTACCAAGTTCAAACTTTCCTAGTTTGTGTAATCTAACAAGATGTAGAACTTAGTAGATTTGCCTCATTTCTAAAGTAGTTTGTTGAGAAAACAAACATCTTCATTGCTGAACACTGTGCTCTGTGAAATAAGCTAGTTCTGTTCTCGGAATGATTTGCTTTCCTAGAAAGAAGAATGAGCGCAGCAAGTTCAATCTTTCCTTGTTTGTGTAATCTAACAAGATCTACAACTTAGTAGATTCGTTTCATTTCTAAACAGTTTGGTCAGAAAACAAACACATTCATTTCCGAACAGTGTACTGTGTGAATTAAGCTAGTTCTGTTCTCGGAATGATTAGCTTTCCTACAAATAATGTTGAGTGCAGCAAGTTAACACTTTCCTACTTTGTGTAATATAAGAACATGTAGAACTTAGTAGATTTGCCTCATTTCTAAAGTACTTTGTATGGAAAACAAACATCTTCATTTCCGAACACTGTACTGTGTGAAATGAGCAAGTTCGGAATCAGTTCCTTTCCTACGAACAAGTTTGAGTGCAGCAAGTTCAACCCTTCCTAGTTTGTGTAATCTAACAAAATGTAGAACTTAGTTGGTTCCCCTCATTTCTAAAATAGTTTGTTTAGAAAACAAACATCTTCACTGCCTAACACTGCACTGTGTGAAATTGAAGAAGGTTTGAATGCACCAAGTTCAAACTTTCCTAGTTTGTGTAATCTAACAAGATGTAGAACTTAGTTGGTTCGAATTGCCTCATTTCTAAAATAGTTTGTTTAGAAAACAAACATCTTCATTTGCCAAACACTGTCTGTTTAAGGAATTTCTCATGGAATGAGTTGCTTTCCTATGAACAAGGTTGAGTGCAGCAAGTTTAAACTTTCCTAGTTTGTGTAAAAGAAGATAGAACTTAGTTTCTCATTTCTAAATAGTTTGTTGAGAAAACAAACATTTGCGAACACTGTCCTGTGAAATAAGAAGTTTTGTTTGAATGCTATGAACAAGGTTGAGTGCAGCAAGTTCAAACTTTCCTTGTTTGTGTAATCTAACAAGATGTACAACTTAGTAGATTCATTTCATTTCTAAAAGTTTTCAGAAAACAAACACCTTCATTTCAAACACTGTACTGTGAATTAAGCTAGTTTGTTCATGGAATGATTTCCTACAAACAATGTTGAGTGCAGCAAGTTAAAACTTTGTTTCCTAGTTTGTGTAATCTAAGAAGATGTAGAACTTAGTAGATTCGCCTCATTTCTAGTTTGTTTAGAAAACAAACATCTTCATTTGCCAACACTGTACTGTGTGAAATAAGCTGTTCTCAGAATGAGTTGCTTTCCTACAAAGAAGATTGAGTGCAGCAAGTTCAAACTTTTAGTTTGTGTAATCTAAGAAGATGTACAACTTAGTAGATTCATTTCATTTCTAAAGCAGTTTGTTCAGAAAACAAACACTTTCATTTCAAACAAGTACTCTGTGAATTAAGTAGTTCAGTTCTTGGAATGATTTGCTTTCCTACAAATAAGTTGAGTGCAGCAAGTTCAAACTTTCCTAGTTTGTGTAATCTAAGAAGATGTAGAACTTAGTAGATTCGCCTCATTTCTAAAGTAGTTTGTTTAGAAAACAAACATCTTCATTACCTAACACTGTGCTCTGTGAAATAAGCTAGTTCTGTTCTTGGAATGATTTGCTTTCCTACAAACAAGGTTGAGTGCAGCAAGTTCAATCTTTCCTTGTTTGTGTAATCTAACAAGATCTACAACTTAGTAGATTCTTTTCATTTCTAAAGCAGTTTGTTCAGAAAACAAACACCTTCATTTCAAACACTGTACTGTGTGAATTAAGCTAGTTCTGTTCTCGGAATGAGTTGCTTTCCTACAAACAAATGTTGAGTGCAGCAAGTTCAAACTTTCCTAGTTTTGTAATATAAGAAGATGTTGAACTTAGTAGAGTCGCCTCATTTCTAGTTTGTTTAGAAAACAAAATCTTATAACACTGTATGTGAAATAACTCATGAATGAGCTTTCCTACAAACAAGTTGAGTGCAGCAAGTTCAAACTTTCCTAGTTTTTCTAACAAAATGTAGAACTTAGTTGATTCCCCTCATTTCTGTAGTTTGTTTAGAAAACAAACATCTTCATTGCCGAACACTGTACTGTGAATAAGCTAGTTCTGAAATAAGTTGAGTGCACCACGTTCAAACTTTCCTTGTTTGTGTAATCTAACAAGATGTGAACTTAGTAGATTCTCATTTCTAACAAGAAAACAAACATCTTCATTGCCAAACACTGTGCTATGTGAAATAAGCAAGTCTCAAATGAGTTGCTTTCCTATGAACAAGGTTGAGTGCAGCAAGTTCAAACGTTCCTAGTTTGTGTAATCTAAGAAGATGTAGAACTTAGTAGATTCGTTTCATTTCTAAAGTAGTTTGTTGAGAAAACAAACACCTTCATTTCCAACACTGTACTTTGTGAATTAAGCTTGTTCGGATAATGGAATGAGTTGCTTTTTTCTACAAATAATGTTGAGTGCAGCAAGTTCAAACTTTCCTAGTTTGTGTAATCTAACAAGATGTAGAACTTAGTAGATTAGCCTCATTTCTAAAGTAGTTTGTTGAAAAAACAATCATTTCACTTTCGAACACTGTACTGTGTGAAATAAGCTAGTTTTGTTCTCGGAATGAGTTGCTTTTGAACAAGATTGAGTGCAGCAAGTTCAAACTTTCCTAGTTGGTGTAATCTAACAAGATGTACAACTTAGTAGATTCGTTTCATTTCTAAAGCAGTTTGTTCAGAAAACAAACATCTTCATTACTGAACACTGTACTTTGTGAATTAAGCTAGTTCAGTTCTTGGAATGAGTTGCTTTCCTACAAATAAGATTGAGTGCAGCAAGTTCAAACTTTCTAGTTTTTGTAATCTAAGAAGATGTAGAACTTAGTAGATTCACCTCATTTTTAGTTTGTTTAGAAAACAAACATCTTCATTCTATGAAATACGCTAGTTCAGTTCTTGAATGATTTGCTTTCCTACAAAGAAGATTGGAGCAGCAAGTTCAATCTTTCCTTGTTTGTGTAATCTAACAAGATCTACAAGTTAGTAGATTCTTTTAATTTCTAAGGCAGTTTGGTCACAAAACAAATATCTTCATTGCCAAACACTGTGCTATGTGAAATAAGCTAGTTCTGTTCTTGGAATGAGCTGCTTCCCTACGAACAAGGTGAGTGCAGCAAGTTCAAACTTTCCTAGTTTGTGTAATCTAAGAAGATGTAGTACTTAGTAGATTCGCCTCATTTCTAATGTAGTTTGTTGAGAAAACAAACATCTTCACTGCCGAACAGTGTACTGAGTGAAATAAGCTAGTTCTTTTCTCGGAATGAGTTGCTTTCCTACAAAGAAGGTTGAGCGCAGCAAGTTCAAGCTTTCCTTGTTTGTGTAATCTAACAAGATCTACAAGTTAGTACATTCTTTGCATTTCTAAAGCAGTTTGGTCAGAAAACAAACACCTTCATTTCCGAACACTGTACTGTGTGAATTAAGCTAGTTTTGTTCTCGGAATGAGTTGCTTTCCTACAAATAATGTTGAGTGCAGCAAGTTAAAACTTTCCTAGTTTGTGTAATCTAACAAGATGTAGAACTTAGTAGATTCACCTCATTTCTGAAGTAGTTTGTTTAGAAAACAAACATCTTCATTGCCAAACACTGTGCACTGTGAAATAAGCTAGTTCTGTTCTCAGAATGAGTTGCCTTCCTACGAACAATGTTGAGTGCAGCAAGTTCAAACTTTCCTAGTTTGGGTAAGCTACAAAGCTGTAGAACTTAGTATATTAGCCTCATTTCTAAAGTAGTTTGTTGATAAAAAAATATATATATATATATTCACTGCCAAACACTGTACTGTGTGAAATAGGCTAGTTTTGTTCTCGGAATGAGTTGTTTTCCTATGGACAAGGTTGAGTGCAGCAAGTTCAAACTTTCCTAGTTGGTGTAATCTAATAACATGTAAAACTTAGTAGATTCGTTTCATTTCTAAAGCAGTTTGATCAGAAAACAAACACCTTTATTTCTGAATACTGTACTTTGTGAATTAAGCTAGTTCGGATCATGGAATGAGTTGCTTTCCTAAAAATAATGTTGAGTGCAGCAAGTTCAAACCTTCCTAGTTTGTGTAATCTAAGAAGATGTAGAACTTAGTAGATTCACCTCATTTCTAAAGTAGTTTGTTGAGAAAACAAACATCTTCATTGCCAAACACTGTGCTCTGTGAAATAAGCTACTTCTGTTCTCGGAATGATTTGCCTTCCTACAAAGAAGGTTGAGCGCAGCAAGTTCAATCTTTCCTTGTTTGTGTAATCTAACAAGATCTACAACTTAGTAGATTCGTTTCATTTCTAAGGCAGTTTGGTAAGAAAACAAGTATCTTCATTGCCAAACACTATGCTATGTGAAATAAGCTATTTCTCTTCTCGGAATGAGTTGCTTTCCTACAAATAATGTTGAGTGCAGCAAGTTAAAACTTTCCTAGTTTGTGTAATCTAACAAGATGTAGAACTTAGTAGATTCACCTCATTTCTGAAGTAGTTTGTTTAGAAAACAAACATCTTCATTGCCAAACACTGTGCACTGTGAAATAAGCTAGTTCTGTTCTCAGAATGAGTTGCCTTCCTACGAACAAGGTTGAGTGCAGCAAGTTCAAACTTTCCTAGTTTGGGTAAGCTACAAAGCTGTAGAACTTAGTAGATTAGCCTCATTTCTAAAGTAGTTTGTTGATAAAAATATATATATATATATATATATATATATATATATATATATATATATATATTCACTGCCAAACACTGTACTGTGTGAAATAGGCTAGTTTTGTTCTCGGAATGAGTTGTTTTCCTATGGACAAGGTTGAGTGCAGCAAGTTCAAACTTTCCTAGTTGGTGTAATCTAATAACATGTAAAACTTAGTAGATTCGTTTCATTTCTAAAGCAGTTTGATTAGAAAACAAACACCTTCATTTCTGAATACTGTACTCTGTGAGTTAAGCTAGTTGGATCATGGAATGAGTTGCTTTCCTAAAAATAATGTTGAGTGCAGCAAGTTCAAACCTTCCTAGTTTGTGTAATCTAAGAAGATGTAGAACTTAGTAGATTCACCTCATTTCTAAAGTAGTTTGTTGAGAAAACAAACATCTTCATTGCCAAACACTGTGCTCTGTGAAATAAGCTACTTCTGTTCTCGGAATGATTTGCCTTCCTACAAAGAAGGTTGAGCGCAGCAAGTTCAATCTTTCCTTGTTTGTGTAATCTAACAAGATCTACAACTTAGTAGATTCGTTTCATTTCTAAGGCAGTTTGGTAAGAAAACAAGTATCTTCATTGCCAAACACTATGCTATGTGAAATAAGCTATTTCTCTTCTCGGAATGAGTTGCTTCCCTAAGAACAAGGTTGAGTGCAGCAAGTTAAAACGTTCCTAGTTTGTGTAATCTAAGAAGATGTAGAACTTAGTAGATTTGCCTCATTTCTAAAGTAGTTTGTTCACAAAACAAACATCTTCACTGCCAAACACTGTACTGTGTGAATTAAGCTACTTTTGTTCTCAGAATTAGTTGCTTTCCTATGAACCAGGTTGAGTGCACCAAGATCAAACTTTTCTAGTTGGTGTAATCTAACAAGATGTACAACTTAGTAGATTCGTTTCATTTCTAAAGCAGTTTGTTCAGAAAACAAACACGTTCATTTCGAACACTGTACTGTGTGAATTAAGCTAGTTTTGAACTCGGAATGAGTTGCTTTCATACAAATAATGTTGAATGCAGCAAGTTCAAATTTTCATATTTTCTGTAATCTAACAAGATGTAGAACTTAGTAGATTCACCTCATTTCTAAAGTAGATTGTTTATAAAACAAACATCTTCATTGCCAAACACGGTATTGTGTGAAATAAGCAAGTTCTGTTTATGGAATGAGTTGCTTTCCTCTGAACATGTTTGAGTGCAGCAAGTTCAAACTTTCGTAGTTTGTGTAATCTAACAAAATGTAGAACTTAGTTGATTACCCTCATTTCTAAAGTAGTTGGTTTAGAAAGCAAACACCTTCATTGCATAACACTGCACTGTGTCAAATAGAGCTAGTTCTGTTCTTAGAATGAGTTGCTTTCCTACGAAGATGGTTTTAATGCACCACGTACAAACTTTCCTTGTTAGTGTAATCTAAGAAGATGTAGAACTTAGTATATTCGCCTCATTTCTAAAGTAGTTTGTTGAGAAAACAATCATTTTCACTGCCCAACACTGTACAGTGTGAAATAAGCTAGTTATGTTCTCGGAATGAGTTGCTTTCCTAAGAAGAAGGTTGAGTGCAGCAAGTTCAAACTTTCCTAGTTTGTGTAATCTAATAAGATGTAAAACTTAGTAGATTCGCCTCATTTCTAAAGTAGTTTGTTGACAAAACAAACATCTTCATTGCCGAACACTGTGCTATGTGGAATAATCTAGTTCTGTTCTCAGAATAATTTCCTTTCCTACAAAGAAGGTTGAGTGCAGCAAGTTCAATCTTTCTTTGTTTGTGTAATCTAACCAGATCTACAACTTAGTAGATTCATTTCATTTCTAAAGCACTTTGGTCAGAAAACAAACACCTTCTTTTCCAAACACTGCCCAGTATGAATTAAGCTAGTTCGGATCATGGAATGAGTTGCTTTCCTACAAATACTGTTGAGTGCAAGTTAAAACTTTGCTATTCCTAGTTTGTGTAATTTAAGAAGATGTAGAACTTAGTAGATTAGCCTCATTTCTAAAGTAGTCTGTTGAGAAAACAAACATCTTCACTGTCGAACACTGTACTGTGTGAAATAAGCTAGTTCTGTTCTCGGAATGAGTTGCTTTCCTACAAACAAGGTGGAGTGCAGCAAGTTCAAACTTTCCTAGTTGGTGTAATCTAACAAGATGTACAACTTAGAAGATTCATTTCATTTCTAAAGCAGTTTGGTCTGAAAACAAACACCTTCATTTCTGAACACAGCACTGTGTGAATTAAGCTAGTTCGGAACATGGGATTAGGTGCTTTCCTACAAATAATGTTGAGTGTACCAAGTTCAAACTTTCCTAGTTTGTGTAATCTAACAAGATGTAGAACTTAGTAGATTTGCCTCATTTCTAAAGTAGTTTGTTGAGAAAACAAACATCTTCATTGCTGAACACTGTGCTCTGTGAAATAAGCTAGTTCTGTTCTCGGAATGATTTGCTTTCCTAGAAAAGAAGAATGAGCGCAGCAAGTTCAATCTTTCCTTGTTTGTGTAATCTAACAAGATCTACAACTTAGTAGATTCGTTTCATTTCTAAACAGTTTGGTCAGAAAACAAACACATTCATTTCGAACAGTGTACTGTGTGAATTAAGCTAGTTCTGTTCCGGAATGATTAGCTTTCCTACAAATAATGTTGAGTGCAGCAAGTTAACACTTTCCTACTTTGTGTAATATAAGAACATGTAGAACTTAGTAGATTTGCCTCATTTCTAAAGTACTTTGTATGGAAAACAAACATCTTCATTTCGAACACTGTACTGTGTGAAATGAGCAAGTTATGTTTGGAATCAGTTCCTTTCCTCTGAACAAGTTTGCGTGCAGCAAGTTCAACCCTTCTAGTTTGTGTAATCTAACAAAATGTAGAACTTAGTTGGTTCCCCTCATTTCTAAAATAGTTTGTTTAGAAAACAAACATCTTCACTTTCGAACACTGCACTGTGTGAAATAAGATATTTCTATTCTCATATTGATTTGCTTTCCTATGAAGAAGGTTGAATGCACCACGTTCAAACTTTCCTTGTTTGTGTAATCTAACAAGATGTAGAAATTAGAGTGTAGCCTCATTTCTAACGTAAGTTTGTTTAGAAAACTAATATCTTCATTGCCAAACACTGTGCTATGTGAAATAAGGAATTTCTGATCGGAATGAGTTGCTTTCCTATGAACAAGGTTGAGTGCAGCAAGTTTAAACGTTCCTAGTTAGTGTAATCTAAGAAGATGTAGATCTTAGTAGATTCGCCTCATTTCTAAAGTAGTTTGTTGAGAAAACAAACACCTTCATTTCGAACACTGTACTTTGTGAATTAACCTTGTAGGATAATGGAATGAGTTGCTTTTCTACAAATAATGTTGAGTGCAGCAAGTTCAAACTTTCCTAGTTTGTGTAATATAACAAGATGTAGAACTTAGTAGATTCGCCTCATTTCTAAAGTAGTTTGTTGAGAAAACAATCATTTTCACTGCCGAACACTGTACTGTGTGAAATAAGCTAGTTTTGTTCTCGGAATGAGTTGCTTTCCTATGAACAAGATAGAGTGCAGCAAGTTCAAACTTTCCGAGTTGGTGTAATCTAACATGATGTACAACTTAGTAGATTCGTTTCATTTCTAAAGCAGTTTGTTCAGAAAACAAACACCTTCATTTCCGAAAACTGTACTTTGTGAATTAAGCTAGTTCGGATCAGGGGATTAGTTGCTTTCCTACAAATAATTTTGAGTGCAGCTAGTTCAAACTTTCCTAGTTTTTGTAATCTAAGAAGATGTAGAACTTAGTAGATTCACCTCATTTATAAAGTAGTTTGTTTACAAAACAAACATCTTCATTACCTAACACTGTGCTCTATGAAATACGCTAGTTCAGTTCTTGGAATGATTTGCTTTCCTACAAAGAAGATTGAGCGCAGCAAGTTCAATCTTTCCTTGTTTGTGTAATCTAACAAGATCTACAAGTTAGTAGATTCTTTTAATTTCTAAGGCAGTTTGGTCACAAAACAAATATCTTCATTGCCAAACACTGTGCTATGTGAAATAAGCTAGTTCTGTTCTTGGAATGAGCTGCTTTCCTACAAACAAGGTGAGTGCAGCAAGTTCAAACTTTCCTAGTTTGTGTAATCTAAGAAGATGTACAACTTAGTAGATTCGCCTCATTTCTAATGTAGTTTGTTGAGAAAACAAACATCTTCACTGCCGAACACTGTACTCTGTGAAATAAGCTAGTTCTTTTCTTGGAATGAGTTGCTTTCCTACAAACAAGGTTGAGTGCAGCATGTTCAAACTTTGCTAGTTGGTGTAATCTCACAAGATGTACAACGTAGTAGATTCGTTTCATTTCTAAAGCAGTTTGTTCAGAAAAGAAACACCTTCATTTCCGAACACTGTACTGTCTGGAGTAAGCTAGTTCGGATCATGGAATGAGTTGCTTTCCTACAAATAATGTTGACTGCAGCAAGTTCAAACTTTCCTAGTTTGTGTAATCTAACAAGAACTAGAACTTCGTGGATTCTCCTCATTTCTAAAGTAGATTGTTTAGAAAACAAACATCTTCATTGCCGAAAACTGTGCTCTGTGAAATAAGCTAGTTCTGTTCTCAGAATGATTTGCTTTCCTTCAAAGAAGGTTGAGCAGCAAGTTCAATCTTTCCTTGTTTGTGTAATCTAACAAGATCTACAACTTAGTAGATTCGTTATCATTTCTAAAGCAGTTTGGTCAGAAAACAAACACCTTCATTTCCAAACACTGTACTGTGTGAAATAAGCTAGTTCTGTTCTCGAAATGAGTTGCTTTCCTATAAAAAAGGATTAGTGCAGCAAGTTAAAACTTTCTAGTTTGTGTAATCTAACAAGATGTACAAGGTAGTAGATTAGTTTCATTTCTAAAGCAGTTTGTTTAGAAAACAAACATCTTCATTTCGAACACTGTACTGTGTGAAATAAGCTAGTTCTGTTCATGGAATGAGTTGCTTTCCTAAAAACAAGGTTGCAAGTTCAAACTTTCTAGTTTGTGTAATCTAACAAGATGTAGAACTTAGTAGATTAGCCTCATTTCTAAAGTAGTTTGTTGAGAAAACAAACATCTTCATTGTGAACACTGTGCACTGTGAAATAAGCTAGTTCTGTTCTCAGAATTTTGCTTTCCTACAAACAAGGTTGAGTGCAGCAAGTTCAAACTTTCCTAGTTTGTGTAATCTAACAAGATGTACAACTTAGTAGATTCGTTTCATTTCTAAAGCAGTTTGTTCAGAAAACAAACACCTTCATTTCTGAATACTGTACTTTGTGAATTAAGCTAGTTCAGATCATGGAATGAGTTGCTTTCCTAAAAATAATGTTGAGTGCAGCAAGTTCAAACTTTCCTAGTTTGTGTAATCTAAGAAGATGTAGAACTTAGTAGATTCACCTCATTTCTAAAGTAGTTTGTTGAGAAAACAAACATCTTCATTGCCAAACACTGTGCTCTGTGAAATAAGCTAGTTCTGTTCTTGGAATGAGTTGCTTTCCTACAAATAAGGTTGAGTGCAGCAAGTTCAAACTTTCCTAAGTTTGTGTAATCTAACAAGATGTACAACTTAGTAGATTCGTTTCATTTCTAAAGTAGTTTGTTCAGAAAACAAACATCTTCATTTCCAACACTGTGCTCTGTGAAATAAGCTACTTCTGTTCTCAGAATGAGTTGCTTTCCTACAAATAAGGTTGAGTGCAGCAAGTTCAAACTTTCCTTGTTTGTGTAATCTAACAAGATCTACAAACAGTAGATTCGTTTCATTTCTAAAGTAGTTTGTTGAGAAAACAAACATCTTCATTGCCAAACACTGTGCTGTGTGAAATAAGCTATTTCTGTTCTCAGAATGAGTTGCTTTCCTACAAACAAGGTTGAGTGCACCAAGTTAAAACTTTCCTAGTTTGTGTAATCTAACAAGATGTACAACTTAGTAGATTCACCTCATTTCTAAAGTAGTTTGTTTAGAAAACAAACATCTTCATTGCCAAACACTGTACTGTGTGAAATAAGCTAGTTCTGTTCTCAGGAATGAGTTGCTTTCCTAAAAATAATGTTGAGTGCAGCAAGTTCAAACTTTCCTAGTTTGTGTAATCTAACAAGATGTAGAACAGCCTCATTTCTTCATCTTCATTGCCAAACACTGTGCTGTGTGAAATAAGCTAGTTCTGTTCTCGGAATTAGTTGGTTTCCTACGAACAAGGTTGAGGGCAGCAAGTTCAAACTTTCCCAGTTTGTGTAATCTAAAAAGATGTACAACTTACTACATTCGTTTCATTTCTAAAGCAGTTCGTTTAGAAAACAAACACCTTCATTTCTGAAACTGTACTGTGTGAATTAAGCTAGTTCTGATCATGGAATGAGTTGCTTTCCTACAAATAAGGTTGAGTGCAACAAGTTCAAACTTTCTAGTTTGTGTAATCTAAGAAGATGTAGAACTTAGTAGATTCACCCATTTCATTTCTAAAGTAGTTTGTTGATAAAAACAAACATCTTCATTGCCAAACACTGTGCTGTGTGAAATAAGCTAGTTTTGTTCTCGGAATGATTTGCTTTCCTGTCTTTCCTTGTTTGTGTAATCTAACAAGATCTACAAGTTAGTAGATTCGTTTCATTTCTAAAGGCAGTTTCTTGAGAAAACAAACATCTTCATTGCCAAACACTGTTGTGAAATAAGCTATTTCTCTTCTCGGAATGAGTTGCTTTCCTACAAATAATGTTGAGTGCAGCAAGTTCAAACTTTCTAGTTTGTGTAATCTAACAAGATGTAGAACTTAGTAGATTTGCCTCATTTCTAAAGTAGTTTGTTGAGAAAACAAACATCTTCATTGCAACACTGTACTGTGTGAAATAAGCTAGTTTTGTTCCAGGAATGATTTGTTTTTCCTACAAACAAGGTTGAGTGCAGCAAGTTCAAACTTTCCTAGTTTGTGTAATCTAACAAGATGTACAACTTAGTAGATTTGTTTCATTTCTAAAGCACTTTAGAAAACAAACATCTTCATTTCCAAACACTGTACTCTGTGAGTTAAGCTAGTTCGGATCATGGAATGAGTTGCTTTCCTACAAATAATGTTGAGTGCAGCAAGTTCAAACTTTCCTAGTTTGTGTAATCTAACAAGATGTAGAACTTAGTAGATTCACCTCATTTCTAAAGTAGTTTGTTGAGAAAACAAACATCTTCATTGCCAAACACTGTGCTCTGTGAAATAAGCTAGTTCTGTTCTCAGAATGAGTTGCCTTCCTACAAAGAAGGTTGAGTGCAGCAAGTTCAAACTTTCTTTCCTTGTTTGTGTAATCTAACAAGATCTACAACTTAGTAGATTCGTTTCATTTCTAAGGTAGTTGATTAGAAAACAAACATCTTCATTGCCAAACACTGTACTGCTGAAATGCTGAAATGTTCTAGGAATGAGTTGTTTTCCTAAAACAAGGGTTGAGTGCAGCAAGTTCAAACTTTCCTAGTTTGTGTAATCTAACAAGATGTACAACTTAGTAGATTCGTTTCATTTCTAAAGCAAGTTAGAAAACAAACATCTTCATTTCTGAACACTGTACTCTGTAGTTAAGCTAGTTCGGATCATGGAATGAGTTGCTTTCCTAAAAAAATGTTGAGTGCAGCAAGTTCAAACTTTCCTAGTTTGTGTAATCTAAAGATGTAGAACTTAGTAGATTCACCTCATTTCTAAAGTAGTTTGTTGAGAAAACAAACATCTTCCCAAAAACACTGTACTCTGTGAAATAAGCTACTTCTGTTCTCGGAATGATTTGCTTTCCTACAAAGAAGGTTGAGTGCAGCAAGTTCAAACTTTCCTTAGTTTGTGTAATCTAACAAGATCTACAACTTAGTAGATTCGTTTCATTTCTAAAGCAGTTTGTTAAGAAAACAAACATCTTCATTGCCAAACACTATGCTGTGTGAAATAAGCTATTTCTCTTCTCGGAATGAGTTGCTTTCCTAAGAACAAGGTTGAGTGCAGCAAGTTAAAACGTTCCTAGTTTGTGTAATCTAAGAAGATGTAGAACTTAGTAGATTTGCCTCATTTCTAAAGTAGTTTGTTCACAAAACAAACATCTTCATTGCCAAACACTGTACTGTGTGAATTAAGCTACTTTTGTTCTGAATGATTTGCTTTCCTACAAACCAGGTTGAGTGCACCAAGATCAAACTTTTCTAGTTGGTGTAATCTAACAAGATGTACAACTTAGTAGATTCGTTTCATTTCTAAAGCAGTTTGTTCAGAAAACAAACACGTTCATTTCGAACACTGTACTGTGTGAATTAAGCTAGTTTTGTTCTCGGAATGAGTTGCTTTCATACAAATAATGTTGAATGCAGCAAGTTCAAATTTTCATATTTTCTGTAATCTAACAAGATGTAGAACTTAGTAGATTCACCTCATTTCTAAAGTAGTTTGTTTATAAAACAAACATCTTCATTGCCAAACACGGTATTGTGTGAAATAAGCAAGTTCTGTTTGCGGAATGAGTTGCTTTCCTACGAACATGTTTGAGTGCAGCAAGTTCAAACTTTCGTAGTTTGTGTAATCTAACAAAATGTAGAACTTAGTTGATTACCCTCATTTCTAAAGTAGTTGGTTTAGAAAGCAAACACCTTCATTGCATAACACTGCACTGTGTCAAATAGAGCTAGTTCTGTTCTTAGAATGAGTTGCTTTCCCTACGAAGATGGTTTTAATGCACCACGTTACAAACTTTCCTTGTTAGTGTAATCTAAGAAGATGTAGAACTTAGTATATTCGCCTCATTTCTAAAGTAGTTTGTTGAGAAAACAATCATTTTCACTGCCCAACACTGTACAGTGTGAAATAAGCTAGTTATGTTCTCGGAATGAGTTGCTTTCCTAAGAAGAAGGTTGAGTGCAGCAAGTTCAAACTTTCCTAGTTTGTGTAATCTAATAAGATGTAAAACTTAGTAGATTCGCCTCATTTCTAAAGTAGTTTGTTGACAAAACAAACATCTTCATTGCCGAACACTGTGCTATGTGGAATAATCTAGTTCTGTTCTCAGAATAATTTCCTTTCCTACAAAGAAGGTTGAGTGCAGCAAGTTCAATCTTTCTTTGTTTGTGTAATCTAACCAGATCTACAACTTAGTAGATTCATTTCATTTCTAAAGCACTTTGGTCAGAAAACAAACACCTTCTTTTCCAAACACTGCCCAGTATGAATTAAGCTAGTTCGGATCATGGAATGAGTTGCTTTCCTACAAATACTGTTGAGTGCAAGTTAAAACTTTGCTATTCCTAGTTTGTGTAATTTAAGAAGATGTAGAACTTAGTAGATTAGCCTCATTTCTAAAGTAGTCTGTTGAAAACAAACATCTTCACTGTCGCACACTGTACTGTGTGAAATAAGCTAGTTCTGTTCTCGGAATGAGTTGCTTTCCTACAAACAAGGTGGAGTGCAGCAAGTTCAAACTTTCCTAGTTGGTGTAATCTAACAAGATGTACAACTTAGAAGATTCATTTCATTTCTAAAGCAGTTTGGTCTGAAAACAAACACCTTCATTTCTGAACACAGCACTGTGTGAATTAAGCTAGTTGAACATGGGATTAGGTGCTTTCCTACAAATAATGTTGAGTGTACCAAGTTCAAACTTTCCTAGTTTGTGTAATCTAACAAGATGTAGAACTTAGTAGATTTGCCTCATTTCTAAAGTAGTTTGTTGAGAAAACAAACATCTTCATTGCTGAACACTGTGCTCTGTGAAATAAGCTAGTTCTGTTCTCGGAATGATTTGCTTTCCTAGAAAGAAGAATGAGCGCAGCAAGTTCAATCTTTCCTTGTTTGTGTAATCTAACAAGATCTACAACTTAGTAGATTCGTTTCATTTCTAAACAGTTTGGTCAGAAAACAAACACATTCATTTCCGAACAGTGTACTGTGTGAATTAAGCTAGTTCTGTTCTCGGAATGATTAGCTTTCCTACAAATAATGTTGAGTGCAGCAAGTTAACACTTTCCTACTTTGTGTAATATAAGAACATGTAGAACTTAGTAGATTTGCCTCATTTCTAAAGTACTTTGTATGGAAAACAAACATCTTCATTTCCGAACACTGTACTGTGTGAAATGAGCAAGTTATGTTTGCGGAATCAGTTCCTTTCCTACGAACAAGTTTGCGTGCAGCAAGTTCAACCCTTCCTAGTTTGTGTAATCTAACAAAATGTAGAACTTAGTTGGTTCCCCTCATTTCTAAAATAGTTTGTTTAGAAAACAAACATCTTCACTGCCGAACACTGCACTGTGTGAAATAAGATATTTCTATTCTCATATTGATTTGCTTTCCTATGAAGAAGGTTGAATGCACCACGTTCAAACTTTCCTTGTTTGTGTAATCTAACAAGATGTAGAAATTAGGAGTGTAGCCTCATTTCTAACGTCGCTTGTTTAGAAAACTAATATCTTCATTGCCAAACACTGTGCTATGTGAAATAAGGAATTTCTGTGCACGGAATGAGTTGCTTTCCTATGAACAAGGTTGAGTGCAGCAAGTTTAAACGTTCCTAGTTAGTGTAATCTAAGAAGATGTAGATCTTAGTAGAGTCGCCTCATTTCTAAAGTAGTTTGTTGAGAAAACAAACACCTTCATTTCCGAACACTGTACTTTGTGAATTAACCTTGTTCGGATAATGGAATGAGTTGCTTTTCTACAAATAATGTTGAGTGCAGCAAGTTCAAACTTTCCTAGTTTGTGTAATATAACAAGATGTAGAACTTAGTAGATTCGCCTCATTTCTAAAGTAGTTTGTTGAGAAAACAATCATTTTCACTGCCGAACACTGTACTGTGTGAAATAAGCTAGTTTTGTTCTCGGAATGAGTTGCTTTCCTATGAACAAGATAGAGTGCAGCAAGTTCAAACTTTCCGAGTTGGTGTAATCTAACATGATGTACAACTTAGTAGATTCGTTTCATTTCTAAAGCAGTTTGTTCAGAAAACAAACACCTTCATTTCCGAAAACTGTACTTTGTGAATTAAGCTAGTTCGGATCAGGGGATTAGTTGCTTTCCTACAAATAATTTTGAGTGCAGCTAGTTCAAACTTTCCTAGTTTTTGTAATCTAAGAAGATGTAGAACTTAGTAGATTCACCTCATTTATAAAGTAGTTTGTTTACAAAACAAACATCTTCATTACCTAACACTGTGCTCTATGAAATACGCTAGTTCAGTTCTTGGAATGATTTGCTTTCCTACAAAGAAGATTGAGCGCAGCAAGTTCAATCTTTCCTTGTTTGTGTAATCTAACAAGATCTACAAGTTAGTAGATTCTTTTAATTTCTAAGGCAGTTTGGTCACAAAACAAATATCTTCATTGCCAAACACTGTGCTATGTGAAATAAGCTAGTTCTGTTCTTGGAATGAGCTGCTTCCCTACGAACAAGGTGAGTGCAGCAAGTTCAAACTTTCCTAGTTTGTGTAATCTAAGAAGATGTAGTACTTAGTAGATTCGCCTCATTTCTAATGTAGTTTGTTGAGAAAACAAACATCTTCACTGCCGAACAGTGTACTGAGTGAAATAAGCTAGTTCTTTTCTCGGAATGAGTTGCTTTCCTACGAACAAGGTTGAGTGTAGCAAGTTCAAACTTTCCTACTTGGTGTAATCTAACAAGAAGTACAACTTAGTAGATTCGTTTCATTTCTAAAGCAGTTTGTTCAGAAAACAAACACCTTCATTTCCAAACACTGTACTGTGTGAAATAAGCTAGTTCGGATCATGAAATGAGTTGCTTTCCTACAAATAATGTTGAGTGCAGCAAGTTCAACCTTTCCTAGTTTGTGTAATCTAACATGATGTAGAACTGAGTAGATTCGACTCATTTCTAAAGTAGTTTGTTTAGAAAACAAACATCTTCATTGCCGAACACTGTGCTTTGTGAAATAAGTTAGTTCTGTTTTCGGAATGATTTGCTTTCCTTCAAAGAAGGTTAAGCGCAGAAAGTTCAATCTTTCCTTGTTTGTGTAATCTAACAAGATCTACAACTTAGTAGATTCATATCATTTCTAACGCAGTTTGGTCAGAAAACAAACACCTTCATTTCTTTACACTGTACTGTGTGAAATAAGCTGGTTCTGTTCTCGAAATGAGTTGCTTTCCTATGAACAAGGATGAGTGCAGCAAGTTCTAACTTTCCTAGTTTGTGTAATCTTACAAGATGTACAAGGTAGTAGATTAGTTTCATTCCTAAAGCAGTTTGGTCTGAAAACAGACACCTTCATTTCCGAACACTGTACTGTGGTAATTAAGCTACTTCTGTTCTCAGAATGAGTTGCCTTCCTACGAAAAACGTTGAGTGGAGCAAGTTCAAACTTTCCAAGTTTGGGTAATCTAACAAGAGGTAGAACTTAGTAGATTAGCCTCATTTATAAAGTAGTTTGTTGAGAAAACAATCATCTTCACTGCCGAAACTGTCCTGTGTGAAATAAGCTAGTTTTGTTCTCGGAATGAGTTGCTTTCCTATGAATAAGGTTGATTGCAGCAAGTTCAAACTTTCCTAGCTGGTGTAATCTAACAAGATGTACAACTTAGCAGATTCGTTTTATTTCTAAAGCAGTTTGTTCAGAAAACAAACACCTTCATTTCTGAATACAGTACTGTGTGAATTAAGCTAGTTCAGATCATGGAATGAGTTGCTTTCCTAAAAATAATGTTGAGTGCAGCAAGTTCAAACTTTCCTCGTTTGTGTAATCTAAGAAGATGTAGAACTTAGTAGATTCACCTCATTTCTAAAGTAGTTTGTTGAGAAAACAAACATCTTCATTGCCGAATACTGTGCTCTGTGAAATAAACTACTTCTATTCTGGGAATGATTTGCTTTCCTACAAAGCAGGTTGAGCGCAACAAGTTCAATCTTTCCTTGTTTGTGTAAACTAACAAGATCTACAACTTAGTAGAGTCGTTTCATTTCTAAAAAAGTTTGCTCAGAAAACAAACACGTTCATTTCTGAACACTGTACTGTGTGAATTAAGCTAATTCTGATCTCAGAATGAGTAGCTTTCCTACAAATAATGTTGAGTGCAGTAAGTTAAAACGTTCCTAGTTTGTGTAATCTAAGATGTAGAACTTAGTAGATTCGGTTCATTTCTAAAGTAGTTTGTTGAGAAAACAAACATCTTCACTGACAAACACTGTACTGTGTGAAATAAGCTATTTCTGTTCTCGGAATGAGTTGCTTTCCTACGAACAAGGTTGAGTGCAGCAAGTTCAAAGTTTCCTAGTTTGTGTAATCTAAGAATTTGTAGAACTTAGTGGATTCATTTCTAAAGTAGTTTTTTAGAAAACAAACATCATCATTGCCGAACACTGTGCTCTGTGAAATAAGCTACTTCTGTTCTCGGAATGATTTGCTTTCCAAAAAAGAAGGTTGAGCACAGCAAGTTCAATCTTTCCTTGTTTGTGTAATCTAACAAGATCTACAACTTAGTAGATTCGTTTCATTTCTAAAGCAGTTTGGTCAGAAAACTATCACCTTCATTTCCGAACACTTCACTGTGAAAATTAAGCTAGTTCTGTTCTCGGAATGAGTTGCTTTCCTACAAATAATGTTGAGTGCAGCAAGTTAAAACTTTCCTAGTTTGTGTAATGTAAGAAGATGTAGAACTTAGTAGATTCGCTTCATGTTAAAGTAGTTTGTTGAGGAAACAAACATCTTCACTGCCAAAAACTGTACTGTGTGAAATAAGCAAGTTCTGTCGTTGGAATGAGTTGCTTTCCTACGAACAAGGTTGAGTGCAACAAGTTCAAACTTTCCTATTTTGTGTAATCTAAGAAGTTGTAGAACTTAGTAGATTCGATTCATTTCTAAAGTATTTTTTTCGAAAACAAACATCTTCTTTGCCGAACACTGTGCTCTGTGAAATAAGCTAGTTCTGTTCTCAGAATGATTTGCTTTCCTACAAAGAAGGTTCAGCACAGCAAGTTCAATCTTTCCTTGTTTGTGTAATCTGACAAGGTCTACAACTTAGTAGATTCATTTCATTTCTAAAGCAGTTTGGTCAGAAAACAAACACCTTCATTTCCGAACACTTTACTGTGTGAATTAAGCTAGTTCTGATCTGGGAATGATTTGCTGTCCTACAAGTAAAGTTGAGTGCAGCAAGTTCAAACTTTCCTAGTTTGTGTAATCTAAGAAGATGTTGAACTTAGTAGATTCACCTCATTTCTAAAGTAGGTTGTTTAGAAAACAAACATCTTCATTGCCGAACACTGTGCTCTGTGAAATGAGCTAGTTCTGTTCTCTGAATGATTTGCTTTCCTACAAAGAAGGTTGAGCGCAGCAAGTTCAATCTTTCCTTGTTTGTGTAATCTAAGAAGATGTAGAACGTAGTAGATTCGCCTCATTTCTAAAGTAGTTTGTGGACAAAACAAACATCTTCACTCCCGAACACTGTACTTTGTGAAATAAGGTAATTCAAACTTTCCTAGTTTGTGTAATCTAAGAAGTTGTAGAACTTAGTGGATTCACCTCATTTCTAAAGTAGTTTGTTGAGAAAACCAACATCTTCACTGCCGAACACTGTACTGTGTGAAATAAGGTAGTTTTGTTCTCGGAATGAGTTGCTTTCCTACAAACAAGGTTGGGTGCAGCAAGTTCAAACTTTCTAGTTGTTGTAATCTAACAAGATGTACATCTCACTACTTTCCTAGTTTGTGTAATCTAAGAAGATGTAGAACTTAGTAGATTCACCTCACTTCTAAAGTAGTGTGTTGATAAACCAAACATCTTCACTGTCAAACACTGTACTGTGTGAAATAAGGTAGTTCTGTTCTCGGAATGAGTTGCTTTCCCACGAACAAGGTTGAGTGCAGCAAGTTCAAACTTTCCTAGTTTGTGTAATCTAAGAAGTTGTAGAACTTATTAGATTCGACTCATTTCTAAAATAGTTTTTTAGAAAACAAACATCTTCATTGCCAAACACTGTGCTCTGTGAAATAAGCTAGTTCTGTTCTTGGAATGATTTGCTTTCCTACAAACAAGGTTGAGTGCAGCAAGATCAAACTTTCCTAGTTCCTGTAATCTAAGAAGTTGTAGAACTTCATAGATTCACTTAATTTCTAAAGTAGTTTTTTTGAAAACAAACATCTTCATTGCCGAACACTGTGCTCTGTGAAATAAGCTAGTTCTGTTCTCATAACGATTTGCTTTCCTACAAACAAGGTTGAGCGCAGCAAGTTCAATCTTTCCTTCTTTGTGTAATCTAACAAGATCTACAACTTAGTAGATTCGTTTAATTTCTAAAGCAGTTTGATCAGAACACAAACACCTTCATTTCCGAACACTGTAGTGTGTGAATTAAGCTAGTTTTGCTCTCAGAATGATTTGCTTTCCTACATATAAAGTTGAGTGCAGCAAGTTCAAACTTTCCTAGTTTGTGTAATTTAAGAAGATGTTGAACTTAGTATATTCGCCTTATTTCTAAAGTAGTTTATTGACAAAACAAACATCTTCATTCCCAACACTGTGCTCTGTGAAATAAGCTAGTTCTGTTCTCGGAATGATATACTTTCCTACAAAGAAGGTTGAGGGCAGCAAGTTCAATCTTTCCTTGTTTGTGTAATCTAACAAGATCTACAACTTAGTAGATTTGTTTCATTTCTAAAGCAGTTTCGTCAGAAAACAAACACCTTCATTTCCGAACATTGTACTGTGAATTAAGCTACTTCTGTTCTCGGAATGAGTTGCTTTCCTACAAATAATGTTGAGTGCAGTATGTTAAAACTTTCCTACTTTGTGTAATCTAAGAATATGTAGAACTTAGTAGATTCGGTTCATTTCTAAAGTAGTTTGTTGAGAAAACAAACATCTTCACCTCCGAAAACTCTCCTGCATGAAATAAGCAAGTTCTGTCTTTGGAATGAGTTGCTTTCCTACGAACATGGTTGAGTGCAGCAAATTCAAACTTTCCTAGTTTCTGTAATCTAAGAAGTTGTAGAACTTAGTAGATTCCCCTCATTTCTAAAGTAGTTTGTTGAGAAAACAAACATCTTCATTGCCGAACACTGTGCTCTGTGAAATAAGCTAGTTCTGTTCTCGGAATGATTTGCTTTCCTACAAAGAAGGTTTAGTGCAGCAAGTTCAATCTTTCCTTGTTTGTGTAATCTTACATGACCTACAACTTCTTAGATTTGTTTCATTTCTAAAGCAGTTTGTTCAGAAAACAAACACCTTCATTTCTGAACACTGTACTGTGTGAATTAAGCTAGTTCTGATCTCGGAATGAGTAGCTTTCCTACAGATAATGTTGAGTGCAGCTAGGTCAAACTTTCCTAGTTTGTGTAATCTAAGAAGATGTTGAACTTAGTAGATTTGCCTCATTTCTAAAGTAGTTTGTTGAGAAAAGAAACATCTTCACTGCTGAACACTGTACTGTGTGAAAAAAGCTAGTTCTTTTCTCGGAATGATTTGCTGTCCTACAAACAAGGTTGAGCGCAGCAAGTTCAATCTTTCCTTGTTTGTGAAATAGAACAAGATCTACAACTTAGTAGATTCATTTAATTTCTCAAGCAGTTTGGTCAGAAAACAAACACCTTCATTTCTGAACACTGTAGTGTGTGAATTAAGCTAGTTCTGATCTCGGAATTATTTGCTTTCCTATAAATAATGTTGAGTGCAGCAAGTTCAAACTTTCCTAGTTTGTGTAATCTAAGAAGATGTTGAACTTAGTATATTCGCCTCATTTCTAAAGTAGGTTGTTTAGAAAACAAACATCTTCATTCCTGAACACTATGCTCTGTGAAATAAGCTAGTTCCTACAAAGAAGGTTGACCGCAGCAAGTTCAATCTTTCCTTGTTTGTGTAATGTAAGAAGATCTACAACTTAGTAGATTCGTTTCATTTCTAAAGCAGTTGTTCAGAAAACAAACACCTTCATTTCCGAAGACTGTACTGTGTGAAATAACCTAGTTCGGATCATGGAATGAGTTGCTTTCCTACAAATAATGTTGAGTGCAGCAAGTTCAAATTTTCCTAGTTTCTGTAATCTAACAAGATCTACAACTTAGTAGGTTCGTTTCATTTCTAAAGAAGTTTGGTCAGAAAACAAACACCTTCATTTCCGAACACTGTACTGTGTGAATTAAGCTAGTTCAGATCATGGAATGAGTTGCTCTCCTACAAATAATGTTGAGTTCAGAAAGTTCAAATTTTCCTAGTTTGTGTAATCTAACAAGATGTAGAACTTAGTAGATCCCCTTCATTTCTAAAGTAGTTTGTTTAGAAAACAAACATCTTTATTGCTGAACACTGAGCTCTGAGAAATAAGCTAGTTCTCTTCCCGGAATGATTTGCTTTCCTACAAAGAAGGTTGAGTGCAGCAAGTTTAATCTTTCCTTGTTTGTGTGATCTAACAAGATCTACAACTTAGTAGATTCGTTTCATTTCTAAAGCAGTTTGGTCAGAAAACAAACACCTCCATTTTGGAACACTGTACTGTGTGAATTAAGCTAGTTCTGATCATGGAATTAGTTGCTCTCCTACAAGGCAGGTTGAGCGCAGCAAGTTCTATCTTTCCTTGTTTGTGTAATCTAAGAAGATCTACAACTTAGTAGATTCATTTCATTTCTAAAGCAGTTTGGTCAGAAAACGAACACCTTCATTTCCAAACACTGTAGTGTGTGAAATAAGCTAGTTTGGATCGTGGAATGAGTTGCTTTACTACAAATAATGTTGAGTGCAGCAAGTTCAAACTTTCCTAGTTTTTGTAATCTAAGAAGATGTACAACTTAGTAGATTAGGTTCATATCTTAAGCATTTTGTTCAGAGAGCAAACACCTTCATACCCGAACAGTGTATTGTGTGAATTAAGCTAGTTCGGATCATGGGATGAGTTGCTTTCCTACAAATAATGTTGAGTGCAGCAAGTTCAAACTTTCCTAGTTTGTGTAATCTAACAAGATGTAGAACTTAGTAGAATCGCCTCATTTCTAAAGTAGTTTGTTTAGATAACAAACATCTTCATTGCCGAACACTAAGCTCTGTGAAATAAGCTAGTTCTGTTCTCGGAATGATTTGCTCTCCTTCAAAGAAGGTTGAGCGCAGCAAGTTCAATCTATCCTTGTTGTGTAATCTAACAAGATGTACAACTTAGTAGATTCGTTTCATTTCTAAAGCAGTTTGGTCAGAAAACAAACACCTTCATTTCTGAAAACTATACTGTGTGAATTAAGCTAGTTCTGTTCTCGGAATGAGTTGCTTTCCTACAAATAATGTTGAGTGCAGCAAGTTAAACCTTTCCTAGTTTGTGTAATCTAAGAAGATGTAGAACTTAGTAGATTCGCTTCATTTCTAAAGTAATTTGTTCAGAAAACAAACATCTTCACTGCCGAACACTACTGTGTGAAATAAGCAAGTTCTGTCCTCAGAATGAGTTGCTTTCCTGCGAACAAGGTTGAGTGCAGCATGTTCAAACTTTCCTAGTTTGTGTAATCTCAGAAGTTCTAGAACTTAGTAGATTTGCTTCATTTCTAAAGTAGTTTGTTGAGAAAAGAAACATCTTCATTGCCGAACACTGTGCTCTGTGAAATAATCTAGTTCTGTTCACGGAATGATTTGCTTTCCTACAAAGAAGGGTGAGCGCAGCAAGTTCAATCTTTCCTTGTTTATGCAATGTAAAACAAGATCTACAACTTAGTAGATTCATTTCGTTTCTAAAGCAGTTTGTTCAGAAAATAAACACCTTCATTTCCGAAGACTGTACTGTGTGAAATAAGCTAGTTCGGATCATGGAATGAGTAGGTTTCCTACAAATAATGTTGAGTATACCTAGTTCAAATTTTCCTAGTTTGTGTAATCTAACAAGATCTACAACTTAGTAGATTCATCTCATTTCTAAAGCAGTTTTGTCAGAAAACAAACACCTTCATTTCCGAACACTGTACTGTGTGAATTAAGCTAGTTCGGATCAAGGAATGAGTTGGTCTCCTAAAAATAATGTTGAGTGCAGCAAGTTCAAATTTTCCAAGTTTGTGTAATCTAAAAAGATGTAAAACTTAGTAGATTCGCTTCATTTCTAAAGTAGTTTGTTTAGAAAACAAATATCTTCATTTCCGAACACTGAGCTCTGAGAAATATGCTAGTTCTGTTCTCTGAATGATTTGCTCTCCTACAAAGAAGGTTGAGGGCAGCAAGATCAATCTTTCCTTGTTTGTGTGATCTAACAAGATCTACAACTTAGTAGATTCGTTTCATTTCTAAAGCAGTTTGGTCAGAAAACAAACACCTTCATTTCCGAACACTGTACTGTGTGAATTAAGCTAGTTCGGATCATGGAATGAGTTGCTTTCCTACATGTAAGGTTGAGCGCAGCAAGTTCTATCTTTCCTTGTCTGTGTAATCTAAGATGATCTACAACTTAGTAGATTCATTTCATTTCTAAAGCTGTTTGGTCAGAAAACAAACACATTCATTTCCAAACACTGTAGTGTGTTTAATAAGCTAGTTTGGATCATGGAATGATTTGCTTTCCTACAAATAGTGTTGAGTGCAGCAAGTTCAAACTTTCCTAGTTTGTGTAATCTAAGAAGATGTAGAACTTAGTAGATTCACCTCATTTCTAAAGTAGTTTGTTGAGAAAATAAACATCTTCACTGCAGAACACTGTGCTGTGTGAAATAAGCTGGTTTTGTTCTCGGAATGGGTTGCTTTCCTACGAACAAGGTTTAGTGCAGCAAGTTCAAACTTTCCTAGTTGGTGTAATCTAACCAGATGTACAACTTAGTAGATTCGTTTCATTTCTTAAGAAGTTTGTTCAGAAAACAAACCCTTCATTTCCGAACACTGTACTGTGTGAACTAACCTAGTTTGAATCATGGGATGAGTTCCTTTCCTACAAATAATGTTGAGTGCAGCAAGTTCAAACTTTCCTAGTTTGGGTAAACTAAGAAGATGTAGAACTTAGTAGATTCACCTCATTTCTAAAGTAGTTTGTTTAGAAAACAAACATCTTCATTGCCGAACACTAAGCTCTGTGAAATAAGCTGGTTCTGTTCTCAGAATGATTTGCTCTCCTACAAAGAAGGTTGAGCATAGCAAGTTAAATCTTTCCTTGTTTGTGTAATCTAACAAGATCTACAACTTAGTAGATTCGTTTCATTTCTAAAGCAGTTTGTTCAGAAAACAAATACCTTCATTTCCAAACACTATTCTGTGTGAATTAAGCTAGTTCTGTTCTCGGAATGAGTTGCTTTTCTACAAATAATGTTGAGTGCAGCAAGTTAAAACTGTCCTAGTTTGTGTAATCTAAGAAGATGTAGAACTTAGTATATTCGCTTCATTTCTAAATTAGTTTGTTGTGAAAACAAACATCTTCACTGCCGAACACTGTACTGCATTAAATAAGCAAGTTCTGTCCTTGGAATGAGTTGCTTTGTACGAACAAGGTTGAGTGCAGTAAGTTCAAACTTTCCTGGTTTGTGTAATCTAAGAAGTTGTAGAACTCAGTAGATTCGGCTCGTTTCTAAAGTAGTTTTTTGAGAAAACAAACATCCTCACTGCCGAACACTGTACCATGTGAAATAAGCTCGTTTTGTTCTCAGAATGAGTTGATTTCCTACAAAGTAGGTTGAGTACAGCAAGTTCAATCTTTCTTTGTTTGTGTAATCTAACAAGATCTACAACTTAGTAGATTCGTCTCATTTCTTAAGCAGTTTTGTCAGAAAACAAACACCTTCATTTCCAAACACTGTACTGTGTGAAATAAGCTAGTTCGGATCATGGAATGAGTTGCTTTCCCACAAATAATGTTGACTGCAGCAAGTTCAAACTTTCCTAGTTTGTGTAATCTAACAAGATGTAGAACTTAGTAGATTCGCCTCATTCCTAAAGTAGTTTGTTTAGAAAGAAACATCTTCATTGCCGAACACTGTGCTCTGTGAAATAAGCTAGTTCTGTTCTCGGAATGATTTGCTTTCCTACAAAGAAGGTTGAGCACAGCAAGTTCAATCTTTCCCTGTTTGTGTAATCTAACAAGATCTACAACTTAGTAGTTTCATTTCATTTCTAAAGTAGTCGGTCAGAAAACAAACACCTTCATTTCCGAACACTGTACTGTGTGAATTAAGCTAGTTAGGATCATGGAATGAGTTGCTTTCCTACAAGGAATGTTGAGTGCAGCAAGTTCAAACTTTCCTTTTTTGTGTAATCTAAGAAGATCTACAATATAGTAGATACATTTCATTTCTAAAGCAGTTTGGTCTGAAAACAAACAACTTCATTTCCAAACACAGTACTGTGTGAAATAAGCTACTTTGGATCATGGAATGAGATGCTTTCCTACAAATAATGTTGAGTGCAGCAAGTTCAAACTGTCCTAGTTTTTGTAATCTAACAAGATGTAGAATTTAGTAGATTCCCCTCATTTCTAAAGTAGTTTGTTGAGAAAACCAACATCTTCACTGAAGAACACTGTACTGTGTGAAATAAGCTGGTTTTCTTCTCGGAATGAGGTGCTTTCAAACGAACAAGGATGAGTGCAGCAAGTTCAAACATTCCTAGTTTCGGTAATCTAACAAGATGTAGGACTTAGTAGATTTGCCTCATTTCTAAAGTACTTTGTTGAGAAAACAAACATCTTCACTGCTATACACTGTACTGTGTGAAATAAGCTAGTTTTGTTCTCGGAATGAGTTGCTTTCCTATGAACAAGGTTCAGTGCAGCAAGTTCAACCTTTCCTAGTTGGTGTAAACTAACAAGATGTACAACTTAGTAGATTTGTTTCATTTCTAAAGCAGTTTGTTCAGAAAACAAACACCTTCATTTCCGAATACTATACTGTGTGAATTCAGTTAGTTCGGATCGTGGAATGAGTTGCTTTCCTACAAATAATGTTGAGTGCAGCAAGTTAAAACTTTCTTAGTTTGTGTAATCTAAGAAGATGTAGAACTTAGTAGATTTGCCTCATTTCTAATGTAGTTTGTTGAGAAAACAAACATCTTCATTGCCGAACACCGTGCTCTGTGAAATAAGCTAGTTCTGTTCTCAGAATGATTTGCTTTCCTACAAAGAAGGTTGAGCGCAGCAAGTTCAATCTTTCCTTGTTTGTGTAATCTAACAAGATCTACAACGTAGTATATTTGTTTCATTTTTAAAGCAGTTTGGTCAGAAAACAAACATCTTCATTTCCAAACACTGTACTGTGTTAATTCAGCTGGTTCGGATCATGGAATGAGTTGCTTCCCTAAAAATAATGTTGAGTGCAGCAAGTTCAAACTTTCATAGTTTGTGTAATGTAAGAAGATGTAGAATGTAGTAGATTCACCTCATTTCTAAAGTAGTTTGTTCAGAAAACAAACATCTTCACTGCCGAACACTGTAGTGTGAGAAAGAAGCTATTTCGGATCATGGAATGAGTTGCTTTCCTACCAATAATGTTGAGTGCAGCAAGTTCAAATTTTCCTAGTTTGTGTAATCTAACAAGATCTACAACTTAGTAGATTCATTTCATTTCTAAAGCAGTTTGGTCAGAAAACAAACACCTTCATTTCCGAACAGTGTACTGTGTGAATTAAGTTAGTCCTGTTCTCGGAATGAGTTGCTTTCCTACAAATAATGTTGAGTGCACCAAGTTAAAACTTTCCTAGTTGGTGTAATCTAAGAAGATGTAGAACTTAGTAGATTCGCTTCATTTCTAAAGTAGTTTGTTGAGAAAACAAAGATCTTCACCGCTGAACACTGTACTGCGTGAAATAAGCAAGTTCTCTCCTCGGAATGAGTTGCTTTCCTACGAACAAGTTTGAGTGCAGCAAGTTCAATCTTTCCTAGTTTGTGTAATCTAAGAAGTTGTAGAACTTAGTAGATTCGCCTCATTTCTAAAGTAGTTTGTTGAGAAAACAAATATCTTCATTGCAAACACTGTGCTCTGTGAAATAAGCTAGTTGTGTTCTCGGAATGATTTGCTTTCCTACAAAGAAGGTTGAGCGCAGCAAGTTCAATCTTTCGTTGTTTGTGTAATCTAACAAGATCTACAACTTAGTGGATTCATTTCATTTATAAAGCAGTTCGGTCAGATAACAAACATCTTCATTTCCGAACACTGTACTGTGTGAATTCAGCTGGTTCGGATCATGGAATGAGTTGCTTCCCTATAAATAATGTTGAGTGCAGCAAGTTCAAACTTTCTTAGTTTGTGTAATCTAAGAAGATGTAGAACTTAGTAGATTCGCCTCATTTCTAAAGTAGTTTGTTGAGTAAACAAACATCTTCACTGCCGAACACTGTACTGTGTGAAATAAGGTAGTTCTGTTCTCGGAATGAGTTGCTTTCCTACGAACAAGTGTGAGTGCAGGAAGTTCAAACTTTCCTAGTTTGTGTAATCTAACAAAATGTTGAACTGTGTTGAATCCCCTCATTTCTAAAGTAGTTGGTTTATAAAACAAACATCTTTATTGCCGAATACTGCACTGTGTGAAATAAGCTAGTTCTGTTTTCAGAATGAGTTTCTTTCCTACGAAGAAGGTTTGAATGCACCACGTTCAAACTTTCCTTGTTTGTATAATCTAACAAGATGTAGAACTTAGTAGATTCACCTCATTTCTAAAGTCGTTTGTTTAGAAAAGAAATATCTTCATTGCCAAATACTGTGCTATGTTAAATAAGCTATTTCTGTTCTCGGAATGAGTTGCTTTCCTACGATCAAGGTTGAGTGCAGCAAGTTCAAACTTTCCTAGTTTGTGTAATCTAAGAAGATGTAGAACTTAGTAGATTCGCCTCATTTCTAAAGTAGTTTGTTGAGAAAACAAACATCTTCACTGCCCAACACTGTAATGTGTGAAATAAGCTAGTTCTGTTCTTGGAATTAGTTGCTTTCCTAAGAACAAGGTTGACTGCGGCAAGTTCAAACATTCCTAGTTGGTGTAATCTAACAAGATGTACAACTTAGTAGATTCATTTCATTTCTAAAGCAGTTTGTTCAGAAAGCAAACACCTTCATTCCCGAACACTGTACTGTGTGAATTAAGCTAGTTTGGATCATGGAATGAGTTGCTTTCCTACGAACAAGGTTGAGTGCACCAAGTTCAAACTTTCCTAATTTGTGTAATCTAACAAGATGTTGAACTTAGTAGATTTGCCTCATTTCTAAAGTAGTTTGTAGAGAAAACAAACATCTTCACTGCCGAACACTATATTGTGTGAAATAAGCTAGTTTTGTTCTTGGAATGAGTTGCTTTCCTACGAACAAGGTTGAGTGTAGCAAGTTCAAACTTTCCTAGTTGGTGTAATCTAACAACATGTACAATGTAGTAGATTCATTTCATTTCTAAAGTAGTTTGCTTAGAAAAGAAACATCTTCATTGCCGAACCATGTTGTGTGTGAAATAAGCTTGTTTAGGTCTCGGAATAAGTTGCTTTCTTACAAAGTGGGGTGATTGCAGCAATTTCAATCTTTCCTCGTTTGTATATTCTAAGAACAGGTACCACTTAGTAGATTCGTTTCATTTCTACCCTGCCTGCTAAGCCTAAGATCCCTGTTCCAATCTCCAGGTCTCATGTTTAGCCAGATGGAAAGTGTTGAGAGGGCGCAAGGGTGCACTTGCACACAAGGGGGTGCACACATCTGGATTTTGTTCACAGCAGCTGAGAGACTGCTGGCGCACCTATTCTCTATCTGTCTCCCTCTCCCCCTCTGTATGTCTCTCTCTCTGTCTCTCTCCAAAAATAAATTTTAAAAAAATTTTTAAAATCATATTAATAATAATAACAATAA
Source organism: Orientallactaga sibirica (assembly GCA_036365145.1). NCBI lineage: Eukaryota > Metazoa > Chordata > Mammalia > Rodentia > Dipodidae > Orientallactaga > Orientallactaga sibirica. The sequence continues at coordinate 63,010 of JAEOAD010000992.1, forward strand.
GCCGGGCGTGGTGGCGCACGCCTTTAATCCCAGCACTTGGGTTACAGAGGTAGGAGGATTGCCATGAGTTCAAGGCCACCCTGAGATGACTTAGTTAATTCCAGGTCAGCCTTGCCCAGAGTGAGACCCTACCTCGAGAAAACCAAATAAAATAATAATAATAATAATAATAATAATAATAATAATAACAATAACAATAATTAAAAATGATAAATAATAAAATAAAATTTAAAAGCAAAATAAAATAATAAATAATAAAATAAAAGTAAAATAAAATAATAAAATTAATAAAATTAAATTTAAAATAAAATAAAGTAATAAAATAAACAATAAAATAACATAATATACTAAAATAAAAAAGTTAGATAAAATGACAAATTAATAATAAATACTAAAATAAATAAAATAAAATCAAAATAAGAAAATTACAGTCGATTTTCTTAGGAGGAGGAGGAGGGTCGTGGCTATGAATTTGAGGCCAGACTGACAAGGGTACAGAGTGGATTCTGGGTCATAATGGCCTAGAGCCACACCCATCCAACCTCAGTGGTAATCATAATAATGATAATGATGATCATCATCATAATAATAAAATAAAATAATATACCAATAAACTGGGTTTGTAGAGATGGCTCAGCGGTTAAGGCACACGCCTGCCAAGTGTAAGGACCCAGGTTTGACTCTCCAGGACCCACGTAAGCCAGATGAACAAGGTGGCGCATGTGTCTGGGGTTCGTTTACAGCGGCTGGAGGCCCTGGTGTGTCCATTCCCTCCTCTCTTTCTGTGTCTCTCTGTCCCTCTCTATTTGTCTCTCTCTAATCAATAAATAACTAAATATTTATTTTCATTTATTGACATTAGACACACAGAGAGGTTGTGCACTGGACAGGCCTTGAGCCTGGATGCTAGCCACATGGCCTTTTAAGATTTCTTTATCTTTATTTCTTTCTTTAATAGTTAGTTATTTATTCATTTATTAGTTACATTGATTTATTATTATTTAGATTTAAAATTGTTTTTATTATTTTTTATTTATTTTTGGAGAGAGAGACAGAGAGAGATAGACAGAGAGGGAGGCAGAGATGGGCGCGCCAGCAGTCTCTCAGCTGCTGTGAACGAAATCCAGATGCATGCGTGTCCATTCACTCCTCTCTCTCTGCGTCTCTCTGTCCCTCTCTATTTCTCTCTCTCTAATCAATAAGTAACTAAAGTATTTTTTAAATATTTATTTTCATTTATTGACATTAGACACACAGAGAGGTTGTGCACTGGACACGCCTCGAGCCTGGATGCCAGCCACATGGCCTTTTAAGATTTCTTTATCTTTATTTCTTTCTTTAATAGTTAGTTATTTATTCATTTATTAGTTACATTGATTTATTATTATTTAGATTTAAAATTGTTTTTTTATTTTTTATTTATTTTTGGAGAGAGAGACAGAGAGAGATAGACAGAGAGGGAGGCAGAGATGGGCATGCCAGCAGTCTCTCAGCTGCTGTGAACGAAATCCAGATGCGTGCGCCCCCTTGTGGGCAAGTGTGGCATTGCGTCCTTGCCTCACTTTGCATCTGGCTAAACATGGGACCTGGAGATTGGAACAGCTGGAGATTGGAACCAGCATTCTTAGGCTTAGCAGGCAGGCGCCTTAGCCGCTAAGCCCTCTCGCCAGCCCTTATTCAGATTTTTTATTATTTAAATTCATTCATTATTATTTGTATTAATTTCTTTGTTATTGATATTCATTTATTATTTATACTTGTTTAATATTCTCTCATATTCGTTTATTATATTTATTTATTATTTATAATCACTTATTCAATATTATTTTATGACATTTATTTGTTTTTTATTTACATTCATTGATTTAGTATTTATATTTATTTGTTTATTATAATTATTTATTTATTATATCTATTTATTGTTTTGTTTATTCATTACTTATAGTCATTTGTTTAATCCTTATCCTTATTTGTTTATTATATTTCTTTATCATATTTGTACATTCACTTATTTATTTTTTATTTACATTGGCTTATTTAATATTTATACTGCTTTATTTATTTATTATATTTACTTATTAAGTTTTTGTTTTATTATTTATATTCATTTATTTAATATTTCATACTTATTTGTTTACTATATTGACTTATTGTTTGTAGCCATTTATTTAATATTTATCCTTATATGTTGAATTATATTTATCGATTCATTTTTTTAATATTCATACTTATTTGTATATGACATTTATTTATTATTTTTGTTTATTGTTTTATTTATCATTTTTATTCAATTGTTTAATATTTATACTTATTCATTATATTATTTATTATTTATTTTTGTTTATATTCATTTGTTTAATATTCATATTTATTTACTATGTTTATTTATTGTTCTATTTACTTATTGTTTATATTAATTTATTTGATAGTCACCCTTATTTGTTCATAATATCTTTTTATTTTTTTATTTAATGTTAGTATTAATTTAATATTTATCCTTATGTATTATATTTACTTATTATTTATTATGTTTGTTTCTTTTTGATTTATATTCATATGTTTAATATTTCTATATATATTATGTTAACTTATTACTTATTATGTTTGTTTATTGTATTATTTATATTCATTTGTTTAACGTTTATACTGATCATTATATTTATTTATTGGTTATATTCATTTATTCAATATTTATACTCCTTCATTGTATTTACTTTATTTTTTCATTTATATTTATATTTTGCATTTATTTTTACTTAATATTGATACTGATTTGTTTATTTATATTTATTTATTTATCATTTTTATTTATTGCTTTAATTATTTATTATTTATATTATTTTTAAAATTTATATTCATTTATTTAATGTTTAGGAGCCTTATTTAATATTTTATATTTGAATTTATTTAATATTATTATTTATATTTTGTTTAATATTTACTTATTTGTTATTTATATTTATTTATTATTTTGTTTATTTGTTTATTTATCATTTTTATTTTATTTAATATTTATATTCATTCATTAATTTTTATATTTTTATTTATATTAGGTTATCTTTTTATTTTTATTTTGTTTTATATTATTCATTCCCATTTATTTATATTCATATGTTTAATATTTACTATATATTATTTACTTTATTATGTTTGACATTGTATTTTCATTTGTTTAGGTTTATATCATTATCTTTATTATTATTCAATATTTATACTCCTTCATTGTATTTACTTTTCCTTTTCTTATATATTGGTTGCATTCATTTACTTAATATTGATACTGATTTGTTTATTATATTTATTTATTTATCATTTGTATTTATTGCTTTAATTATTTATTATTTATATTATTTTTAAAATTTTAGGGCTGGAGAGATGTCTTAGCAGTTAAGGCGCCTTCCTGCTAAGCCTAAGAACTAGGTTCCAATCTTCAGGTCCCACGTTTAGCCAGATGCAAAGTGACACAAGGGCACAATGCTGCACTTGCCCACAAGGGGGTGCACACATCTGGATTTCATTCACAGCAGCTGAGAGGCTGCTGGCGCACCCATCTCTATCTGTCTCCCTCTCCCTCTCTATCTGTCTCTCTCTGTGTCTCTCTCCAAAAATAAATAAAAAAATAAATCTTTAAAATTTTATTATATTCTTTAATTTATTGTATTCATTTATTTATTGGTTTTATTGATTGCTTATTCACATATATTATTATATTATTTATCTTTTATTTCTCTATTTGTTCATTGTATTGAATAAGTGATTATAAATAATAAATAAATGTAATAAACTAATATGAGAGAATATTAAACAAGTATAAATAATAAATGAATATCAATAACAAAGAAATTAATACAAATAATAATGAATGAATTAAAAGTGGTTCAAGTCTTGGGGTGCTCTATGCTCAGTCCTCCATAGGGAGACCCGGGACCAGCTGTCGCGGTGCTCAACAGTCCATGGTGGCAGGAGGCATGACGTGGGGTGCTCATGCTCAGTTCTCCACGGGTGTTGACCCGGACTAGTCGGGGTGTTCAGTACTCCATGGTGGCATGAGGAATGGCATGGGGTGCTTATGCGCAGTCTTCCATGGGAGAAACGGGATCATCTGTCGGGGGCTCAGTACTCCCCCTAAAGAATGGGGGGGAAATGGCGCATGCCCCAAGGTTGACAGAGGGACACGGAAAATACTGAATGTCTTCGGGGATGGCCGGTCGTTGACGGAAGTTCCCGACGATCTCAGGAAATGGCCGAAGATGGACGATGGGTCTCGGGCGGACGAAGGGGGTCCCGGGTGTCTTCAGAGACAGCTTAGTGTTGACGGAAGTTCCCGAAGAGTTCCAGAAATGGCCGAAAATGGACTACGGGTCCCAGGCTGACGGAAATGGCCAAGTGTCTTCAGGGATGGCCCAGTGTGCAGGAAGATGCCCTAGAAGATGTTTATGTATGCATGCAATATGCGCCCCCTGTGTACACCATGGGCACCTGCAGGACGTATGTGACAACAGTGTACACTGTGGGCATGTGCACGCAGTAGGCACCACCTGCCTGCATTACAGAAGTAGGCGCCGATGGTCTACGCTGTGGACGTGTGCACGTACTATGCACTGACTGTGTACACTGTGGACATCTGCACACTGTCTGTGCTGGCTGTGTACACCAACCTTGCACAACATAGTCATCGGCACACAGTATGCACTGACGGTGTACATCATGTGTGTCTGCACACGCAGTCTGCTCCGGCTGTGTGCAGGGCAGAGGCATGCATACCTACTATGTGCACCCTGGAGGAATGAAGGCAGGAAGCCAGCTCTGAGCACCGCCAGGAGGCAAGCAGTTGGCTTCACCTGCATACACTCACGCTCACTCACCCACACAGGCTCACACAGGCCTGGGGGTGCATGATGTCACAGGACGGGCAAGGGGAGGGGCCACGGAAGGCAGCGTCTGTCCATCATCCTCCAGATCCCGCCCACCCCACTCTAACTCAGGGGCCTAGGCGGGCAGGGGGCATGGCCATGAGCTGCATCTGTCTGTCATCCTCCAGGCCCTGCCCACCCCGCTCTGACCTACCTCAGCTGACCTGACAGGACCTGCAAACATCCGCCCACCAAGGAGGGTGACGTCACCATGTTAGGCCCACCCACCCGTCCAGAGGGACGGACTCAAGGCTGCTAGGAAGACACGCAGACAGACACCCCCTGTGAGACACAGAGACTCAGGTGAGAGACAGGGGCTGGGACGACAGACAGACAAAAGAGGCTGGGTTGAAAGACTGACAGACAGACAAGCTTGGATGATAGACTGACAGACAGACAAAAAGACAGAGGCTCAGATGACAGACAGAGGCTGAGGTGGGAGACAGACAGAAAGAGTCCGAGGTGAGAGACAGACACACAGAGGCAGAGGTAAGAGACAGGCATAGAGAGGCGGGGCTGAGAGACAGACAGACAGAGGCTGGGCTGGCTGAGAGACAAGACAGAGGCAGGGGTGAGAGACAGACAGACAGAGGCCAGGCTGGCTAAGAGACAGAGGCCAGGCTGAGAGACAGACAGAGGCTGAGGTGAGAGACAGACAGAGGCCAAGGTGAGAGACAGACAGACAGAGGCCAAGGTGAGAGACAGACAGACAGAGGCCAAGGTGAGAGACAGATAGAGGCCGGGCTGAGAGACAGACAGAGGCTGAGGAGAGAGACAGACAGAGGCCAATGTGAGAGACAGACAGACAGACAGACAGAAGCAGGGCTGAGAGACAGACATACAGAGGCTGAGGTGAGAGACAGACAGACAGACAGAGGCCAGGCTGGCTCACAGACAGACAGAGGCTGGGTTGAGAGACAGACAGACAGACAGAGGCCAAGGTGAGAGACAGACAGAGGTCAAGGTGAGAGACAGACAGAGGCCGAGGTGAGAGACAGACAAACAGACAGGCCAGGCTGAGAGACACACAGACAGAGGTAGAGGTGAGAGACAGACACACAGAGGCAGAGGTGAGAGACAAACATACAGACAGAGGTAGGGCTGAGAGACAGACAGAGAGAATGTGGCTGGGCTGGTTGAGAGTCAGACAGAGGCAGAGGTGAGAGACAGACAGAAAGAGGCCAGTCAGAGACACAGACAGATAGAGGTCAGGGTGAGAGAAAGACAGACAGAGGCCAAGGTGAGAGACAGACAAACAGAGGCCGGGGTGAGAGACAGACAGACAGAGGCCAGGCTGAGAGACAGACAGAGGCAGGGGTGAGAGACAGACAGACAGACAGAGGCTGAGGTGAGAGGCAGAGGCTGAGGTGAGAGACAGACAGACAGATAGAGGCGGGGCTGAGAGACAGACAGACTGACAGTGGCTGGGCTGGCTGAGAGGCAGACAGAGGCAGGGGTGAGAGACAGACAGTGGCTGGGCTGGCTGAGAGACAGACAAAGGCAGGGGTGAGAGACAGACAGAGGCCAGGCTGGCTGAGAGAGAGAAAGAGGCTGGGGTGAGAGACAGACAGAGGTCAAGGTGAAAGACAGACAGACAGAGTCTGGGCTGAGAGACAGACAGACAGAAAGACAGAGGCCGGGGTGAGAGACAGAGGCTGAGGAGAGAGACAGACAGAGGACAGGCTGAGAAACAGGCAGAGGCCAAGGTGAGAGACAGACAGACAGAGGTAGGGCTGAGAGAAAGACAGAGGCAGGAGTGAGAGACAGACAGACAGACAGGTAGAGATGAGAGACAGGCAGACATAAAGAGGCCGGGCTGGCTGAGAGACAGACAGAGGCCAGGCTGAGAGACAGACACACAGAGGCAGAGGTGAGAGACAGACATACAGACAGAGGTGGGGGTGAGAGACAGACAGAAAGTGGTTGGGCTGGCTGAGAGACAGACAGAGGCAGGGGTGAGAGACAGACAGACAGACAGAGGCCAGTCTGGCTCACAGACAGACAAGGCCAGTTTGAGAGACAGACAGACAGACAGACAGAGGCTGAGGTGAGTGAGAGACAGACAGACAGAGGCCGGGCTGAGAGACAGAGAGAAAGTGGCTGGGCTGGCTGAGAGACAGACAGAGGCACGAGTGAGAGACAGACAGACAGAAAGAGGCCGGGCTGAGACACAGACAGATAGAGGCCAGGGTGAGAGAAAGACAGACAGAGGCCGAGGTGAGAAACAGACAAACAGAGGCCGGGGTGTGAGACAACAGACAGACAAAGGCCAGGCTGAGAGACAGACACACAGAGGCAGAGGTGAGAGACAGACAAACAGACAGAGGCCGGGCTGAGAGACAGACAGAAAGTGGCTGGGCTGGCTGAGAGACAGACAGAGGCAGGGGTGAGAGACAGACAGAGGCCAGGCTGGCTCACAGACAGACAGAGGCTGGTTTGAGAGACAGACAGACAGACAGAGGCCGAGGTGAGAGACAGAGAGAAAGTGGCTGGGCTGGCTGAGAGACAGACAGAGGCATGAGTGAGAGACAGACAGACAGAAAGCGGCCGGGCTGAGACACAGACAGATAGAGGCCAGGGTGAGAGAAAGACAGACAGAGGCCAAGGTGAGAGACAAACAAACAGAGGCTGGGGTGTGAGACAGACAGGCAGACAAAGGCCAGGCTGAGAGACAGACAGAGGCAGGGGTGAGAGTCAGACAGATAGACAGAGGCTAAGGTGAGAAACAGGCAGAGGCTGAGGTGAGAGACAGACAGACAGACAGAGGCCAGACTGAGAGACAGACAGAGGCTGGGGTCAGAGACAGATACACAGAGGCAGAGGTGAGAGAGAGACAGACAGACTGACAGTGGCTGGGCTGGCTGAGCAACACACAGAGGGAGGGGTGAGAGACAGACAGAGGCCAGGCTGGCTGAGAGAGAGACAGAGGCTGGGGTGAGAGAGAGACAGAAAGAGGCGAAGGTGCGAGACAGACAGACAGACAGAGGCCGAGGTGAGAGACAGACAGAGGACGGGCTGAGAAACAGGCAGAGGCCAAGGTGAGAGAAAGACAGACAGAGGCCGGGCTGAGAGAAAGACAGAGGCAGGGGTGAGAGACAGACAGACAGGTAGAGGTGAGAGACAGGCAGACAGAGGCAGATGTGAGAGACAGACATACAGACAGAGGTGGGGCTGAGAGACAGACAGACAGAAAGTGGCTGGGCTGGCTGAGAGACAGACAGAGGCAGGGGTGAGAGACAGACAGACAGACAGACAGAGGCCGGGCTGGCTTACAAACAGACAGAGGCTGGGTTGAGAGACAGACAGACAGAGTCCGAGGTGAGAGACAGACAGACAGAAAGAGGCCGAGGTGAGAGACAGACAGACAGAAAGAGGCCAAGGTGAGAGACATACAGAGGCCAAGGTGAGAGACAGACAGACATACAGACAGACAGAGGCCGGGCTGAGAGACAGACAGATAGACAGAGGCCGAGGTGAGGGATAGACACACAGAGGCAGAGGTGAGAGACAGACATACAGAGAGAGGTAGGGCTGAGAGACAGACAGAAAGTGGCTGGGCTGACTGAGAAACAGAGGCAGGGGTGAGAGACAGACAGATAAAGAGGCCGGGCTGAGACACAGACAGATAGAGGCCAGGGTGAGAGAAAGACAGACAGAGGCTGAGGTGAAAGACAGACAAACAGAGGCTGGGGTGTGAGACAGACAGACAGAGGCCAGGCTGAGAGACAGACAGAGGCAGGGGTGAGAGACAGACAGACAGACAGATGCCAGGCTGAGAGACAGACAGAGGCAGGGGTGAGAGAGAGACAGACAGACAAACAGAGGCTGAGGTGAGAGACAAACAGAGGCCGAGGTGGGAGACAGACAGACAGAGGAGGGGCTGAGAGACAGACAAAGGCTGGGGTCAGAGACAGACAGAGGCCAGGCTGGCTGAGAGAGAGACAGAGGCTGGGCTGAGAGACAGACAGACAGACAGAGGCCGGGGTGAGAGACAGAGAGACAGAGGCCAAGGTGAGCAACAGACAGAGGCTGGGCTGAGAGAGAAACGGAGGCCAGTGTGAGAGACAGTCAGACAGACAGACAGACAGAAGCCGAGGTGAGAGACAGACAGAGGCCAGGCTGAGAGAGACAGAGGCCAGAGTGAGAGACAGACAGACATAGGCCAGGCTGAGAGACAGACAGAGAGACAGGTTGGGGTGTGAGATAGACAGACAGACAGAGACTGAGGTGAGAGACAGACAAACAGAAGCCAGGGTGAGAGACAGACAGACAGACAGACGCCAAGGTGAGAGACAGACACAGGCCAAGGTGAGAGACAGACAGACAGAGGGCAGGGTGAGAGACAGACAGACAGAGGCCGAGGTAAGAGACAGACAAACAGAGGCAGAGGTGAGAGACAGACATACAGACAGAGGTGGGGCTGAGAGACAGACAGACAGAATGTGGCTGCGCTGGCTGAGAGACAGACAGAGGCAGGGGTGAGAGACAGACAGACAGAAAGAGGCTGGGCTGAGAGACAGATAGACAGACAGACAGACAAGAGTGAGAGACAGACAGACAGAGGCCGAGGTGAGAGACAGACAAACAGAGGCAGAGGTGAGAGACAGACATACAGACAGGGGTGGGGCTGAGAGACAGACAGACAGAAATTGGCTGGGCTGGCTGAGAGACAGATAGACAGAAAGAGGCCGGGCTGAGAGACAGACAGACAGAGGCCGGGCTGAGAGACAGACAGACAGAGGCCAAGGTGAGAGACAGACAGACAGAGGCTGGGCTGAGAGACAGACAGACATAGGCCGAGGTGAGAGACAGACACACAGAGGCAGAGGTGAGAGACAGACATACAGTCAGAGGTGGGGCTGAGAGACAGACCGACAGACAGTGGGTGGGCTGGCAGAGAGCCAGACAGAGGCAGGGGTTAGAGACAGGCATACAGAAAGAGGTCAGCCTGCCTGAGAGACAGACACAGGCCAGGCTGAGAGACAGACAGACAGATGCCGAAGTGAGAGACAGACAGACAGACAGTGGCCGGGGTGAGAGACAGACAAACAGAGGCCGGGTTGAGAGATAGACAGACAGGGGCCGTGGTGAGAGACGGACAGACAGAGGCCAGGGTGAGAGACAGAGAGACAGAGGCCGAGGTGAGAGACAGAGGCTGGGCTCAGAAACAGACAGGCAGGCTGAGGTGAGAGACAGACAGACAGAGGCTGAGGTGGGAGACAGACAGACAGAGGCCAGGCTGGTTGAGAGACAGACAGAGGCTGGGCTGAGAGACAGACAGACAGACAAAGGCCAAAGTGAGAGAGAGACAGAAGCTGGGCTGAGAGACAGACAGACAGACAGAGGCCAGGGTGAGAGAGAGACAGAGAGGCCGAGGTGAGAGATAGACAAACAGAAGTCGGGGTGAGAGACAGACAGAGGGCAAGGTGAGAGACAGACAGACAGACAGACAGGCAGAGATGAGAGAGAAGTGGGCACGGTGCCTTTTTTGCAGGCATGATAGGCTGGGAATTTGACTAAGCCTAGCCAGGCATGGTGGCGCACACGCCTTTAATCCGAGCACTCAGGAGACAGAGGTAGGAGGATCACCATGACTTCGAGGACACCCTGAGACTACAGAGTGAATTACAAGTCAGCCTGTGCTAGACAAAAACAAATATAGATATTTTTTGAGGTACTTCCTTGGGTTGAAGTTTTATTTATAAACTCCAAGCGAAAACTATATGGAAAGCCATGTGTGGTGGCACACATCTACCTTTAATCTCAGCCCATGGGAGGCAGAGGTAGGAGGATCGCCATGAGTTCAAGGCCACCCTGAGACTACAGAGTGAATTCCAGGTCAGCCTGGGCTATCTCAAAGAAAAAAAAAAAAAAAGAAGAAGAAGAAGAAGAAGAAGAAGAAGAAGAAAGGAAGAAAAGAAAAGCCAGGCGTGGTGGCACACGCCTTTAATCCCAGCACTAGGGAGGCAGAGATAGGAGGATTGCCATGAGTTCGAGGCCACCCTGAGACTACAGAGTGAATTCCAGGTCATCCTGAGCTAGAGTGAGACCCTACCTTGTAAAAAAAAAAAAAAAAAAAAAAAAAAAAAAAAAAAAAAAAAGAGAGAAAGAAAGAAAGAAAGAAAGAAAAGAAAAGCCACTAAACCAAGTACAGCTGTAGACCTGTGCATACTGCGAGACCTGTAGTCCACCCACAATAGCCCAAATGTTCTCTAGACCCAGAGGGAATTCCTTTCAGGCTCTGGTCATCAGAAGAGTTGTGTGACACATGAAACCTGAAAGTCAGGGTTGGCCCCTGTGGTAGGTTGAGCTGTAGGTGCTCAAAGGTTGTTGGTGATGTTCATCTTCTTTGAAGAGAAGTAAAACCTCACCTCTGTGCTACCTGTGGCTTCCACTCATTAGGCACCAAGGCAGAATTGGAGCACAAGCTCCTGCTTCCCCTGCGTGCTGCATCCTGACCCACCTGCTCCCCCTTTCTTCAGTATTCTGCAGCCCTAGCCCTGCTAGCTAAGGCCATGAAGAAAGAGATGGCTGGAGGGGGGGAGGGGAATCAAATATCATACATTTTTTTGTATGTAAGTATAGAAGTTGTCAATAAAATAAAAAATAAAGAGATGGCTACACTGGCATCCATCTGATGAGGCCCCAGCTCCCCAGCTCCTAAGGCATCTCTGGGATGGAACAACTAGAGGGAGGGGCCGGGTGGGCCACACTGGCAAGCAGCACTGGCTGTCCCCCACCAGGCCCAGGCTTCTCACATGATTCAGCTACTGAAGTCCTTGTCCAGCTTGGTCCTCTTAAACCCTTCAGCCATATTGATGACCAACTATTGGACAGAAATAAGGAAACTGTGAGGGTTCAGAGTGTTGAGCAGAAAGAGAAGTAGGGGGCTGGAGAGGTTGTTTAGCAGTTACAGTGCTTGCCTGTGAAGCCTAAGGACCCCGGTTCAAGGCCTGATTCCCCAGGACCCACATAAGCCAGATGCCCAAGGGGATGCATGCGCCTGGAGTTTATTTGCAGTGGCTGGAGGCCCTGGTGCTCCCACTCTCTCTCTGTCTTCCCATCTCTGTCTCTAATAAATAAATAATAGATAAAAAATAAAATCAGATAAGAAGAGATATAGAGGACTGGACAGATGTCTTAGCAATTAAGTGTTTACCTGTGACCCTAAGGACCCCGGTTGAGGCTTGGTTCCCTAGGACTCATGTAAGCCAGATGCACAAGGGGGTCCATGCATCTGGAGTTTGTTTGCAGTGGCTGGAGACCCTGGCACATCCGTTCTCTCTCTCTCTCTCTGACTCTCTGAAATAAATAAATTTTTGCCAGGCATGGTGGTGCACGCCTTTAATCCCAGCACTCAGGAGGTAGGAGGAGTCACCCCTGATGGCTCATCATTATACGTCCGAAAAAGGTGAAGAAATTTTTAAGTCAGAATCAAAATCATACAATGGTGTTGCTAAGGCCAGGGTATGAAACGGTCTCTCAGACTCTTGGGGATCTTATGAAGAAAACTAGGGGGAGGGAGGGGAAGGACAAACATCTGACTTTGGTGACCTAGACACACAAGTGGTCTGGTCTGACCTTTTGTTCACTCTCCTTGCCATCCTATTTCCTGAGCCCCTTCCTTTGCACTTCTGGCCAGCAGACGGAAATGGCCGAGCATCTTTGGGGACAGCCGAGCGTGGACAGAAGTTCCCGATGATCTCTGGAAACGGCCGAAGATGGCCGACAGGTCCCGGGCGGACGGAAACTGCCGAGCGTCTTTGGGGACGGCCGAGAGTGCAGGAAGATGCCCCGGAAGATCTGTTTATGTGTGCATGCAGTATGCGCCGCCTGTGGACACTGTGGGCATCTGCAGGACGTATGTGACAACTGTGTACACTGTGGAAGTCTGCAGGCAGTAGGTGCCAACTGTGTACATTGTGGGCGTGTGCACGCAGTAGGCACCACCTGTCTGCATTTCAGAAGTATGCGCCGATGGTCTACACTGTGGACGTGTGCATGTAGTATGCGCTGACTGTGTACACTGTGGACAGCTGCACACCATCTGCACTGGCTGTGTGCACCAACCGTGTGCAATGTAGGCATTTGCACACAGTATGCCCTGAGGGTGTACACCATGCGTGTCTGCACGCAGTGTGAGCCTACTGTGTGTGCACTGTGGGCGTGTGCACGCATTCTGCACCAGCTGTGTGCACCCTGGAGGAACGGAGGCAGGAAGCCAGCTCTGAGCACCTCTGAGCACCTCCAGGAGGCATGCAGTTGGCTCCACCTGCATACACTCGTGCTCACTCACTCACACAGGCCCAGGAGCGCTTGACGTCACTGGAAGGGCATGGGGCGTGGCCACGGGAGTCAGCGCCTGTCCATCATCCTCCAGGTCCCGCCCACCCCACTCTGAATCTCAGGGGCCAGGTTGGGCAGGGGGCGTGGCCACGGGAGGCAGAGCCTGTCTGTCATCCTCCAGGCCACGCCCACCGCACTCTGACTTAAATGGGCCTACCTTATGGGACCTGCAATCATCTGCCCGCAGGGGAGTGGGAGGGTGACGTCACCTCGTTATGGCCGCCCACCAGTCAGGATGGATGTACAGACAGACAGATGGATGGATGGCTGGACGCAATGCTGCTAGGAAGACACGCAGACAGATGCCCCTGGTGAGACACAGAGACACAGGTGAGAGACAGACAGAGGCTGTTGTGCCCATGCCAGCCCCCTCGCTCCTGGCAGCTGTCGACCAGCGCAACCCGCAAAGCCCACACGTCGTGGGTTTTGCCGACTGTCCCAGGCTTCTTCATCCCTCCCAGCCCAAGAGGTCCAGACTCACTGCCCACTGGTCAAGTGAGTCAGAAGTGGGCCATGGTGCCTTTTCTGCAGGGACGATAGGCTGGGAATATGACTTACAGCTGGAAGGACTATAAACACGTCAGTTGGGGAGAAGCTGAAGCTGGCATCAAGGAAGTGGAACTGAGGATCAGGTGAAAAGCCACTAAGCCAAGCTGGGTGTGATGGCACACATGCCTTTAATCCCAGCACTCAGGAGACAGAGGTAGGAGGATCACCATGACTTCAAGGACACCCTGTGACTACAGAGTGAATTACAGGTCAGCCTGGGCTAGACAAATACAAATATAGATATTTTTTGAGGTACTTCCTTGGGTTGAAGTTTTATTTATAAACTCCATATAGTGAAAACTATATGGAAAGCCATGTGTGGTGGCACACATCTACCTTTAATCTCAGCCCATGGGAGGCAGAGGTAGGAGGATTGCCATGAGTTCAAGGCCACCCTGAGAATACAGAGTGGATTCCAGGTCAGCCTGGGCTAGAGAGAGACCCTATCTCGAAAAAAAGAAAAAAAAGAAAGAAAGAAAGAAAGAAAGAAAGAAAGAAAGAAGAAAGAAAGAAAGAAGAGAAAAGAAAAGCCACTAGTCAGGCGTAGTGGCACATGCCTTTAATCCCAGCACTAGGGAGGCAGAGGTAGGAGGATCGCCATGAGTTCGAGGCCACCCTGAGACTACAGAGTGAATTCCAGGTCAGCCTGAGCTAGAGTGAGACAGAGAGGGGGAAGGGGGGGATGGGCAAACCAGGTCCTCCAGCCACTGCAAATGAACTCCAGATGTGTGTGCCCCTTGAGCATCTGGTTTACGTATTTTGCTGGGTGAGGGGAGGGTGTTTGGTGTACATGCCAGCCTTCTACTGTCTCCTATGTACTGTTGGTTCTGCAGGTGGAGTTGCCCGGTACTCGTCAGAAACCGCTAAGAAAAAAAGTGTTTAATTTTACACAGATGACTTGTAGGATTTTCACGTGGGAGAATGAATGCTCGGCTCTCCTGCCACTGCAAAGGGAACTAACTCCAGACACATGTGCCAGGTCGTGTACCTGCTTTTACATGGTTAGTGGGGAATTGAACCCCACCTTTAAGTAACCACGGGACCAACCACCTCTATCTCCCCAGCCCATTCTTTCTCCTCCTTCTCCTCCTTCTCCTCCTCCTTCCTTTAACCGCTGCTGTGATTCTTCTAGTTGCCCTACAGGTTGTTCTAATAAAACCGACATTTCTTTTTTTTTTTTTTTTAGATGAATTGAGACATAAGCATTATTTAGTCACCAATATTAAAAATACATGCATATATAATATACATAAATATAATTTGTGTACACACATATACACACATGGATAAAGTTTAGTTCTGAGCTCAGAGAAAAACTTATTTTTTATTTTTTATTTATTTATATTATTCTGATTTTACATTCATAGTATTGGTTCCATTGTCCTCCTCCCTGTCCTCCCACTTTCAAAGGGACCCTCATCAATGGGGAATGTGGGTCGTGCGTTGTGAGGTTAGTCAAGAGTTCTGGGGTGTAGGCCACAGTCTCTGTGCATAATGCCCCAACTTGTGACTCTTAACAATCTTTCCGCCTCCTCTTCCGTGAGTTTCCCTGAGCCACATTGGGGTCATCTTAGTTCTGCTTCAGTGATGAGGTTTTGGGAGCCTCTCTGTCTCTGTATATCTGGCTTAGTTGGAGTTGGATGTTTTCTGTGTTTATCTCCTTCAGCCTTTTTCTGGTGTCGTGATCGCCGTGAACACTGAACACTTGCCCTTCCCCTGCGTTGTTCTATGGTTTCAGCTGGGGCCCTGGTGAGGTGTGGTTAGCTGATCCTCCCTTCAGGTTCATTGTCCACCTGAAAAAAGAGAAGCATATTCTCCAATGGAGAGAAAAGGTAGTACTACGTAGAAGGGATGACCGTCTATATTTTGGATACATATGATAAATAAATATTATAAACAAATCAGTATAAATATTAAGTAAATGAATATTACCAATAAACAAGAAAAGCAATAAGTAAATATATATAAATAAATATAACAAACAAATAAGGGTGACTATTAAATAAATGAACATAAATGATAAATAAATTAATACACATAATATATAAAATAATAAACAAATATAATAAAAATTAGGTTTAAATACTAAATAAATGAATATAAATAATAAATAAATATAATAAACAAATAAGGATAAATATTAAACACACGATTATAAATAATACATAAATACATATAAATAATCACCTAATAAATATAAAACAATGTATAATCATAAGTATTAAATAAATTTCTATGAATAAGTCAACATAATTAGCAATAAATACTAAATCAACGAATATAAATACTAAGTAAATATAGAATAATAAATAAATATAAGTAAGTAAATGTAATAAATCAGTATGAATATCAAACAAGTGAACATTAATAATAAATAAAACAATAAATAAATAAGTTAAATAAGGATAAATTTTTAAAAATGAATATAAATAATAAATAAATAAAACAATAAATAAATATGATAAATAAGGATAAATTTTAAAAAATGAATATAAATAATAAATAAATAAAACAATAAATAAATATAATTACTAAGTAAGTATAATAAACAAAGCAGTATAAATATTAAATAAACAAAAAATAAATAAATATAATAAACAAATAAGGATAAATACTAAATAAATGAATGTAAATAATAAATATCAATAATAAAGAAATAAAGACAATAATAAATTTAAATAGCAAATAAATCTACATAATAATAAATAAATGTAAATAATAAATGAATAAATAACTGTAATTTTTTGTTGTTGTTTGTGTTTTGTTTTTTGAGATAGGGTCTCACTGCTCTGGCTCAGGCTGACCTGGAATTAACTCTGTAGTCATCTCAAGGTGGCCTTGAACTCATAGTGATCCTCCTACCTCTGCCTCCCGAGTGCTGGGATTAAAGATGTTTGTCACCATGCCCGGAAATAAGTGTAACTTATTAAAGGAAGAAATAAAGCTAAAGAAATCTTAAAAGGCCATGTGGCTGGCATCCTGGCTCAAGGCCTGTCCAGTGCACAACCTCTCTGTGTGTCTAATAAGTAAATAAATGAAAATAAATATTTAAAAAATACTTTAGTTACTTATTGATTAGAGAGAGAGAAATAGAGAGGGACAGAGAGACGCAGAGAGACAGGAGTGAATGGACAAGCCAGGGCCTTCAGCAGTTGCAAACGAACTCCAGACGCATGTGCCATATTGTGTATCTGCCTTATGTGAGTCCTGGAGAGTCGCACCTGGATCCTTAGGCTTCGCAGGCATGTCCCTTAACTGCTGAGCCATCTCTCCAGCCTGAGTTTATTTGTTTATTATTTTGATTATTATCATCATCATCATCATTATGATTACCATTGAGGTCGGGTGTGGCTCTAGGCCAGTTTGACCCGTAATCCATTCTGTAGTCTCAGGCTGGCCTCAAACTCATGGCCATTACCCTCCTCCTCCTTCTAAGCAAGTGGACTGCAATTTTCTTATTTTTTATTTTATTTATTCTATTATTTATATAATAATTTATCATTTTATTTAAATTTTTAGTTTAGTATTTATAATTTATCTTAATATTATTATTTTATTACTTTATTTTACCATTTAATTTAATTTAATTAATTTGATTATTTATTTAACTTTCCATTTCATTATTTATTATTTTATTTTACTTTTTAATTTAATTTATTATTATTTTTTTTTACTTTTTAATTTAATTTTATTATTTATTATTTTATTTTTATTATTGTTATTGTTATTATTATTGATACACTTTTTTGAGGTCGGTGTCGTGTAGGCCAGGCTGACCCAGAACCCACTGTATGTTCTCAGGCTGTTCTTGAACTCACGGCCCAGACCAAAGCCCGAGCAAAGGCAAAACCAGCTGCGACAAAAACAAGTTAAGAGCTGGGTGTGGTGGTGCACGCCTTTAATCCCAGCACTCGGGAGGTAGAGGTAGGATGATTGCCGTGAGTTCAAGGCCACCCTGAGAAGACAGAGTGAATTCCAGGTCAGCCTGGACTAGGGTGAAACCCTACCTCAAAAAACCAAAAAAAACCAAAAATAAATAAATAAATAAATAAATAAATAAATAAATAAATAAACCAAGTTAAACATCTTTTCCCAGGTCCAACTCTTTGGCTCCAAGAAGAGGCACAGAAGGAGACCAGGTGGGCTTTTGCCTTTTGGCATGTGCCCCCTTAGATTTGAGGATGGTGGAGGGGTTGGGACAGGCACATCAGGGAAGTTTGAAGCCCAGCTTGAGGGGATGAGGCCGCGTAGCTGGTGTGCATGCATGTGAAGGCAATGGCTTTCTTGCCTCTGTCACTGTAATGTGCTTGCTGCAGTGCAATTGCCCTGGGACAGGCGCAGAGACCCAAAGCATATCGTATCCTGGCTGTATCCCCTGAGTGTCAGACATGTAGTGTGTGTGTGCCTGCGCACTTCCCAGGCTTTGGAAAGGCATGACTGGGACACGGGGACAAGCAGTCAAGTGTGTACCTTGGAAATTGCAGGAGGGGAACTGAGGGGACATCATTGCCGCTCTTGGTGTTTGGTCCTATGAAGGCAGGCCAGCTTCTTCTCAGTGAACCTGAAGCTGTCTGCTACACCCCCATTGTTGCCTGTGGGGAAAAATGGAGGAAAGTAGATCTGAGCACTAAAGACTACTTTCAGAACTACATAGCTAGAGATAGCTAAGTCATAGACAAGGCTTTTGATATTAAGGACTGAAGAGCTTTACACGTTTTAAGAATGCTTCCTAGGCTAAGAAGAGGAAGTCATCTTTCATGATTCTTCCAAAGCTCTTGGTTCCTAAGATTAAAGACCCTCTATGTCAGATGATTTTTCTGCTTTTGCAAACTCCTGTATTACCGTGTTGATATTAAAGTTACATAATGAATCCCAGTTGCCCTGTCATGCATATGATTCTATATTGTATTTTTATTTATTTATTGACTCGAGAGAGGGAGAGAAAGAAATAGGCAGATAGAATGAGAGAAAGAGAATGGGTGTGCCAGGGCCTCCAGCCACTGCATATGAATTCCAGATGCATGCACCACCTTGTGCACCTGGTTTATGTGGGTCCTGGGGAATTGAACCTGGGTCCTTTGGCTTTGCAGGTAAGGGCCTTCACTGCTAAGCCATCTCATCTCTCCAGCTCTATGCATGCATTCTATTTAAAACAACAATCCAAATGAAGGAATATATTTTACTCGAATTAAATAATCAACACTAGTACATAGTGATTAATAATAAAACATTCCTCAAATTATATTACAAAGTGATGTTTGGAGAAGGAATTAATGGTAGTATATTGCTCTGTTTTCTTGGGAACAATGGGCACTATGAAAGGGAAGATTATGGTAAGCCACCAATGAAACCCACCTGGTCAAGTTTTGCCCTGTCAAGGTTCTTTGTTTATTTTTATTTTATTTTTTTGAAGTAGGGTCTCACACTAGCTCAGGCAGACCTGGAATTCACAGTGTAGTCTCAGGGTGGCCTCGAACACATTGCAATCCTCCTACCTCTGCTTCCCGAGTGCTGGGATTAAAGGTGTGCGCTACCACGCCTGGATGCCCTGTCAACTTTTAATGTCTAGTTCCAAATACAAAACATATGTATGGATTTTGATCTGGTGTTCATATATCTTTCCTGGAAAGGAAAAGTATAAAGAGAATTGAGGGTTCATTGTGCTGTGTGTCTTACTAAGTATGCTATGCTAAACACATCAAGATAACACTGTATGTAATCATTTTAGGAGATATACAACAGACACATGTACTTACCAAAACCTAGGCTCCATTTTTTACTATGGATCTTTAAATATAGGTTTAATTATTCCATTCCTACCTATGCATAGCTTCTGCCTTTCATTGCCTTATAACTCCCACTGAAAATGCATGACATTTCTGTGTACTAATGACATCAGAAAACTATTAAAGAACATAGCCTGATGATGATAATCTGTATTTAGTCAGATTAATGCACAGAATGGTAAGTCAATCAAAGGCACATATTATGATAACTCGATTCATGCACATGTAAATTATCTCAAAAGAAATAGCAGATGAGTGGTGCTTGACTCTAGGCTTGATGTTGAGAGGGGAAGTTGAGGGACTGACTTCACTTCCCCATTTAGGGTATGTAGTACAGAAACCATTACAAAAACAGAACGCTTAATGATTAATCTATCAATATGAAAGTATAGCCATTCAAATTTATATATATTAACTCCCTCAAGCCAAAGAAGTTTTGGCATTCATTTTAACTCATTAATTAAATGAGTGGCGTAGGATTATAGGTTGTATTTTTCAACTGTCACTCATTTGTATAGCAGTTCATTGATCTGCATTATTTGTATTACACTTTTATTTTTTTTTCAATTTTTCTTTTTATCTCACTTTCTCATTGAATTCAATATAATTGTTTTTCTGTTATTTTAACTTGAAATGGTAAGCAAGAATATGATAACAAATGATTTCATAGTTTCCCAAATATATCCATTTCTACAAACATGTTTGATGTTGTACATTTAAGCTTATGTTATCTAGATTTATTATAATAGTGTCAGTCCAATAAAACTTCCTAATGTGCAAATTAGAACTTATAATTTATTTATTTATTCATTCATTCATTCATTTATTTTGGTTTTCCAGGTAGGGTCTCACAGTGATCCCTGAGTGCTGATATTAAAGG
>JAEOAD010002479.1:0-76915 GCA_036365145.1 Orientallactaga sibirica
GATTCGCATCATATCTAACGTAGTTTGTTTCAAAACAAACATCTTCATTGCGAAAAACTGTACTGTGTGAAATAAGCTAGTTCGGTTCTAGGAATCAGTTGCATTCCTACGAAGAAGCTTTAGTGCAGCAAGTTTAAACTTTTCTAGTTAGTGTAATCTAACAAGATGTACAACTTACTAGATTCGCATCATATCTAAAGTAGATTGTTTCAAAAACAAACATCTTCATTGCGGAAAACTGTACTGTGTGAAATAAGCTAGTTCGGTTCTAGGAATCATTTGCTTTCCTACGAAGAAGCTTTAGTGCAGCAAGTTCAAACTTTTCTAGTTAGTGTAATCTAACAAGATGTACAACTTACTAGATTCGCATCATATCTAACGTAGTTTGTTTGAAAAACAAACATCTTCATTGCCGAAAACTGTACTGTGTGAAATAAGCTAGTTAGGTTCTAGGAATCAGTTGCATTCCTACGAAGAAGCTTTAGTGCAGCAAGTTCAAACTTTTCTAGTTAGTGTAATCTAACAAGATGTACAACTTACTAGATTCGCATCATATCTAAAGTAGTTTGTTTCAAAAACAAACATCTTCATTGCCGAAAACTGTACTGTGTGAAATAAGCTAGTTCGGTTCTAGGAATCAGTTGCTTTCCTACGAAGAAGCTTTAGTGCAGCAAGTTCAAACTTTTCTAGTTAGTGTAATCTAACAAGATGTACAACTTACTAGATTCGCATCATATCTAACGTAGTTTGTTTCAAAAACAAACATCTTCATTGCCGAAAACCGTACTGTGTGAAATAAGCTAGTTCGGTTCTAGGAATCAGTTGCTTTCCTACGAAGAAGCTTTAGTGCAGCAAGTTCAAACTTTTCTAGTTAGTGTAATCTAACAAGATGTACAACTTACTAGATTCCCATCATATCTAACGTAGTTTGTTTAAAAAACAAACATCTTCATTGCCGAAAACTGTCCTGTGTGAAATAAGCTAGTTCGGTTCTAGGAATCAGTTGCTTTCCTACGAAGAAGCTTTAGTGCAGCAAGTTCAAACTTTTCTAGTTAGTGTAATCTAACAAGATGTACAACTTACTAGATTCGCATCATATCTAACGTAGTTTGTTTCAAAAACAAACATCTTCATTGCCGAAAACTGTACTGTGTGAAATAAGCTAGTTCGGTTCTAGGAATCAGTTGCTTTCCTACGAAGAAGCTTTAGTGCAGCAAGTTCAAACTTTTCTAGTTAGTGTAATCTAACAAGATGTACAACTTACTAGATTCCCATCATATCTAAAGTAGTTTGTTTGAAAAAAAACAAACATCTTCATTGTTAAAAACTGTACTGTGTGAAATAAGCTAGTTTGTTTCTAGGAATCAGTTGCTTTCCTACTGAAGAAGCTTTAGTGCAGCAAGTTCAAACTTTTCTAGTTAGTGTAATCTAACAAGATGTACAACTTACTAGATTCGCATCATATCTAACATAGTTTGTTTCAAAAACAAACATCTTCATTGCCGAAAACTGTACTGTGTGAAATAAGCTAGTTCGGTTCTAGGAATCAGTTGCTTTCCTACGAAGAAGCTTTAGTGCAGCAAGTTCAAACTTTTCTAGTTAGTGTAATCTAACAAGATGTACAACTTACTAGATTCGCATCATATCTAACGTAGTTTGTTTGAAAAACAAACATCTTCATTGCCGAAAAACTGTACTGTGTGAAATAAGCTAGTTCGGTTCTAGGAATCAGTTGCTTTCCTGAAGAAGCTTTAGTGCAGCAAGTTCAAACTTTTCTAGTTAGTGTAATCTAACAAGATGTACAACTTACTAGATTCGCATCATATCTAAAGTAGTTTGTTTCAAAAACAAACATCTTCATTAGCTTAAAACTGTACTGTGTGAAATAAGCTAGTTCGGTTCTAGGAATCAGTTGCTTTCCTACGAAGAAGCTTTAGTGCAGCAAGTTCAAACTTTTCTAGTTAGTGTAATCTAACAAGATGTACAACTTACTAGATTCGCATCATTTCTAACGTAGTTTGTTTGAAAAACAAACATCTTCATTGCCGAAAACTGTACTGTGTGAAATAAGCTAGTTCGGTTCTAGGAATCAGTTGCTTTCCTACGAAGAAGCTTTAGTGCAGCAAGTTCAAACTTTTCTAGTTAGTGTAATCTAACAAGATGTACAACTTACTAGATTCGCATCATATCTAAAGTAGTTTGTTTCAAAAACAAACATCTTCATTGCCAAAAACTGTACTGTGTGAAATAAGCTAGTTCGGTTCTAGGAATCAGTTGCTTTCCTTGAAGAAGCTTTAGTGCAGCAAGTTCAAACTTTTCTAGTTAGTGTAATCTAACAAGATGTACAACTTACTAGATTCGCATCATATCTAAGGAAGTTTGTTTCAAAACAAACATCTTCATTGCCGAAAAACTGTACTGTGTGAAATAAGCTAGTTCGGTTCTAGGAATCAGTTGCTTTCCCTACGAAGAAGCTTTAGTGCAGCAAGTTCAAACTTTTCTAGTTAGTGTAATCTAACAAGATGTACAACTTACTAGATTTGCATCATATCTAAAGTAGTTTGTTTCAAAAACAAACATCTTCATTGCCGAAAACTGTACTGTGTGAAATAAGCTAGTTCGGTTCTAGGAATCAGTTGCTTTCCTACAAAGAAGCTTTAGTGCAGCAAGTTCAAACTTTTCTAGTTAGTGTAATCTAACAAGATGTACAACTTACTAGATTCGCATCATATCTAAAGTAGTTTGTTTCAAAAACAAACATCTTCATTGCCAAAAACTGTACTGTGTGAAATAAGCTAGTTCGGTTCTAGGAATCAGTTGCTTTCCTCTGAAGAAGCTTTAGTGCAGCAAAGTTCAAACTTTTCTAGTTAGTGTAATCTAACAAGATGTACAACTTACTAGATTCGCATCATATCTAAAGTAGTTTGTTTCAAAAACAAACATCTTCATTGCCGGAAAACTGTACTGTGTGAAATAAGCTAGTTCGGTTCTAGGAATCAGTTGCTTTCCTCTGAAGAAGCTTTAGTGCAGCAAGTTCAAACTTTTCTAGTTAGTGTAATCTAACAAGATGTACAACTTACTAGATTTGCATCATATCTAACGTAGTTTGTTTGAAAAACAAACATCTTCATTGCCGAAAACTGTACTGTGTGAAATAAGCTAGTTCGTTTCTAGGAATCAGTAGCTTTCCTACGAAGAAGCTTTAGTGCAGCAAGTTCAAACTTTTCTAGTTAGTGTAATCTAACAAGATGTACAACTTACTAGATTCGCATCATATCTAACATAGTTTGTTTGAAAAACAAACATCTTCATTGCCGAAAACTGTACTGTGTGAAATAAGCTAGTTCGGTTCTAGGAATCAGTTGCTTTCCTACGAAGAAGCTTTAGTGCAACAAGTTCAAACTTTTCTAGTTAGTGTAATCTAACAAGATGTACAACTTACTAGATTCGCATCATATCTAACGTAGTTTGTTTGAAAAACAAACATCTTCATTGCCGAAAACTGTACTGTGTGAAATAAGCTAGTTCGGTTCTAGGAATCAGTTGCTTTCCTACGAAGAAGCTTTAGTGCAGCAAGTTCAAACTTTTCTAGTTAGTGTAATCTAACAAGATGTACAACTTACTAGATTCGCATCATATCTAAAGTAGTTTGTTTCAAAACAAACATCTTCATTGCGAAAAACTGTACTGTGTGAAATAAGCTAGTTCGGTTCTAGGAATCAGTTGCTTTCCTACGAAGAAGCTTTAGTGCAGCAAGTTCAAACTTTTCTAGTTAGTGTAATCTAACAAGATGTACAACTTACTAGATTCGCATCATTTCTAACGTAGTTTTGTTGAAAAACAAACATCTTCATTGCCTAAAAACTGTACTGTGTGAAATAAGCTAGTTCGGTTCTAGGAATCAGTTGCTTTCCTACGAAGAAGCTTTAGTGCAGCAAGTTCAAACTTTTCTAGTTAGTGTAATCTAACAAGATGTACAACTTACAAGATTCGCATCATATCTAAAGTAGTTTGTTTCAAAAACAAACATCTTCATTGCCAAAAACTGTATTTTGTGAAATAAGCTAGTTCGGTTCTAGGAATCAGTTGCTTTCCTACGAAGAAGCTTTAGTGCAGCAAGTTCAAACTTTTCTAGTTAGTGTAATCTAACAAGATGTACAACTTACTACATTCGCATCATATCTAAGGAAGTTTGTTTGAAAAACAAACATCTTCATTGTCGAAAACTGTACTGTGTGAAATAAGCCAGTTCGGTTCTAGGTATCAGTTGATTTCCTACGAAGAAGCTTTAGTGCAGCAAGCTCAAACTTTTCTAGTTAGTGTAATGTAACAAGATGTACAACTTACTAGATTTGCATCATATCTAAAGTAGTTTGTTTCAAAAACAAACATCTCCATTTCCGAAAACTGTACTGTGTGAAATAAGCTAGTTCGGTTCTAGGAATCAGTTGCGTTCCTACAAAGAAGCTTTAGTGCAGCAAGTTCAAACTTTTCTAGTTAGTGTAATGTAACAAGATGTACAACTTACTAGATTCGCATCATATCTAAAGTAGTTTGTTTCAAAAACAAACATCTTCATTTCCGAAAACTGTACTGTGTGAAATAAGCTATTTCGGTTCTAGGAATCAGTTGCTTTCCCTGAAGAAGCTTTAGTGCAGCAAGTTCAAACTTTTCTAGTTAGTGTAATCTAACAAGATGTACAACTTACTAGATTCGCATCATATCTAACGTAGTTTGTTTGAAAAACAAACATCTTCATTGCCGAAAACTGTACTGTGTGAAATAAGCTAGTTCGGTTCTAGGAATCAGTTGCTTTCCTACGAAGAAGCTTTAGTGCAGCATGTTCAAACTTTTCTAGTTAGTGTAATCTAACAAGATGTACAACTTACTAGATTCGCATCATATCTAAAGTACTTTGTTTCAAAAACAAACATCTTCATTGGCGAAAACTGTTCTGTGTGAAATAAGCTAGTTCAGTTCTAGGAATCAGTTGCTTTCCTACGAAGAAGCTTTAGTGCAGCAAGTTCAAACTTTTATACTTAGTGTAATCTAACAAGATGTACAACTTACTAGATTCGCATCATATCTAACGTAGTTTGTTTCAAAAACAAACATCTTCATTGCCGAAAACTGTACTGTGTGAAATAAGCTAGTTCGGTTCTAGGAATCAGTTGCTTTCCTACGAAGAAGCTTTAGTGCAGCAAGTTCAAAATTTTCTAATTAGTGTAATCTAACAAGATGTACAACTTACTAGATTCGCATCATATCTAAAGTAGTTTGTTGCAAAAACAAACATCTTCATTGCCAAAAACTGTACTGTGTGAAATAAGTTAGTTCGGTTCTAGGTATCAGTTGCTTTCCTACGAAGAAGCTTTAGTGCTGCAGGTTCAAATTTTCTAGTTAGTGTAATCTTACAAGATGTACAACTTACTAGATTCGCATCCTATCTAAAGTAGTTTGTTTCAAAAACAAACATCTTCATTGCCGAAAACTGTACTGTGTGAAATAAGCTAGTTCGGTTATAGGAATCAGTTGCTTTCCTACGAAGAAGCTTTAGTGCAGCCAGTTCAAACTTTTCTATTTAGTGTAATCTAAAAAGATGTACAACTTACTAGATTCACATCATATCTAAAGTAGTTTGTTTGAAAAACAAACATCTTCATTGCCGAAAACTGTACTGTGTGAAATATGCTAGTTCGGTTCTAGGAATCATTTGCTTTCCTACGAAGAAGATTTAGTGCAGCAAGTTCAAACTTTTCTAGTTAGTGTAATCTAACAAGATGTACAACTTACTAGATTCGCATCATATCTAACGTAGTTTGTTTCAAAAACAAACATCTTCATTGCCGAAAACTGTACTGTGTGAAATAAGCTAGTTCGGTTCTAGGAATCAGTTGCATTCCTACGAAGAAGCTTTAGTGCAGCAAGTTCAAACTTTTCTAGTTAGTGTAATCTAACAAGATGTACAACTTACTAGATTCGCATCATATCTAAAGTAGTTTGTTTCAAAAACAAACATCTTCATTGCCAAAAACTGTACTGTGTGAAATAAGCTAGTTCGGTTCTAGGAATCATTTGCTTTCCTACGAAGAAGCTTTAGTGCAGCAAGTTCAAACTTTTCTAGTTAGTGTAATCTAACAAGATGTACAACTTACTAGATTCGCATCATATCTAACGTAGTTTGTTTGAAAAACAAACATCTTCATTGGCTTAAAACTGTACTGTGTGAAATAAGCTAGTTCGGTTCTAGGAATCAGTTGCTTTCCTACGAAGAAGCTTTAGTGCAGCAAGTTCAAACTTTTCTAGTTAGTGTAATCTAACAAGATGTACAACTTACTAGATTCGCATCATATCTAAAGTAGTTTGTTTCAAAAACAAACATCTTCATTGCCAAAAACTGTACTGTGTGAAATAAGCTAGTTCGGTTCTAGGAATCAGTTGCTTTCCTATGAAGAAGCTTTAGTGCAGCAAGTTCAAACTTTTCTAGTTAGTGTAATCTAACAAGATGTACAACTTACTAGATTTGCATCATATCTAAAGTAGTTTGTTTCAAAAACAAACATCTTCATTGCCAAAAACTGTACTGTGTGAAATAAGCTAGTTCGGTTCTAGGAATCAGTTGCTTTCCCTGAAGAAGCTTTAGTGCAGCAAGTTCAAACTTTTCTAGTTAGTGTAATCTAACAAGATGTACAACTTACTAGATTCCCATCATATCTAACGTAGTTTGTTTTGAAAAACAAACATCTTCATTGCCAAGACTGTACTGTGTGAAATAAGCTAGTTGTTTCTAGGAATCAGTTGCTTTCCTACGAAGAAGCTTTAGTGCAGCAAGTTCAAACTTTTCTAGTTAGTGTAATCTAACAAGATGTACAACTTACTAGATTCGCATCATATCTAAAGTAGTTTGTTTGAAAACAAACATCTTCATTGCCGAAAACTGTACTGTGTGAAATAAGCTAGTTCGGTTCTAGGAATCAGTTGCTTTCCTACGAAGAAGCTTTAGTGCAGCAAGTTCAAACTTTTCTAGTTAGTGTAATCTAACAAGATGTACAACTTACTAGATTCGCATCATATCTAACGTAGTTTGTTTCAAAAACAAACATCTTCATTGCCGAAAACTGTACTGTGTGAAATAATCTAGTTATGTTCTAGGAATCAGTTGCTTTCCTACAAAGAATTTTTAGTGCAGCAAGTTCAACTTTTCCTTGTTTGTGTAGGCTAACAAGATGTACAACTTACTAGATTTCGCATCATTTGTAAAGTAGTTTTGTTTCAAAAACAAACATCTTCATTGCCGAAAACTGTAAACTGTGTGAAATAAGCTAGTTTCGGTTCTAGGAATCAGTTGCTTTCCTACGAAGAAGCTTTAGTGCAGCAAGTTCAAACTTTTCTAGTTAGTGTAATCTAACAAGATGTACAACTTACTAGATTCGCATCATATCTAAACTAGTTTGTTTGAAAAACAAACATCTTCATTGCCTAAAAACTGTACTGTGTGAAATAAGCTAGTTCGGTTCTAGGAATCAGTTGCTTTTCCTACGAAGAAGCTTTAGTGCAGCAAGTTCAAACTTTTCTAGTTAGTGTAATCTAACAAGATGTACAACTTACTAGATTCGCATCATATCTAAACTAGTTTGTTTCAAAAACAAACATCTTCATTGCCGAAAAACTGTACTGTGTGAAATAAGCTAGTTCGGTTCTAGGAATCAGTTGCTTTCCTACGAAGAAGCTTTAGTGCAGCAAGTTCAAACTTTTCTAGTTAGTGTAATCTAACAAGATGTACAACTTACTAGATTCGCATTATATATCAAAGTAGTTTGTTTCAAAAACAAACATCTTCATTGCCGAAAAACTGTACTGTGTGAAATAAGCTAGTTCGGTTCTAGGAATCAGTTGCTTTTCCTACGAAGAAAGCTTTAGTGCAGCAAGTTCAAACTTTTCTAGTTAGTGTAATCTAACAAGATGTACAACTTACTAGATTTGCATCATATCTAACGTAGTTTGTTTGAAAAACAAACATCTTCATTGCCGAAAACTGTACTGTGTGAAATAAGCTAGTTCGGTTCTAGGATCAGTTGCTTTCCTACGAAGAAGCTTTTTAGTGCAGCAAGTTCAAACTTTTCTAGTTAGTGTAATCTAAACAAGATGTACAACTTACTAGATTCGCATCATATCTAAAGTAGTTTGTTTCAAAACAAACATCTTCATTGCCGAAAAACTGTACTGTGTGAAATAAGCTAGTTCGGTTCTAGGAATCAGTTGCTTTCCTACGAAGAAGCTTTAGTGCAGCAAGTTCAAACTTTTCTAGTTAGTGTAATCTAACAAGATGTACAACTTACTAGATTCGCATCATATCTAAAGTAGTTTGTTTGAAAAACAAACATCTTCATTGCCGAAAACTGTACTGTGTGAAATAATCTAGTTCGGTTCTAGGAATCAGTTGCTTTCCTACGAAGAAGCTTTAGTGCAGCAAGTTCAAACTTTTCTAGTTAGTGTAATCTAACAAGATGTACAACTTACTAGATTCGCATCATATCTAAAGTAGTTTGTTTCAAAAACAAACATCTTCATTAGCGAAAACTGTACTGTGTGAAATGAGCTAGTTCGGTTCTAGGAATCAGTTGCGTTCCTACGAAGAAGCTTTAGTGCAGCAAGTTCAAACTTTTCTAGTTAGTGTAATCTAACAAGATGTACAACTTACTAGATTCGCATCATTTCTAACGTAGTTTGTATGAAAAACAAACATCTTCATTGCCGAAAACTGTACTGTGTGAAATAAGCTAGTTCGGTTCTAGGAATCAGTTGCTTTCCTACGAAGAAGCTTTAGTGCAGCAAGTTCAAACTTTTCTAGTTAGTGTAATCTAACAAGATGTACAACTTACAAGATTCGCATCATATCTAAAGTAGTTTGTTTCAAAAACAAACATCTTCATTGCCAAAAACTGTATTTTGTGAAATAAGCTAGTTCGGTTCTAGGAATCAGTTGCTTTCCTACGAAGAAGCTTTAGTGCAGCAAGTTCAAATTTTTCTAGTTAGTGTAATCTAACAAGATGTACAACTTACTACATTCGCATCATATCTAAGGAAGTTTGTTTGAAAAACAAACATCTTCATTGTCGAAAACTGTACTGTGTGAAATAAGCCAGTTCGGTTCTAGGTATCAGTTGCTTTCCTATGAAGAAGCTTTAGTGCAGCAAGCTCAAACTTTTCTAGTTAGTGTAATGTAACAAGATGTACAACTTACTAGATTTGCATCATATCTAAAGTAGTTTGTTTCAAAAACAAACATCTCCATTTCCGAAAACTGTACTGTGTGATATCAGCTATTTCGGTTCTAGGAATCAGTTGCTTTCCTATGAAGAAGCTTTAGTGCAGCAAGTTCAAACTTTTCTAGTTAGTGTAATCTAACAAGATGTACAACTTACTAGATTCGCATCATATCTAACGTAGTTTGTTTGAAAAACAAACATCTTAATTGCCGAAAACTGTACTGTGTGAAATAAGCTAGTTCGGTTCTAGGAATCAGTTGCTTTCCTACGAAGAAGCTTTAGGGCAGCAAGTTCAAACTTTTCTAGTTAGTGTAATCTAACAAGATGTACAACTTACTAGATTCGCATCATATCTAACGTAGTTTGTTTGAAAAACAAACATCTTCATTGCCGAAAACTGTACTGTGTGAAATAAGCTAGTTCGGTTCTAGGAATCAGTTGCTTTCCTACGAAGAAGCTTTAGTGCAGCAAGTTCAAACTTTTCTAGTTAGTGTAATCTAACAAGATGTACAACTTACTAGATTCCCATCATATCTAACTTAGTTAGTTTGAAAAACAAACATCTTCATTGCCGAAAACTGTACTGTGTGAAATAAGCTAGTTCGGTTCTAGGAGTCAGTTGCTTTCCTACTAAGAAGCTTTAGTGCAGCAAGTGCAAACTTTTCTAGTTAGTGTAATCTAACAAGATGTACAACTTACTAGATTTGCATCATATCTAAAGTAGTTTGTTTCAAAAACAAACATCTTCATTGCCGAAAACTGTACTGTGTGAAATAAGCTAGTTCGGTTCTAGGAATCAGTTGCTTTCCTACGAAGAAGCTTTAGTGCAGCAAGTTCAAACTTTTCTAGTTAGTGTAATCTAACAAGATGTACAACTTCCTAGATTTGCATCATATATCTAACGTAGTTTGTTTGAAAAACAAACATCTTCATTGCCCGAAAACTGTACTGTGTGAAATAATCTAGTTATGTTCTAGGAATCAGTTGCTTTCCTACAAAGAATTTTTAGTGCAGCAACTACAAATCTTCCTTGTTTGTGTAGTCTAACAAGATGTACAACTTACTAGTTTCATTTCATTTGTAAAGTAGTTTGTTTAGAAAACAAACATCCTCATTGCCAAAACACTGTACTGCGTGAAATAAGCTAATTCGGTTCTAGGAATCAGTTGCTTTCCTACGAAGAAGCTTTAGTGCAGCAAGTTCAAACTTTTCCAGTTAGTGTAATCTAACAAGATGTACAACTTACTAGATTCACATCATACCTAAAGTAGTTTGTTTCAAAAACAAACATCTTCATTGCCGAAAACTGTACTGTGTGAAATAAGCTAGTTCGGTTATAGGAATCAGGTGCTTTCCTACGAAGAAGCTTTAGTGCAGCAAGTTCAAACTTTTCTAGTTAGTGTAATCTAACAACATGTACAACTTACTAGATTCGCATCATATCTAACGTAGTTTGTTTCAAAAACAAACATCTTCATTGCCAAAAACTGTACTGTGTGAAATAAGCTAGTTCGTTTCTAGGAATCAGTTGCTTTCCTACGAAGAAGCTTTAGTGCAGCAAGTTCAAACTTTTCTAGTTAGTGTAATCTAACAAGATGTACAACTTACTAGATTCGCATCATATCTAACATAGTTTGTTTGAAAAACAAACATCTTCATTGCCGAAAACTGTACTGTGTGAAATAAGCTAGTTCGGTTCTAAGAATCAGTTGCTTTCCTAGGAAGAAGCTTTAGTACAACAAGTTCAAACTTTTCTAGTTAGTATAATCTAACAAGATGTACAACTTACTAGATTCGCATCATATCTAACGTAGTTTGTTTGAAAAACAAACATCTTCATTGCCGAAAACTGTACTGTGTGAAATAAGCTAGTTCGGTTCTAGGAATCAGTTGCTTTCCTACGAAGAAGCTTTAGTGCAGCAAGTTCAAACTTTTCTAGTTAGTGTAATGTAACAAGATGTACAACTTACTAGATTCGCATCATATCTAAAGTAGTTTGTTTCAAAAAGAAACATCTTCATTTCTGAAAACTGTACTGTGTGAAATAAGCTATTTCGGTTCTAGGAATCAGTTGCTTTCCTATGAAGAAGCTTTAGTGCAGCAAGTTCAAACTTTTCTTGTTAGTGTAATCTAACAAGATGTACAACTTACTAGATTCGCATCATATCTAACGTACTTTGTTTGAAAAACAAACATCTTAATTGCCGAAAAATGTACTGTGTGAAATAAGCTAGTTCGGTTCTAGGAATCAGTTGCTTTCCTACGAAGAAGCTTTAGTGCAGCAAGTTCAAACTTTTCTAGTTAGTGTAATCTAACAAGATGTACAACTTACTAGATTCGCATCATATCTAAAGTAGTTTTGTTTCAAAAACAAACATCTTCATTGCCGAAAAACTGTACTGTGTGAAATAAGCTAGTTCGGTTCTAGGAATCAGTTGCTTTCTACTGAAGAAGCTTTAGTGCAGCAAGTTCAAACTTTTCTACTTAGTGTAATCTAACAAGATGTACAACTTACTAGATTCGCATCATATCTAACGTAGTTTGTTTCAAAACAAACATCATCTTCATTGCCAAAAACTGTACTGTGTGAAATAAGTTAGTTCGGTTCTAGGAATCAGTTGCTTTCCTACGAAGAAGCTTTAGTGCAGCAAGTTCAAATTTTCTAGTTAGTGTAATCTAACAAGATGTACAACTTACTAGATTCGCATCATATCTAAAGTAGTTTGTTTCAAAAACAAACATCTTCATTGCCAAAAACTGTACTGTGTGAAATAAGTTAGTTCGGTTCTAGGAATCAGTTGCTTTCCTACGAAGAAGCTTTAGTGCAGCAAGTTCAAAATTTTCTAGTTAGTGTAATCTAACAAGATGTACAACTTACTAGATTCGCATCATATCTAAAGTAGTTTGTTTCAAAAACAAACATCTTCATTGCCGAAAACTGTACTGTGTGAAATAAGCTAGTTCGGTTCTAGGAATCAGTTGCTTTCCTACGAAGAAGCTTTAGTGCAGCAAGTTCAAACTTTTCTATTTAGTGTAATCTAACAAGATGTACAACTTACTAGATTCGCATCATATCTAAAGTAGTTTGTTTGAAAAACAAACATCTTCATTGCCGAAAACTGTACTGTGTGAAATAAGCTAGTTCGGTTCTAGGAATCATTTGCTTTCCTACGAAGAAGCTTTAGTGCAGCAAGTTCAAACTTTTCTAGTTAGTGTAATCTAACAAGATGTACAACTTACTAGATTCGCATCATATCTAAAGTAGTTTGTTTGAAAAACAAACATCTTCATTATGAAAACTGTACTGTGTGAAATAAGCTAGTTCGGTTCTAGGAATCAGTTGCTTTCCTACGAAGAAGCTTTAGTGCAGCAAGTTCAAACTTTTCTAGTTAGTGTAATCTAACAAGATATACAACTTACTAGATTCGCATCATATCTAACGTAGTTTGTTTGAAAAACAAACATCTTCATTGCCGAAAACTGTACTGTGTGAAATAAGCTAGTTCGGTTCTAGGAATCAGTTGCTTTCCAACGGAAGAAGCTTTAGTGCAGCAAGTTCAAACTTTTCTAGTTAGTGTAATCTAACAAGATGTACAACTTACTAGATTCGCATCAAATCTAACGTAGTTTGTTTGAAAAACAAACATCTTCATTGCCGAAAACTGTACTGTGTGAAATAAGCTAGTTCGGTTCTAGGAATCAGTTGCTTTCCTACGAAGAAGCTTTTGTGCAGCAAGTTCAAACTTTTCTAGTTAGTGTAATCTAACAAGATACAAACTTACTAGATTCGCATCATATCTAAAGTAGTTTGTTTCAAAAACAAACATCTTCATTGCCGAAAACTGTACTGTGTGAAATAAGCTAGTTCGGTTCTAGGAATCAGTTGCTTTCCTACGAAGAAGCTTTAGTGCAGCAAGTTCAAACTTTTCTAGTTAGTTTAATCTAACAAGATGTACAACTTACTAGATTCGCATCATATCTATAGTAGTTTGTTAAAAACAAACATCTTCATTGCCGAAAACTGTACTGTGTGAAATAAGCTAGTTCGGTTCTAGGAATCAGTTGCTTTCCTACGAAGAAGCTTTAGTGCAGCAAGTTCAATCTTTTCTTGTTAGTGTAATCTAACAAGATGTACAACTTACTAGATTCGCATCATATCTAAAGTAGTTTGTTTCAAAAACAAACATCTTCATTGCCGAAAACTGTACTGTGTGAAATAAGCTAGTTCGGTTCTAGGAATCAGTTGCTTTCCTACGAAGAAGATTTAGTGCAGCAAGTTCAAACTTTTCTACTTAGTGTAATCTAACAAGATGTACAACTTACTAGATTCGCATCATATCTAAAGTAGTTTGTTTCAAAAACAAACATCTTTATTTCCAAAAACTTTACTGTGTGAAATAAGCTATTTCGGTTCTAGGAATCAGTTGCTTTCCTATGAAGAAGCCTTAATGCAGCAAGTTCAAACGTTTCTAGTTAGTGTAATCTAAAAAGATGTACAAGTTACTAGATTCGCATCATACCTAACGTAGTTTGTTTGAAAAACAAACATCTTCATTGCCAAAAACTGTACTGTGTGAAATAAGCTAGTTCAGTTCTAGGAATCAGGTGCTTTCCTACGAAGAAGCTTTAGTGCAGCAAGTTCAAATTTTTCTACTTAGTGTAATCTAACAAAATGTACAACTTACTAGATTCGCATTATATCTAAAGTAGTTTGTTTCAAAAACAAACATCTTCATTTTAAAACTGTACTGTGTGAAATAAGCTAGTTCGGTTCTAGGAATCAGTTGCTTTTTCCTACGAAGAAGCTTTAGTGCAGCAAGTTCAAACTTTTCTAGTTAGTGTAATCTAACAAGTTGTACAACTTACTAGATTCGCATCATATCTAAAGTAGTTTGTTTCAAAAACAAACATCTTTATTTCCGAAAACTGTACTGTGTGAAATAAGCTATTTCGGTTCTAGGAATCAGTTGCTTTCCTATGAAGAAGCTTTAGTGCAGCAAGTTCAAACTTTTCTAGTTAGTGTAATCTAACAAGATGTACAACTTACTAGATTCGCATCATACCTAACGTAGTTTGTTTCAAAAACAAACATCTTCATTGCGGAAAACTGTACTGTGTGAAATAGGCTAGTTCGGTTCTAGGAATCAGTTGCTTTCCTACGAAGAAGCTTTAGTGCAGCAAGTTCAAACTATTCTACTTAGTGTAATCTAACAAAATGTACAACTTACTAGATTCGCATCATATCTAAAGTAGTTTGTTTGAAAAACAAACATCTTCATTGCCGAAAACTGTACTGTGTGAAATAAGCTAGTTCGGTTCCAGGAATCACTTGCTTTCCTACGAAGAAGCTTTAGTGCAGCAAGTTCAAACTTTTCCAGTTAGTGTAATCTAACAAGATGTACAACTTACTAGATTCGCATCATATCTAACGTAGTTTGTTTGAAAAACAAACAGCTTCATTGCTGAAAACTGTACTGTGTGAAATAAGCTAGTTCGGTTCTAGGAATCAGTTGCTTTCCTACGAAGAAGCTTTAGTGCAGCAAGTTCAAACTTTTCTAGTTAGTGTAATCTAACAAGATGTACAACTTACTAGATTTGCATTATATCTAAAGTAGTTTGTTTCAAAAACAAACATCTTCATTGCCGAAAACTGTACTGTGTGAAATAAGCTAGTTCGGTTCTAGGAATCAGTTGCTTTCCTACGAAGAAGCTTTAGTGCAGCAAGTTCAAACTTTTCCAGTTAGTGTAATCTAACAAGATGTACAACTTCCTAGATTCGCATCATATCAAACGTAGTTTGTTTGAAAAACAAACATCTTCATTGCCGAAAACTGTACTGTGTGAAATAAGGTAGTTAGGTTCTAGGAATCAGTTGCTTTCCTACAAAGAATTTTTAGTGCAGCAACTACAAAACTTCCTTGTTTGTGTAGTCTAACAAGATGTACAACTTACTAGTTTCGCTTCATTTGTAATGTAGTTTGTTTAGAAAACAAACATCCTCATTGCCAAACACTGTACTGTGTTGAAATAAGCTAATTCGGTTCTAGGAATCAGTTGCTTTCCTACGAAGAAGCTTTAGTGCAGCAAGTTCAAACTTTTCTAGTTAGTGTAATCTAACAAGATGTACAACTTACTAGATTCGCATCATATCTAACGTAGTTTGTTTGCAAAACAAACATCTTCATTGCCGAAAACTGTACTGTGTGAAATAAGCTAGTTCGGTTCTAGGAATCAGTTGCTTTCCTACGAAGAAGCTTTAGTGCAGCAAGTTCAAACTTTTCTAGTTAGTGTAATCTAACAAGATGTACAACTTACTAGATTCGCATCATATCTAACGTAGTTTGTTTGAAAAACAAACATCTTCATTGCCAAAACTGTACTGTGTGAAATAAGCTAGTTCGGTTCTAGGAATCAGTTGCTTTCCTACTGAAAGAAGCTTTAGTGCAGCAAGTTCAAACTTTTCTAGTTAGTTTAATCTAACAAGATGTACAACTTACTAGATTCGCATCATGTCTATAGTAGTTTGTTAAAAACAAACATCTTCATTGCCGAAAACTGTACTGTGTGAAATGAGCTAGTTCGGTTCTAGGAGTCAGTTGCTTTCCTACGAAGAAGCTTTAGTGCAGCAAGTTCAATCTTTTCTTGTTAGTGTAATCTAACAAGATGTACAACTTACTAGATTCGCATCATATCTAAAGTAGTTTGTTTCAAAAACAAACATCTTCATTGCCGAAAACTGTACTGTGTGAAATAAGCTAGTTCGGTTCTAGGAATCAGTTGCTTTCCTACGAAGAAGCTTTAGTGCAGCAAGTTCAAACTTTTCTAGTTAGTGTAATCTAACAAGATGTACAACTTACTAGATTCGCATCATATCTAAAGTAGTTTGTTTCAAAAACAAACATCTTTATTTCCGAAAACTTTACTGTGTGAAATAAGCTATTTCGGTTCTAGGAATCAGTTGCTTTCCTATGAAGAAGCTTTAATGCAGCAAGTTCAAACTTTTCTAGTTAGTGTAATCTAAAAAGATGTACAAGTTACTAGATTCGCATCATACCTAACGTAGTTTGTTTGAAAAACAAACATCTTCATTGCCAAAAACTGTACTGTGTGAAATAAGCTAGTTCAGTTCTAGGAATCAGGTGCTTTCCTACGAAGAAGCTTTAGTGCAGCAAGTTCAAATTTTTCTACTTAGTGTAATCTAACAAAATGTACAACTTACTAGATTCGCATTATATCTAAAGTAGTTTGTTTCAAAAACAAACATCTTCATTGCCGAAAACTGTACTGTGTGAAATAAGCTAGTTCGGTTCTAGGAATCAGTTGCTTTCCTACGAAGAAGCTTTAGTGCAGCAAGTTCAAACTTTTCTAGTTAGTGTAATCTAACAAGTTGTACAACTTACTAGATTCGCATCATATCTAAAGTAGTTTGTTTCAAAAACAAACATCTTTATTTCGAAAAAACTGTACTGTGTGAAATAAGCTATTTCGGTTCTAGGAATCAGTTGCTTTCCTATGAAGAAGCTTTAGTGCAGCAAGTTCAAACTTTTCTAGTTAGTGTAATCTAACAAGATGTACAACTTACTAGATTCGCATCATATCTAACGTAGTTTGTTTCAAAAACAAACATCTTCATTATGAAAACTGTACTGTGTGAAATAAGCTAGTTCGGTTCTAGGAATCAGTTGCTTTCCTACGAAGAAGCTTTAGTGCAGCAAGTTCAAACTATTCTACTTAGTGTAATCTAACAAAATGTACAACTTACTAGATTCGCATCATATCTAAAAGTAGTTTGTTTGAAAAACAAACATCTTCATTGCCTGAAAAACTGTACTGTGTGAAATAAGCTAGTTCGGTTCCAGGAATCACTTGCTTTCCTACGAAGAAGCTTTAGTGCAGCAAGTTCAAACTTTTCTAGTTAGTGTAATCTAACAAGATGTACAACTTACTAGATTCGCATCATATCTAACGTAGTTTGTTTGAAAAACAAACAGCTTCATTGCTGAAAACTGTACTGTGTGAAATAAGCTAGTTCGGTTCTAGGAATCAGTTGCTTTCCTACGAAGAAGCTTTAGTGCAGCAAGTTCAAACTTTTCTAGTTAGTGTAATCTAACAAGATGTACAACTTACTAGATTTGCATTATATCTAAAGTAGTTTGTTTCAAAAACAAACATCTTCATTGCCGAAAACTGTACTGTGTGAAATAAGCTAGTTCGGTTCTAGGAATCAGTTGCTTTCCTACGAAGAAGCTTTAGTGCAGCAAGTTCAAACTTTTCCAGTTAGTGTAATCTAACAAGATGTACAACTTCCTAGATTCGCATCATATCTAACGTAGTTTGTTTGAAAAACAAACATCTTCATTGCCGAAAACTGTACTGTGTGAAATAAGCTAGTTAGGTTCTAGGAATCAGTTGCTTTCCTACAAAGAATTTTTAGTGCAGCAACTACAAAACTTCCTTGTTTGTGTAGTCTAACAAGATGTACAACTTACTAGTTTCGCTTCATTTGTAAAGTAGTTTGTTTAGAAAACAAACATCCTCATTGCCAAACACTGTACTGTGTTGAAATAAGCTAATTCGGTTCTAGGAATCAGTTGCTTTCCTACGAAGAAGCTTTAGTGCAGCAAGTTCAAACTTTTCTAGTTAGTGTAATCTAACAAGATGTACAACTTACTAGATTCGCATCATATCTAACGTAGTTTGTTTGCAAAACAAACATCTTCATTGCCGAAAACTGTACTGTGTGAAATAAGCTAGTTCGATTCTAGGAATCAGTTGCTTTCCTACGAAGAAGCTTTAGTGCAACAAGTTCAAACTTTTCTAGTTAGTGTAATCTAACAAGATGTACAACTTACTGGATTCGCATCATATCAAACGTAGTTTGTTTGAAAAACAAACATCTTCAATGCCGAAAACTGTACTGTGTGAAATAAGCTAGTTCGGTTCTAGGAATCAGTTGCTTTCCTACGAAGAAGCTTTAGTGCAGCAAGTTCAAACTTTTCTAGTTAGTTTAATCTAACAAGATGTACAACTTACTAGATTCGCATCATGTCTATAGTAGTTTGTTAAAAACAAACATCTTCATTGCCGAAAACTGTACTGTGTGAAATGAGCTAGTTCGGTTCTAGGAGTCAGTTGCTTTCCTACGAAGAAGCTTTAGTGCAGCAAGTTCAAACTTTTCTTGTTAGTGTAATCTAACAAGATGTACAACTTACTATATTCGCATCATATCTAAAGTAGTTTGTTTCAAAAACAAACATCTTCATTGCCGAAAACTGTACTGTGTGAAATAAGCTAGTTCGGTTCTAGGAATCAGTTGCTTTCCTACTAAGAAGATTTTTAGTGCAGCAAGTTCAAACTTTTCTACTTAGTGTAATCTAACAAGATGTACAACTTACTAGTTTCGCATCATATCTAAAGTAGTTTGTTTCAAAAACAAACATCTTTATTTCAGAAAACTGTACTGTGTGAAATAAGCTATTTCGGTTCTAGGAATCAGTTGCTTTCCTATGAAGAAGCTTTAATGCAGCAAGTTCAAACTTTTCTAGTTAGTGTAATCTAAAAAGATGTACAAGTTACTAGATTCGCATCATATCTAACGTAGTTTGTTTCAAAAACAAACATCTTCATTGCGAAAAACTGTACTGTGTGAAATAAGCTAGTTCAGTTCTAGGAATCAGGTGCTTTCCTACAAAGAAGCTTTAGTGCAGCAAGTTCAAATTTTTCTACTTAGTGTAATCTAACAAAATGTACAACTTACTAGATTCGCATTATATCTAAAGTAGTTTGTTTCAAAAACAAACATCTTCATTGCCGAAAACTGTACTGTGTGAAATAAGCTAGTTCGGTTCTAGGAATCAGTTGCTTTCCTACGAAGAAGCTTTAGTGCAGCAAGTTCAAACTTTTCTAGTTAGTGTAATCTAACAAGATGTACAACTTACTAGATTCGCATCATATCTAAAGTAGTTTGTTTCAAAAACAAACATCTTTATTTCCGAAAACTGTACTGTGTGAAATAAGCTATTTCGGTTCTAGGAATCAGTTGCTTTCCTATGAAGAAGCTTTAGTGCAGCAAGTTCAAACTTTTCTAGTTAGTGTAATCTAACAAGATGTACAACTTAATAGTTTCATCACTTCTAATATTTGTTTCAAAAACAAACATCTTCATTGCCGAAAACTGTACTGTGTGAAATAAGTTAGTTCGGTTCTAGGAATCAGTTGCTTTCCTACAAAGAAGGTTTAGTGCAGGAACTACAAACCTTCGTTGTTTGTGTAGTCTAACAAGATGTACAACTTACTAGTTTCGCTTCATTTGTAAAGTAGTTTGTTTAGAAAACAAACATCTTCATTGCCGAAAACTGTACTGTGTGAAATAAGCTAGTTCGGTTCTAGGAATCAGTTGCTTTTTCCTGAAGAAGCTTTAGTGCAGCAAGTTCAGACTTTTCTAGTTAGTGTAATCTAACAAGATGTACAACTTACTAGATTCGCATCATATCTAAAGTAGTTTGTTTCAAAAACAAACATCTTCATTGCCGAAAACTGTACTGTGTGAAATAAGTTTGTTCGTTTCTAGGAATCAGTTTTTCCTACGAAGAAGCTTTAGTGCAGCAAGTTCAAACTTTTCTAGTTAGTGTAATCTAACAAGATGTACAACTTACTAGATTCGCATCATATCTAACGTAGTTTGTTTCAAAAAAAATCTTCATTCCGAAAACTGTACTGTGTGAAATAAGCTAGTTCGGTTCTAGGAATCAGTTGCGTTCCTACAAAGAAGCTTTAGTGCAGCAAGTTCAAACTTTTGTAGTTAGTGTAATCTAACAAGATGTACAACTTACTAGATTCGCATCATATATCTAAAGTAGTTTGTTTGAAAAACAAACATCTTCATTCGAAAACTGTACTGTGTGAAATAAGCTAGTTCGGTTCTAGGAATCAGTTGCTTTCCCTACTGAAGAAGCTTTAGTGCAGCAAGTTCAAACTTTTCTAGTAAGTGTAATCTAACAAGATGTACAACTTACTAGATTCGCATCATATCAAACGAGTTTGTTTGAAAAACAAACATCTTCATTGCCTCAAAAACTGTACTGTGTGAAATAAGCTAGTTCGGTTCTAGGAATCAGTTGCTTTCCTACGAAGAAGCTTTAGTGCAGCAAGTTCAAACTTTTCTAGTTAGTGTAATCTAACAAGATGTACAACTTTACTAGATTCGCATCATATCTAAAGTAGTTTGTTTCAAAAACAAACATCTTCATTCCCGAAAAACTGTACTGTGTGAAATAAGCTAGTTAGGTTCTAGGAATCAGTTGCTTTCCCTGAAGAAGCTTTAGTGCAGCAAGTTCAAACTTTTCTACTTAGTGTAATCTAACAAGATGTACAACTTACTAGATTCGCATCATATCTAACGTAGTTTGTTTCAAAAACAAACATCTTCATTTTTTAAAAAACTGTACTGTGTGAAATAAGCTAGTTCGGTTCTAGGAATCAGTTGCTTTCCTACGAAGAAGCTTTAGTGCAGCAAGTTCAAACTTTTCTAGTTAGTGTAATCTAACAAGATGTACAACTTACTAGATTCGCATCATATCTAACGTAGTTTGTTTGAAAAACAAACATCTTCATTGCCGAAAATTGTACTGTGTGAAATAAGCTAGTTCGGTTCTAGGAATCAGTTGCTTTCCTACGAAGAAGCTTTAGTGCAGCAAGTTCAAACTTTTCTAGTTAGTGTAATCTAACAAGATGTACAACTTACTAGATTCGCATCATATCTAAACGTAGTTTGTTTCAAAAACAAACATCTTCATTACCGAAAACTGTACTGTGTGAAATAGCTAGTTCGGTTCTAGGAATCAGTTGTTTTCCTCTCTGAAGAAGCTTTAGTGCAGCAAGTTCAAACTTTTCTAGTTAGTGTAATCTAACAAGATGTACAACTTACTAGATTCGCATCATATCTAAAGTAGTTTGTTTCAAAAACAAACATCTTCATTGCCGAAAACTGTACTGTGTGAAATAAGCTAGTTCGGTTCTAGGAATCAGTTGCTTTTCCTACGAAGAAGGTTTAGTGCAGCAAGTTCAAACCTTTTCTTGTTTGTGCAGTCTAACAAGATGTACAACTTACTAGTTTCGCATCATGTAAAGTAGTTTGTTTTCAAAAACAAACATCTTCATTGCCGAAAACTGTACTGTGTGAAATAAGCTAGTTCGGTTCTAGGAATCAGTTGCTTTCCTACGAAGAAGCTTTAGTGCAGCAAGTTCAAACTTTTCTAGTTAGTGTAATCTAACAAGATGTACAACTTACTAGATTCACATCATATCTAACGCAGTTTGTTTCAAAAACAAACATCTTCATTGCCGAAAACTGTACTGTGTGAAATAAGTTAGTTCGGTTCTAGGAATCAGTTGCTTTCCTACAAAGAAGGTTTAGTGCAGCAAGTTCAAACTTTTCTAGTTAGTGTAATCTAACAAGATATACAACTTACTAGATTCGCATCATATCTAACATAGTTTGTTTCAAAAACAAACATCTTCATTGCCGAAAACTGTACGGTGTGAAATAAGCTAGTTCGGTTCTAGGAGTCAATTGCTTTCCTACGAAGAAGCTTTAGTGCAGCAACTACAAACCTTCCTTGTTTGTGTAGTCTAACAAGATGTACAACTTACTAGTTTCGCTTCTTGTGTAAAGTAGTTTGTTTAGAAAACAAACATCCTCATTGCCGAACACTGTACTGTGTGAAATAAGCTAATTCGGTTCTAGGAATCAGTTGCTTTCCTACGAAGAAGCTTTAGTGCAGCAAGTTCAAACTTTTCTAGTTAGTGTAATCTAACAAGATGTACAACTTACTAGATTCACATCATATCTAACGCAGTTTGTTTCAAAAACAAACATCTTCATTGCCGAAAACTGTACTGTGTGAAATAAGTTAGTTCGGTTCTAGGATCAGTTGCTTTCCTACAAAGAAGGTTTAGTGCAGCCACTTCAAACTTTTCTAGTTAGTGCAGTCTAACAAGAAGTACAACTTACCTGTTTGTCTTCATATATAAAGTAGTTTTTTCCAAAAACAAACATCTTCATTGCCGAACACTGTACTGTGTGAAATAAGCTAGTTTGGTTCTAGGAATCAGTTCCGTTCCTCCGAAAAAGGTTTAGTGCAGCAAGTTCAAACTTTTCTAGTTAGTGTAATCTAACAAGATGTACAACTTAATAGTTTCATTTCATTTCTACAGCAGTTTGTTTAGAACACATACATCTTCATTGCCGAAAACTGTACTGTGTGAAATAAGTTAGTTCGGTTCTCTGATTCAGTTGCTTTCCTACGAAGAAGGTTTAATGCAGCAACTTCAAATATTTCTAGTTAGTGTAATCTAAGACCATGTACAAATTAGTAGTTTAATTTCATTTCTAAAGAAGTTTGGTTAGAAAACATACATCTTCATTGGCGAAGACTGTGCTGTGTGAATTAAGCTAGTTTTGTTCTAGGAATCAGTTCCTTTCCTACGTAGAAGGTTTAGTGCAGCAATTTCAAACCTTCCTTGTTTGTGTAGTCTAACAAGATGTACAACTTACTAGTTTCGCTTCATTTCGAAAGTAGTTTCTTTAGAAAACAAACATCTTCATTGCTGAACACTGTACTGTGT
Source organism: Orientallactaga sibirica (assembly GCA_036365145.1). NCBI lineage: Eukaryota > Metazoa > Chordata > Mammalia > Rodentia > Dipodidae > Orientallactaga > Orientallactaga sibirica. The sequence continues at coordinate 22,896 of JAEOAD010002479.1, forward strand.
GAAATAAGCTAGTTCGGTTCTAGGAATCAGTTGCTTTCCTACGAAGAAGCTTTAGTGCAGCAAGTTCAAACTTTTCTAGTTAGTGTAATCTAACAAGATGTACAACTTAATAATTTCACTTCATTTCTATGTTTAGAAAACATACATCTTCATTGCCGAAAACTGTACTGTGTGAAATAAGTTAGTTCGGTTCTAGGAATCAGTTGCTTTCCTACAAAGAAGGTTTAGTGCAGCAACTACAAACCTTCGTTGTTTGTGTAGTCTAACAAGATGTACAACTTACTAGTTTCGCTTCATTTGTAAAGTAGTTTGTTTAGAAAACAAACATCTTCATTACCGAACACTGTACTGTGTGAAATAAGCTAGTTCGGTTCTAAGAATCAGTTACTTTCCTACGAAGAAGCTTTAGTGCAGCAAGTTCAAACTTTTCTAGTTAGTGTAATCTAACAAGATGTACAACGTACTAGATTTGCATCATATCTAACGCAGTTTGTTTCAAAAAAAAACATCTTCATTCCCGAAAACTGTACTGTGTGAAATAAGCTAGTTCGGTTCTAGGAATCAGTTGCGTTCCTACGAAGAAGCTTTAGTGCAACAAGTTCAAACTTTTGTAGTTAGTGTAATCTAACAAGATGTACAACTTACTAGATTCGCATCATATCTAACGTAGTTTGTTTGAAAAACAAACATCTTCATTGCCGAAAACTGTACTGTGTGAAATAAGCTTGTTCGGTTCTAGGAATCAGTTGCTTTCCTACGAAGAAGCTTTAGTGCAACAAGTTCAAACTTTTCTAGTTAGTGTAATCTAACAAGATGTACAACTTACTGGATTCGCATCATATCAAACGTAGTTTGTTTGAAAAACAAACATCTTCATTGCGAAAAAAACTGTACTGTGGGAAATAAGCTAGTTCGGTTCTAGGAATCAGTTGCTTTCCTACGAAGAAGCTTTAGTGCAGCAAGTTCAAACTTTTCTAGTTAGTGTAATCTAACAAGATGTACAACTTACTAGATTCGCATCATATCTAAAGTAGTTTGTTTCAAAAACAAACATCTTCATTGCCGAAAACTGTACTTTGTGAAATAAGCTAGTTCGGTTCTAGGAATCAGTTGCTTTCCTACGAAGAAGCTTTAGTGCAGCAAGTTCAAACTTTTCTAGTTAGTGTAATCTAACAAGATGTACAACTTACTAGATTCGCATCATATCTAACGTAGTTTGTTTCAAAAACAAACATCTTCATTGCCGAAAACTGTACTGTGTGAAATAAGCTAGTTCGGTTCTAGGAATCAGTTGCTTTCCTACGAAGAAGCTTTAGTGCAGCAAGTTCAAACTTTTCTAGTTAGTGTAATCTAACAAGATGTACAACTTACTAGATTTGCATCATATCTAAAGTAGTTTGTTTCAAAAACAAACATCTTCATTGCCGAAAACTGTACTGTGTGAAATAAGCTAGTTCGGTTCTAGGAATCAGTTGCTTTCCTACAAAGAAGCTTTAGTGCAGCAAGTTCAAACTTTTCTAGTTAGTGTAATCTAACAAGATGTACAACTTACTAGATTCGCATCATATCTAACGTAGTTTGTTTCAAAAAACAAACATCTTCATTGCCAAAAAACTGTACTGTGTGAAATAAGCTAGTTCGGTTCTAGGAATCAGTTGCTTTCCTCTGAAGAAGCTTTAGTGCAGCAAGTTCAAACTTTTCTAGTTAGTGTAATCTAACAAGATGTACAACTTACTAGATTCGCATCATATCTAAAGTAGTTTGTTTCAAAAACAAACATCTTCATTGCCGAAAACTGTACTGTGTGAAATAAGCTAGTTCGGTTCTAGGAATCAGTTGCTTTCCTACGAAGAAGCTTTAGTGCAGCAAGTTCAAACTTTTTCCAGTTAGTGTAATCTAACAAGATGTACAACTTACTAATTCGCATCATATCTAACGTAGTTTGTTTCAAAAACAAACATCTTCATTGCCGAAAACTGTACTGTGTGAAATAAGCTAGATAGGTTCTAGGAATCAGTTGCTTTCCTACAAAGAATTTTTAGTGCAGCAAGTTCAAACTTTTCTTGTTAGTGTAATCTAACAAGATGTACAACTTACTAGTTTCGCATCATTTCTAAAGTAGTTTGTTTCAAAACAAACATCTTCATTGCCGAAAACTGTACTGTGTGAAATAAGCTAGTTCGGTTCTAGGAATCAGTTGCTTTCCCTCTGAAGAAGCTTTAGTGCAGCAAGTTCAAACTTTTCTAGTTAGTGTAATCTAACAAGATGTACAACTTACTAGATTCGCATCATATCTAACGTAGTTTGTTTCAAAAACAAACATCTTCATTGCGAAAACTGTACTGTGTGAAATAAGCTAGTTCGGTTCTAGGAATCAGTTGCTTTCCTACGAAGAAGCTTTAGTGCAGCAAGTTCAAACTTTTCTAGTTAGTGTAATCTAACAAGATGTACAACTTACTAGATTCGCATCATATCTAAAGTAGTTTGTTTCAAAAACAAACATCTTCATTGCGAAAACTGTACTGTGTGAAATAAGCTAGTTCGGTTCTAGGAATCAGTTGCTTTTCCTACGAAGAAGCTTTAGTGCAGCAAGTTCAAACTTTTCTAGTTAGTGTAATCTAACAAGATGTACAACTTACTAGATTTGCATCATATCTAAAGTAGTTTGTTTCAAAAACAAACATCTTCATTGCCGAAAACTGTACTGTGTGAAATAAGCTAGTTCGGTTCTAGGAATCAGTTGCTTTCCTCTGAAGAAGCTTTAGTGCAGCAAGTTCAAACTTTTCTAGTTAGTGTAATCTAACAAGATGTACAACTTACTAGATTCGCATCATATCTAACGTAGTTTGTTTCAAAAACAAACATCTTCATTGCCGAAAACTGTACTGTGTGAAATAAGCTAGTTCGGTTCTAGGAATCAGTTGCTTTCCTGAAGAAGCTTTAGTGCAGCAAGTTCAAACTTTTCTAGTTAGTGTAATCTAACAAGATGTACAACTTACTAGATTCGCATCATATCTAAAGTAGTTTGTTTCAAAAAACAAACATCTTCATTGCCGAAAACTGTACTGTGTGAAATAAGCTAGTTCGGTTCTAGGAATCAGTTGCTTTCCTACGAAGAAGCTTTAGTGCAGCAAGTTCAAACTTTTCTAGTTAGTGTAATCTAACAAGATGTACAACTTACTAGATTCGCATCATATCTAACGTAGTTTGTTTCAAAAACAAACATCTTCATTGCCGAAAACTGTACTGTGTGAAATAAGCTAGTTCGGTTCTAGGAATCAGTTGCTTTCCTACGAAGAAGCTTTAGTGCAGCAAGTTCAAACTTTTCCAGTTAGTGTAATCTAACAAGATGTACAACTTACTAGATTCGCATCATATCTAAAGTAGTTTGTTTCAAAAACAAACATCTTCATTGCCGAAAACTGTACTGTGTGAAATAAGCTAGTTCGGTTCTAGGAATCAGTTGCTTTTCTACGAAGAAGCTTTAGTGCAGCAAGTTCAAACTTTTCTACTTAGTGTAATCTAACAAGATGTACAACTTACTAGATTCGCATCATATCTTAAGTAGTTTGTTTCAAAAACAAACATCTTCATTGCCGAAAACTGTACTGTGTGAAATAAGCTAGTTCGGTTCTAGGAATCAGTTGCTTTCCTACGAAGAAGCTTTAGTGCAGCAAGTTCAAACTTTTCTAGTTAGTGTAATCTAACAAGATGAACAACTTACTAGATTTGCTTCATATCTAAAGTAGTTTGTTTCGAAAACAAACATCTTCATTGCCGAAAACTGTACTGTGTGAAATAAGCTAGTTCGGTTCTAGGAATCAGTTGCTTTCCTACGAAGAAGCTTTAGTGCAGCAAGTTCAAACTTTTCTAGTTAGTGTAATCTAACAAGATGTACAACTTACTAGATTCGCATCATATCTAACGTAGTTTGTTTCAAAAACAAACATCTTCATTGCCGAAAACTGTACTGTGTGAAATAAGCTAGTTCGGTTCTAGGAATCAGTTGCTTTCCTACAAAGAAGCTTTAGTGCAGCAAGTTCAAAACTTTTTCAGTTAGTGTAATCTAACAAGATGTACAACTTACTAGATTCGCATCATATCTAAAGTAGTTTGTTTCAAAAACAAACATCTTCATTGCCGAAAACTGTACTGTGTGAAATAAGCTAGTTCGGTTCTAGGAATCAGTTGCTTTCCTCTGAAGAAGCTTTAGTGCAGCAAGTTCAAACTTTTCTAGTTAGTGTAATCTAACAAGATGTACAACTTACTAGATTCGCATCATATCTAACGTAGTTTGTTTCAAAAACAAACATCTTCATTGCCGAAAACTGTACTGTGTGAAATAAGCTAGTTCGGTTCTAGGAATCAGTTGCTTTCCTCTGAAGAAGCTTTAGTGCAGCAAGTTCAAACTTTTCTAGTTAGTGTAATCTAACAAGATGTACAACTTACTAGATTCGCATCATATCTAAAGTAGTTTGTTTCAAAAACAAACATCTTCATTGCCGAAAACTGTACTGTGTGAAATAAGCTAGTTCGGTTCTAGGAATCAGTTGCTTTCTACGAAGAAGCTTTAGTGCAGCAAGTTCAAACTTTTCTAGTTAGTGTAATCTAACAAGATGTACAACTTACTAGATTCGCATCATATCTAACGTAGTTTGTTTCAAAAACAAACATCTTCATTGCCGAAAACTGTACTGTGTGAAATAAGCTAGTTCGGTTCTAGGAATCAGTTGCTTTCCTACGAAGAAGCTTTAGTGCAGCAAGTTCAAACTTTTCTAGTTAGTGTAATCTAACAAGATGTACAACTTACTAGATTTGCATCATATCTAAAGTAGTTTGTTTCAAAAACAAACATCTTCATTGCGAAAACTGTACTGTGTGAAATAAGCTAGTTCGGTTCTAGGAATCAGTTGCTTTCCTCTGAAAAGCTTTAGTGCAGCAAGTTCAAACTTTTCTAGTTAGTGTAATCTAACAAGATGTACAACTTACTAGATTCGCATCATATCTAACGTAGTTTGTTTCAAAAACAAACATCTTCATTGCCGAAAACTGTACTGTGTGAAATAAGCTAGTTCGGTTCTAGGAATCAGTTGCTTTCCTACGAAGAAGCTTTAGTGCAGCAAGTTCAAACTTTTTCTAGTTAGTGTAATCTAACAAGATGTACAACTTACTAGATTCGCATCATATCTCTAAAGTAGTTTGTTTCAAAAACAAACATCTTCATTGCCGAAAACTGTACTGTGTGAAATAAGCTAGTTCGGTTCTAGGAATCAGTTGCTTTCCTCTGAAGAAGAAGCTTTAGTGCAGCAAGTTCAAACTTTTCTAGTTAGTGTAATCTAACAAGATGTACAACTTACTAGATTCGCATCATATCTAAAGTAGTTTGTTTCAAAAACAAACATCTTCATTTCCGAAAACTGTACTGTGTGAAATAAGCTAGTTCGGTTCTAGGAATCAGTTGCTTTCCTATGAAGAAGCTTTAGTGCAGCAAGTTCAAACTTTTCTAGTTAGTGTAATCTAACAAGATGTACAACTTACTAGATTCGCATCATATCTAACGTAGTTTGTTTGAAAAACAAACATCTTCATTGCCGAAAACTGTACTGTGTGAAATAAGCTAGTTCGGTTCTAGGAATCAGTTGCTTTCCTACGAAGAAGCTTTAGTGCAGCAAGTTCAAACTTTTCTAGTTAGTGTAATCTAACAAGATGTACAACTTACTAGATTTGCATCATATCTAAAGTAGTTTGTTTCAAAAACAAACATCTTCATTGCCGAAAACTGTACTACTGTGTGAAATAAGCTAGTTCGGTTCTAGGAATCAGTTGCTTTCCTACGAAGAAGCTTTAGTGCAGCAAGTTCAAACTTTTCCAGTTAGTGTAATCTAACAAGATGTACAACTTACTAGATTCGCATCATATCTAACGTAGTTTGTTTCAAAAACAAACATCTTCATTGCCGAAAACTGTACTGTGTGAAATAAGCTAGTTAGGTTTCTAGGAATCAGTTGCTTTCCTGAAGAAGCTTTAGTGCAGCAAGTTCAAACTTTTCTAGTTAGTGTAATCTAACAAGATGTACAACTTACTAGATTTGCATCATATCTAAAGTAGTTTGTTTCAAAAACAAACATCTTCATTGCCGAAAACTGTACTGTGTGAAATAAGCTAGTTCGGTTCTAGGAATCAGTTGCTTTCCTACAAAGAAGCTTTAGTGCAGCAAGTTCAAACTTTTTTTCTAGTTAGTGTAATCTAACAAGATGTACAACTTACTAGATTCGCATCATATCTAAAGTAGTTTGTTTCAAAAACAAACATCTTCATTGCCGAAAACTGTACTGTGTGAAATAAGCTAGTTCGGTTCTAGGAATCAGTTGCTTTCCTACTAAGAAGCTTTAGTGCAGCAAGTTTCAAACTTTTCTAGTTAGTGTAATCTAAACAAGATGTAAACTTACTAGATTCGCATCATATCTAAAGTAGTTTGTTTCAAAAACAAACATCTTCATTGCCGAAAACTGTACTGTGTGAAATAAGCTAGTTCGGTTCTAGGAATCAGTTGCTTTCCTCTACGAGAAGAAGCTTTAGTGCAGCAAGTTCAAACTTTTCTAGTTAGTGTAATCTAACAAGATGTACAACTTACTAGATTCGCATCATATCTAAAGTAGTTTGTTTCAAAAACAAACATCTTCATTGCGAAAACTGTACTGTGTGAAATAAGCTAGTTCGGTTCTAGAATCAGTTGCTTTCCTCTGAAGAAGCTTTAGTGCAGCAAGTTCAAACTTTTCTAGTTAGTGTAATCTAACAAGATGTACAACTTACTAGATTCGCATCATATCTAAAGTAGTTTGTTTCAAAAACAAACATCTTCATTTCCGAAAAACTGTACTGTGTGAAATAAGCTAGTTCGGTTCTAGGAATCAGTTTGCTTTCCTATGAAGAAGCTTTAGTGCAGCAAGTTCAAACTTTTCTAGTTAGTGTAATCTAACAAGATGTACAACTTACTAGATTCGCATCATATCTAACGTAGTTTGTTTGAAAAACAAACATCTTCATTGCCGAAAACTGTACTGTGTGAAATAAGCTAGTTCGGTTCTAGGAATCAGTTGCTTTCCTACGAAGAAGCTTTAGTGCAGCAAGTTCAAACTTTTCTAGTTAGTGTAATCTAACAAGATGTACAACTTACTAGATTTGCGCATCATATCTAAAGTAGTTTGTTTCAAAAACAAACATCTTCATTGCGAAAACTGTACTGTGTGAAATAAGCTAGTTCGGTTCTAGGAATCAGTTGCTTTCCTACGAAGAAGCTTTAGTGCAGCAAGTTCAAACTTTTCCAGTTAGTGTAATCTAACAAGATGTACAACTTACTAGATTCGCATCATATCTAAAGTAGTTTGTTTCAAAAACAAACATCTTCATTGCCGAAAACTGTACTGTGTGAAATAAGCTAGTTAGGTTCTAGGGAATCAGTTGCTTTCCTACAAAGAAGCTTTAGTGCAGCAAGTTCAAACTTTTCTAGTTAGTGTAATCTAACAAGATGTACAACTTACTAGTTTTGCATCATTTCTAAAGTAGTTTGTTTCAAAAACAAACATCTTCATTGCCGAAAAACTGTACTGTGTGAAATAAGCTAGTTCGGTTCTAGGAATCAGTTGCTTTCCTCTGAAGAAGCTTTAGTGCAGCAAGTTCAAACTTTTCTAGTTAGTGTAATCTAACAAGATGTACAACTTACTAGATTCGCATCATATCTAACGTAGTTTGTTTCAAAAACAAACATCTTCATTGCCGAAAACTGTACTGTGTGAAATAAGCTAGTTCGGTTCTAGGAATCAGTTGCTTTTCTACTAAGAAGCTTTAGTGCAGCAAGTTCAAACTTTTCTAGTTAGTGTAATCTAACAAGATGTACAACTTACTAGATTCGCATCATATCTAAAGTAGTTTGTTTGAAAAACAAACATCTTCTTTGCCGAAAACTGTACTGTGTGAAATAAGCTAGTTCGGTTCTAGGAATCAGTTGCTTTCCTGAAGAAGCTTTAGTGCAGCAAGTTCAAACTTTTTCAGTTTAGTGTAATCTAACAAGATGTACAACTTACTAGATTCGCATCATATCTAACGTAGTTTGTTTCAAAAACAAACATCTTCATTGCCGAAAACTGTACTGTGTGAAATAAGCTAGTTCGGTTCTAGGAATCAGTTGCTTTCCTCTGAAGAAGCTTTAGTGCAGCAAGTTCAAACTTTTCTAGTTAGTGTAATCTAACAAGATGTACAACTTACTAGATTCATCATCATCTAAAGTAGTTTGTTTCAAAAACAAACATCTTCATTGCCGAAAACTGTACTGTGTGAAATAAGCTAGTTCGGTTCTAGGAATCAGTTGCTTTCCTCTGAAGAAGCTTTAGTGCAGCAAGTTCAAACTTTTCTAGTTAGTGTAATCTAACAAGATGTACAACTTACTAGATTCGCATCATATCTAAAGTAGTTTGTTTCAAAAACAAACATCTTCATTTGCCGAAAACTGTACTGTGTGAAATAAGCTAGTTCGGTTCTAGAATCAGTTGCTTTCCTACGAAGAAGCTTTAGTGCAGCAAGTTCAAACTTTTCTAGTTAGTGTAATCTAACAAGATGTACAACTTACTAGATTCGCATCATATCTAAAGTAGTTTGTTTCAAAAACAAACATCTTCATTCCAAAACTGTACTGTGTGAAATAAGCTAGTTCGGTTCTAGGAATCAGTTGTTTTCCTACTGAAGAAGCTTTAGTGCAGCAAGTTCAAACTTTTCTAGTTAGTGTAATCTAACAAGATGTACAACTTACTAGATTTCATCATATCTAAAGTAGTTTGTTTCAAAAACAAACATCTTCATTGCCGAAAAAACTGTACTGTGTGAAATAAGCTAGTTCGGTTCTAGGAATCAGTTGCTTTCCTTCCTGAAGAAGCTTTAGTGCAGCAAGTTCAAACTTTTCTAGTTAGTGTAATCTAACAAGATGTACAACTTACTAGATTCGCATCATATCTAACGTAGTTTGTTTAAAAAACAAACATCTTCATTGCCGAAAACTGTACTGTGTGAAATAAGCTAGTTCGGTTCTAGGAATCAGTTGCTTTCCTATGAAGAAGCTTTAGTGCAGCAAGTTCAAACTTTTCTAGTTAGTGTAATCTAACAAGATGTACAACTTACTAGATTCACATCATATCTAAAGTAGTTTGTTTCAAAAACAAACATCTTCATTTCAAAAACTGTACTGTGTGAAATAAGCTAGTTCGGTTCTAGGAATCAGTTGCTTTCCTGAAGAAGCTTTAGTGCAGCAAGTTCAAACTTTTCTAGTTAGTGTAATCTAACAAGATGTACAACTTACTAGATTCGCATCATATCTAAAGTAGTTTGTTTGAAAAACAAACATCTTCATTGCCGAAAACTGTACTGTGTGAAATAAGCTAGTTCGGTTCTAGGAATCAGTTGCTTTCCTCTGAAGAAAGCTTTAGTGCAGCAAGTTCAAACTTTTCTAGTTAGTGTAATCTAACAAGATGTACAACTTACTAGATTCGCATCATATCTAAAGTAGTTTGTTTCAAAAACAAACATCTTCATTGCCGAAAACTGTACTGTGTGAAATAAGCTAGTTCGGTTCTAGGAATCAGTTGCTTTCCTCTGAAGAAGCTTTAGTGCAGCAAGTTCAAACTTTTCTAGTTAGTGTAATCTAACAAGATGTACAACTTACTAGATTTCGCATCATATCTAAAGTAGTTTGTTTCAAAAACAAACATCTTCATTGCCGAAAAAACTGTACTGTGTGAAATAAGCTAGTTCGGTTCTAGGAATCAGTTGCTTTCCTACGAAGAAGCTTTAGTGCAGCAAGTTCAAACTTTTCTAGTTAGTGTAATCTAACAAGATGTACAACTTACTAGATTCGCATCATATCTAAAGTAGTTTGTTTCAAAAACAAACATCTTCATTGCGAAAACTGTACTGTGTGAAAAATAAGCTAGTTCGGTTCTAGGAATCAGTTGCTTTTACCACGAAGAAGCTTTAGTGCAGCAAGTTCAAACTTTTCTAGTTAGTGTAATCTAACAAGATGTACAACTTACTAGATTGGCATCATATCTAAAGTAGTTTGTTTCAAAAACAAACATCTTCATTGCCGAAAACTGTACTGTGTGAAATAAGCTAGTTCGGTTCTAGGAATCAGTTGCTTTCCCTCTGAAGAAGCTTTAGTGCAGCAAGTTCAAACTTTTCTAGTTAGTGTAATCTAACAAGATGTACAACTTACTAGATTCGCATCATATCTAAAGTAGTTTGTTTCAAAAACAAACATCTTCATTGCCCGAAAACTGTACTGTGTGAAATAAGCTAGTTCGGTTCTAGGAATCAGTTGCTTTCCTCTGAAGAAGCTTTAGTGCAGCAAGTTCAAACTTTTTCTAGTTAGTGTAATCTAACAAGATGTACAACTTACTAGATTTGCATCATATCTAAAGTAGTTTGTTTCAAAAACAAACATCTTCATTGCCGAAAACTGTACTGTGTGAAATAAGCTAGTTCGGTTCTAGGAATCAGTTGCTTTCCTCTGAAGAAGCTTTAGTGCAGCAAGTTCAAACTTTTTCAGTTAGTGTAATCTAACAAGATGTACAACTTACTAGATTCGCATCATATCTAAAGTAGTTTGTTTGAAAAACAAACATCTTCATTTCGAAAAACTGTACTGTGTGAAATAAGCTAGTTAGGTTCTAGGAATCAGTTGCTTTCCTACAAAGAAGCTTTAGTGCAGCAAGTTCAAACTTTTCTTGTTTAGTGTAATCTAACAAGATGTACAACTTACTAGATTCGCATCATATCTAAAGTAGTTTGTTTCAAAAACAAACATCTTCATTGCCGAAAACTGTACTGTTTTGAAATAAGCTAGTTCGGTTCTAGGAATCAGTTGCTTTCCTCTGAAGAAGCTTTAGTGCAGCAAGTTCAAACTTTTCTAGTTAGTGTAATCTAACAAGATGTACAACTTACTAGATTCACATCATATCTATCTAAAATAGTTTGTTTCAAAAAACAAACATCTTCATTGCCGAAAACTGTACTGTGTGAAATAAGCTAGTTCGGTTCTAGGAATCAGTTGCTTTCCCTACGAAGAAGCTTTAGTGCAGCAAGTTCAAACTTTTTCTAGTTAGTGTAATCTAACAAGATGTACAACTTACTAGATTCGCATCATATCTAACGTAGTTTGTTTCAAAAACAAACATCTTCATTGCGAAAACTGTACTGTGTGAAATAAGCTAGTTCGGTTCTAGGAATCAGTTGCTTTCCTACGAAGAAGCTTTAGTGCAGCAAGTTCAAACTTTTCTAGTTAGTGTAATCTAACAAGATGTACAACTTACTAGATTCACATCATATCTAAAGTAGTTTGTTTCAAAAACAAACATCTTCATTTTCGAAAACTGTACTGTGTGAAATAAGCTAGTTCGGTTCTAGGAATCAGTTGCTTTCCTCTGAAGAAGCTTTAGTGCAGCAAGTTCAAACTTTTCTAGTTAGTGTAATCTAACAAGATGTACAACTTACTAGATTCGCATCATATCTAAAGTAGTTTGTTTCAAAAACAAACATCTTCATTACCGAAAACTGTACTGTGTGAAATAAGCTAGTTCGGTTCTAGGAATCAGTTGCTTTCCTCTGAAGAAGCTTTAGTGCAGCAAGTTCAAACTTTTCTAGTTAGTGTAATCTAACAAGATGTACAACTTACTAGATTCGCATCATATCTAAAGTAGTTTGTTTCAAAAACAAACATCTTCATTTGCCGAAAACTGTACTGTGTGAAATAAGCTAGTTCGGTTCTAGGAATCAGTTGCTTTCCCTCTGAAGAAGCTTTAGTGCAGCAAGTTCAAACTTTTCTAGTTAGTGTAATCTAACAAGATGTACAACTTACTAGATTTGCATCATATCTAAAGTAGTTTGTTTCAAAAACAAACATCTTCATTGCCGAAAACTGTACTGTGTGAAATAAGCTAGTTCGGTTCTAGGAATCAGTTGCTTTCCTACGAAGAAGCTTTAGTGCAGCAAGTTCAAACTTTTCCAGTTAGTGTAATCTAACAAGATGTACAACTTACTAGATTCGCATCATATCTAACGTAGTTTGTTTGAAAAACAAACATCTTCATTGCCGAAAACTGTACTGTGTGAAATAAGCTAGTTCGGTTCTAGGAATCAGTTGCTTTCCTACGAAAAGAATTTTTAGTGCAGCAAAGTTCAAACTTTTCTAGTTAGTGTAATCTAACAAGATGTACAACTTACTAGTTTAGCATCATATCTAAAGTAGTTTGTTTAAAAACAAACATCTTCATTGCTGAAAACTGTACTGTGTTGAAATAAGCTAGTTCGGTTCTAGGAATCAGTTGCTTTTCCTCTGAAGAAGCTTTAGTGCAGCAAGTTCAAACTTTTCTAGTTAGTGTAATCTAACAAGATGTACAACTTACTAGATTCGCATCATATCTAACGTAGTTTGTTTCAAAAACAAACATCTTCATTGCCGAAAACTGTACTGTGTGAAATAAGCTAGTTCGGTTCTAGGAATCAGTTGCTTTCCTCGAAGAAGCTTTAGTGCAGCAAGTTCAAACTTTTCTAGTTAGTGTAATCTAACAAGATGTACAACTTACTAGATTCGCATCATATCTAAAGTAGTTTGTTTCAAAAACAAACATCTTCATTACCAAAAACTGTACTGTGTGAAATAAGCTAGTTCGGTTCTAGGAATCAGTTGCTTTCCTCTGAAGAAGCTTTAGTGCAGCAAGTTCAAACTTTTCTAGTTAGTGTAATCTAACAAGATGTACAACTTACTAGATTCACATCATATCTAAAGTAGTTTGTTTCAAAAACAAACATCTTCATTGCCGAAAACTGTACTGTGTGAAATAAGCTAGTTCGGTTCTAGGAATCAGTTGCTTTCCTACGAAGAAGCTTTAGTGCAGCAAGTTCAAACTTTTCTAGTTAGTGTAATCTAACAAGATGTACAACTTACTAGATTCGCATCATATCTAACGTAGTTTGTTTGAAAAACAAACATCTTCATTGCCGAAAACTGTACTGTGTGAAATAAGCTAGTTCGGTTCTAGGAATCAGTTGCTTTCCCTGAAGAAGCTTTAGTGCAGCAAGTTCAAACTTTTCTAGTTAGTGTAATCTAACAAGATGTACAACTTACTAGATCGCATCATATCTAACGTAGTTTGTTTGAAAAACAAACATCTTCATTGCCGAAAACTGTACTGTGTGAAATAAGCTAGTTCGGTTCTAGGAATCAGTTGCTTTCCTATGAAGAAGCTTTAGTGCAGCAAGTTCAAACTTTTCTAGTTAGTGTAATCTAACAAGATGTACAACTTACTAGATTCGCATCATATCTAAAGTAGTTTGTTAAAAACAAACATCTTCATTGCCGAAAACTGTACTGTGTGAAATAAGCTAGTTCGGTTCTAGGAATCAGTTGCTTTCCTATGAAGAAGCTTTAGTGCAGCAAGTTCAAACTTTTCTAGTTAGTGTAATCTAACAGGATGTACAACTTACTAGATTCGCATCATATCTAAAGTAGTTTGTTTCAAAAACAAACATCTTCATTGCCGAAAAACTGTACTGTGTGAAATAAGCTAGTTCGGTTCTAGGAATCAGTTGCTTTCCTATGAAGAAGCTTTAGTGCAGCAAGTTCAAACTTTTTCTATTTAGTGTAATCTAACAAGATGTACAACTTACTAGATTCACATCATATCTAAAGTAGTTTGTTTGAAAAACAAACATCTTCATTGCCGAAAACTGTACTGTGTGAAATAAGCTAGTTAGGTTCTAGGAATCAGTTGCTTTCCTCTGAAGAAGCTTTAGTGCAGCAAGTTCAAACTTTTCTAGTTAGTGTAATCTAACAAGATGTACAACTTACTAGATTCGCATCATATCTAACGTAGTTTGTTTGAAAAACAAACATCTTCATTTCGAAAACTGTACTGTGTGAAATAAGCTAGTTCGGTTCTAGGAATCAGTTGCTTTCCTCTGAAGAAGCTTTAGTGCAGCAAGTTCAAACTTTTCTAGTTAGTGTAATCTAACAAGATGTACAACTTACTAGATTCACATCATATCTAAAAAGTTTGTTTCAAAAACAAACATCTTCATTGCCGAAAACTGTACTGTGTGAAATAAGCTAGTTCGGTTCTAGGAATCAGTTGCTTTCCTACGAAGAAGCTTTAGTGCAGCAAGTTCAAACTTTTCTAGTTAGTGTAATCTAACAAGATGTACAACTTACTAGATTTGCATCATATCTAAAGTAGTTTGTCAAAAACAAACATCTTCATTACCGAAAACTGTACTGTGTGAAATAAGCTAGTTCGGTTCTAGGAATCAGTTGCTTTCCCTGAAGAAGCTTTAGTGCAGCAAGTTCAAACTTTTCCAGTTAGTGTAATCTAACAAGATGTACAACTTCCTAGATTCGCATCATATCTCACGTAGTTTGTTTGAAAAACAAACATCTTCATTGCCGAAAACTGTACTGTGTGAAATAAGCTAGATAGTTTCTAGGGATCAGGTGCTTTCCTACAAAGAATTTTTAGTGCAGCAACTACAAAACTTCCTTGTTTGTGTAGTCTAACAAGATGTACAACTTACTAGTTTCGCATCATTTCTAAAGTAGTTTGTTTCAAAAACAAACATCTTCATTGCTGAACACTGTACTGTGTTGAAATAAGCTAGTTCGGTTCTAGGAATCAGTTGCTTTCCTCTGAAGAAGCTTTAGTGCAGCAAGTTCAAACTTTTTCTAGTTAGTGTAATCTAACAAGATGTACAACTTACTAGATTCGCATCATATCTAACGTAGTTTGTTCAAAAAACAAACATCTTCATTGCCGAAAACTGTACTGTGTGAAATAAGCTAGTTCGGTTCTAGGAATCAGTTGCTTTCCTCCGAAGATGCTTTAGTGCAGCAAGTTCAAACTTTTTCTAGTTAGTGTAATCTAACAAGATGTACAACTTACTAGATTTGCATCATATCTAAAGTAGTTTGTTTCAAAAACAAACATCTTCATTGCCGAAAACTGTACTGTGTGAAATAAGCTAGTTCGGTTCTAGGAATCAGTTGCTTTCTCTGAAGAAGCTTTAGTGCAGCAAGTTCAAACTTTTCTAGTTAGTGTAATCTAACAAGATGTACAACTTACTAGATTCGCATCATATCTAACGTAGTTTGTTTGAAAAACAAACATCTTCATTTCCGAAAACTGTACTGTGTGAAATAAGCTAGTTCGGTTCTAGGAATCAGTTGCTTTCCTCGAGAAGAAGCTTTAGTGCAGCAAGTTCAAACTTTTCTAGTTAGTGTAATCTAACAAGATGTACAACTTACTAGATTCACATCATATCTAAAGAAGTTTGTTTCAAAAACAAACATCTTCATTGCCGAAAACTGTACTGTGTGAAATAAGCTAGTTCGGTTCTAGGAATCAGTTGCTTTCCTACGAAGAAGCTTTAGTGCAGCAAGTTCAAACTTTTCTAGTTAGTGTAATCTAACAAGATGTACAACTTACTAGATTCGCATCATTTCTAACGTAGTTTGTTTGAACAACAAACATCTTCATTGTCGAAAACTGTACTGTGTGAAATAAGTTAGTTAGGTTCTAGGAATCAGTTGCTTTCCTACAAAGAATGTTTAGTGCAGAAACTACAAACCTTCCTTGTTTGTGTAGTCTAACAAGATGTACAACTTACTAGTTTCGCTTCATTTGTAAAGTAGTTTGTTTAGAAAACAAACATCCTCATTGCCAACCATGTACTGTGTGAAATAAGCTAATTCGGTTCTAGGAATCAGTTGCTTTCCTACGAAGAAGCTTTAATGCAGCAAGGTCAAACTTTTCTAGTTAGTGTAATCTAACAAGATGTACAACTTACTAGATTCACATCATATCTAACGCAGTTTGTTTCAAAAACAAACATCTTCATTGCCGAAAACTGTACTGTGTGAAATAAGTTAGTTCGGTTCTAGGAATCAGTTGCTGTCCTACAAAGAAGGTTTAGTACAGCAACTACAAACCTTCCTTGTTTGTGTAGTCTAACAAGATGTACAACTTACCTGTTTGTCTTCATATATAAAGTAGTTTTTTTCAAAAACAAACATCTTCATTGCCGAACACTGTACTGTGTGAAATGAGCTAGTTCGGTTCTAGGAATCAGTTGCTTTCCTACGAAGAAGCTTTAGTGCAGTAAGTTCAAACTTTTCTAGTTAGTGTAATCTAACAAGATGTACAACTTAGTAGTTTCATTTCATTTCTATAGCAGTTTGTTTTAAAAAACATACAGCTTCATTGCGAAAACTGTACTGTGTGAAATAAGTTAGTTCGGTTCTCAGGATTCAGTTGCTTTCCTCTGAAGAATGTTTAGTGCAGCAATTTCAAACATTTATAGTTAGTGTAATCTAGGAACATGTACAAATTAGTAGTTTCATTTCATTTCTAAAGAAGTTTGTTTCAAAAACAAACATCTTCATTGGCGAACTCTGTGCTGTGTGAAATAAGCAAGTTTGGTTCTAGGAATCAGTTGCTTTCCTACGAAGAAGGTTTAGTGCAGCAACTTCAAACCTTCCTTGTTTGTGTAGTCTAACAAGATGTACAACTTACTAGTATCGCTTCATTTCTAAAGTAGTTTCTTTATAAAACAAACATCTTCATTGCTGAACACTGTACTGTGTGAAATAAGCTAGTTCGGTTCTAGGAATCAGTTGCTTTCCTACGAAGAGGCTTTAGTGCAGCAAGTTCAAACTTTTCTAGTTAGTGTAATCTAAAAAGATGTACAACTTAATAGTTTCACTACATTTCTAAAGCAGTTTGTTTACAAAACATACATCTTCATTCCTGAAAACTATACTGTGTGAAATAAGTTAGTTCGGTTCTAGGAATCAGTTGCTTTCCTACAAAGAAGGTTTAGTGCAGCAACTACAAACCTTCCTTGTTTGTGTAGTCTAACAAGATGTACAAATTACTAGTTTCGCTTCATTTGTAAAGTAGTTTGTTTAGAAAACAAACATCTTCATTGCCGAACACTGTACTGTGTGAAACAAGCTAGTTCGGTTCTAGGAATCACTTGCTTTCCTACGAAGAAGCTTTAGTGCAGCAAGTTCAAACTTTTCTAGTTAGTGTAATCTAACAAGATGTACAACTTACTAGATTCGCATCATATCTAAAGTAGTTTGTTTCAAAAACAAACATCTTCATTGCCGAAAACTGTACTGTGTGAAATAAGCTAGTTCGGTTCTAGGAATCAGTTGCTTTCCTACGAAGAAGCTTTAGTGCAGCAAGTTCAAACTTTTCTAGTTAGTGTAATCTAACAAGATGTACAACTTAGTAGTTTCATTTCATTTCTATAGCAGTTTGTTTCAAAAACATACATCTTCATTGCGAAAACTGTACTGTGTGAAATAAGTTAGTTCGGTTCTAAGTTCAGTTGCTTTCCTCTGAAGAAGGTTTATTGCAGCAACTTCAAACATTTCTAGTTAGTGTCATCTAAGAACATGTACAAATTAGTAGTTTCATTTCATTTCTAAAGAAGTTTGCTTAGAAAACATACATCTTCATTGGCGAACACTGTGCTGTGTGAAGTAAGCTAGTTTGGTTCTAGGAATCAGTTGCTTTCCTACGAAGAAGGTTTAGTGCAGCAAATTCAAACATTCCTTGTTTGTGTAGTCTAACAAGATGTACAACTTGATAGACTCGCAGTATATCTATAGTAGTTTGTTTCAAAAACAAACATCTTCATTCCTGAAAACTGTACTGTGTGAAATAAGATAGTTCGGTTCTAGGAATCAGTTGCTTTCCTACGAAAAATCTTTAGTGCAGCAAGTTCAAACTTTTCTAGTTAGTGTAATCTAACAAGATGTACAAGTTAATAGTTTCACTTCATTTCTAAAGCAGTTTGTTTAGAAAACATACATCTTCATTGCCGAAAACTGTACTGTGTGAAATAAGTTAGTTCGGTTCTAGCAATCAGTTGCTTTCCTACAAAGAAGGTTTAGTGCAGCAACTTCAAACATTCCTTGTTTGTGTAGTCTAACAAGATGTACAATTTAATAGTTTCGCTTCATTTGTAAAGTAGTTTGTTTAGAAAACAAACATCTTCATTTTCGAACACTGTACTGTGTGAAATAAGCTAGTTCGGTTCTAGGAATCAGTTGCTTTCCTACGAAGAAGCTTTAGTGCAGCAAGTTCAAACTTTTCTAGTTAGTGTAATCTAACAAGATGTACAACTTACTAGATTCGCATCATATCTAAAGTAGTTTGGTTCAAAAACAAACATCTTCATTGCCGAAAACTGTACTGTGTGAAATAAGTTTTTTCGTTTCTAGGAATCACTTGCTTTCCTACGAAGAAGCTTTAGTGCAGTAAGTTCAAACTTTTCTAGTTAGTGTAATCTAACAAGATGTACCACTTACTAGATTCGCATCATATCTAAAGTAGTTTGTTTCAAAAACAAACATCTTCATTGCCGAAAACTGTACTGTGTGAAATAAGCTAGTTCGGTTCTAGGAATCAGTTGCTTTCCTACGAAGAAGCTTTAGTGCAGCAAGTTCAAACTTTTCTAGTTAGTGTAATCTAACAAGATGTACAACTTACTAGATTCGCATCATATCTAACGTAGTTTGTTTCAAAAACAAACATCTTCATTGCCGAAAACTGTACTGTTTGAAATAAGTTAGTTTGGTTCTAGGATTCAGTTGCTTTCCTACAAAGAAGGTTTAGTGCAGCAACTTCAAACTTTTTTAGTTAGTGCAGTCTAACAAGAGTACAACATACCTGTTTGTCTTCATATATAAAGCAGTTTTTTTCAAAAACAAACATCTTCATTGCCGAAACACTATACTGTGTGAAATAAGCTAGTTTGGTTCTAGGAATCAGTTCCGATCCTCTGAAGAAGGTTTAGTGCAGCAAGATCAAACTTTTCTATTTAGTGTAATCTAACAAGATATACAACTTAGCAGTGTCATTTCATTTCTATAGCAGTTTGTTTAGAAAACATACATCTTCATTGCCGAAAACTGTACTGTGTGAAATAAGTTAGTTCGGATCTCGGATTCAGTTGCTTTCCTACGAAGAAGGTTTAGTGCAGCAACTTCAAACATTTCTAGTCAGTGTAATATAAGAACCTGTACAAATTCGTAGTTTTTCTTCATTTCTAAAAAAGTTTGTTTAGAAAACATACATCTTCATTGGCGAACACTGTGCTGTGTGAAATAAGCTAGTTCGGTTCTAGGAATCAGTTGCTTTCCTACGAAGAAGCTTTAGTGCAGCAAGTTCAATCTTTTCTAGTTAGTGTAATCTAACAAGATGTACAACTTTCTAGATTCGCATCATATCTAAAGTAGTTTGTTTCAAAAACAAACATCTTCATTGCCGAAAACTGTACTGTGTGAAATATGCTAGTTCGGTTCTAGGAATCAGTTGCTTTCCTACGAAGAAGCTTTAGTGCAGCAAGTTCAAACTTTTCTAGTTAGTGTCATCTAAGAAGATGTACCACTTACTAGATTCGCATCATATGTAACGTAGTTTGTTTGAAAAACAAACATCTTCATTGCCGAAAACTGTACTGTGTGAAATAAGCTAGTTCGGTTCTAGGAATCAGTTGTTTTCCTACGAAGAAGCTTTAGTGCAGCAAGTTCAAACATTTTTAGTTAGTGTAATCTAACAAGATGTAAAACTTACTAGATTCGCACCATATCTAAAGTAGTTTGTTTCAAAAACAAACATCTTCATTGCCGAAAACTGTACTGTGTGAAATAATCTAGTTCGGTTCTAGGAATCAGTTGCTTTCCTACGAAGAAGGTTTAGTGCAGCAACTTCAAACCTTCCTTGTTTGTGTTGTCTAACAAGATGTACAACTTCCTAGTTTCGCTTCATTTCTAAAGTAGTTTCTTCAGAAAACAAACATCTTCATTGCCGAACACTGTAGTGTGTGAAATAAGCTAGTTCGGTTCTAGGAATCAGTTGCTTTCCTAAGAAGAAGCTTTAGTGGCGCAAGTTCAAACTTTTCTAGTTAGTGTAATCTAACAAGATGTACAACTTACTAGATTCGCATCATATCTAAAGTAGTTTGATTCAAAAACACACATCTTCATTGCCAAAAAATGTAGTGTGTGAAATAAGTTAGTTTGGTTCTAGGAATCAGTTGCTTTCCTACGAAGTAGCTTTAGTGCAGCAAGTTCAAACTTTTGTAGTTAGTGTATTCTAACAAGTTGTACAACTTAATAGATTCGCATCATATCTAAAGTAGTTTGTTTCAAAAACAAACATCTTCATTGCCGAAAACTGTACTGTGTGACATAAGGTAGTTCGGTTCTAGGAATCAGTTGCTTTTCTACTAAGAAGCTTTGGTGCAGCAAGTTCAAACTTTTCTAGTTAGTGTAATCTAACAAGATGTACAACTTACTATATTCGCATCATATCTAACGTAGTTTGTTTGAAAAACAAACATCTTCATTGCCGAAACTGTACTGTGTGAAATAAGCTAGTTCGGTTCTAGGAATCCGTTGGTTTCCTACGAAGAAGCTTTAGTGCAGCAAGTACAAACTTTTGTAGTTAGTGTAATCTAACAAGATGTACAACTTACTAGATTCGAATCATATCTAAAGTAGTTTGTTTCAAATACAAACATCGTCATTGCCGAAAACTGTACTGTGTGAAATAAGTTAGTTTGGTTCTAGGAATCAGTTGCTTTCCTACCAAGAAGGTTTAGTGCAGCAACTACAAACCTTCTTGTTTGTGTAGTCTAACAAGATGTACAACTTACTAGTTTCGCTTCATTTGTGAAGTAGTTTGTTTAGAAAACAAACATCTTCATTGCCGAACACTGTACTGTGTGAAATAATCTAGTTCGGTTCTAGGAATCAGTTGCTTTTCCTAAGAAGAAGCTTTAGTGCAGCAAGTTCAAACTTTTCTAGTTAGTGTAATCTAACAAGATGTACAACTTACTAGATTCGCATCATCTCTAACGTATTTTGTTTCAAAAACAAACATCCTCATGGCGAAAACTGTACTGTGTGAAATAAGTTAGTTCGGTTCTAGGAATCAGTTGCTTTCCTACAAAGAAGGTTTAGTGCAGCAACTTCAAACTTTTCTAGTTAGTGCATGTTAACAAGAATTACAACTTACCTGTTTGTCTTCATATATAACGTAGTTTTTTCAAAAACAAACATCTTCATTGCGAACACTGTACTGTGTGAAATAAGCTAGTTTGGTTCTAGGAATCAGTTCCGTTCCTCCGAAGAAGGTTTAGTGCAGCAAGTTCAAACTTTTCTAGTTAGTGTAATCTAACAAGATGTACAACTTAATAGTTTCACTTCATTTCTAAAGCAGTTTGTTTAGAAAACATACATCTCCATTGCTGAACACTGTACTGTGTCAAATAAGTTAGTTCGGTTCTAGGAATCAGTTGCTTTCCTACATAGAAGAAGGTTTAGTGCATCAACTACAAACCTTCCTTGTTTGTGTAGTCTAACAAGATGTACAACTTACTAGTTTCTCTTCATTTCTAAAGTAGTTTCTTTAGAAAACAAACATCTTCACTGCTTCTTGACACTGTACTGTGTAAAATAAGCTAGTTCGGTTCTAGGAATCAGTTGCTTTCCTACGAAGAATCTTTAGTGCAGCAAGTTCAAACTTTTCTAGTTAGTGTAATCTAACAAGATGTACAACTTACTAGATTCGCATCATATTTAAAGTAGGTTGTTTCAAAAACAAACATCTTCATTGCCGAAATCTGTACTGTGTGAAATCAGTTTGTTCGTTTCTAGGAATCAGTTGCTTTCCTATGAAGTAGCTTTAGTGCAGCAAGTTCAAATTTTTCTAGTTAGTATAATCTAACACGATGTACAACTTACTAGATTCGCATCATATCTAAAGGAGTTTGTTTCAAAAACAAACATTTTCATTGCTGAAAACTGTACTGTGTGAAATAAGCTAGTTCGTTTCTAGGAATCAGTTGCTTTCCTACTAAGAAGCTTTAGTGCAGCACGTTCAAACTTTTCTAGTTAGTGTAATCTAACAAGATGTACAACTTACTATATTCGCATCATATCTAAGGTAGTTTGTTTGAAAAACAAACATCTTCATTGCCGAAAACTGTACTGTGTGAAATAAGCTAGTTCGCTTCTAGGAATCAGTTGCTTTCCTACTAAGAAGGTTTAGTGCAGCAACTACAAACCTTCCTTGTTAATTAAGTCTAACAGGATGTACAACTTACTAATTTCGCTTCATTTGTAAAGTACTTTGTTTAGAAAACAAACATCTTCATTGCCAAACACTGTACTGTGTGAAATAACCTAGTTCGGTTTTGGAATCAGTTGCTTTCCTACGACGAAGCTTTAGTGCAGCAAGTTCAAACTTTTCTAGTTAGTGTAATCTAACAAGATGTACAACTTACTAGATTCGCGTCATATCTAACGTAGTTTGTTTCAAAAACAAACATCTTCATTGCCAAATACTGTACTGTGTGAAATAAGCTAGTTCGGTTCTAGGAATCAGTTGCTTTCCTACGAAGAAGCTTTAGTGCAGCAAGTTCAAACTTTTCTAGTTATTGTAATCTAACAAGATGTACAAGGTACTAGATTCGCATCATATCTAAAGTAGTTTGTTTCAAAAACAAATATCTTCATTGCCGAAAACTGTACTGTGGGAAATAAGCTAGTTCGGTTCTAGGAATCAGTTGCTTTCCTACGAAGAACTTTAGTGCAGCAAGATCAAACGTTTCTAGTTAGTGTAATCTAACAAGATATACAACTTACTAGATTTGCATCATATCTAACGTAGTTTGTTTGAAAAAAAAACATCTTCATTGCCGAAACCTGTACTGTGTGAAATAAGTTAGTTAGGTTCTAGGAATCAGTTGCTTTCCTACAAAGAAGGTTTAGTGCAGCAACTACAAACCTTCCTTGTTTGTGTAGTCTAACAAGATGTACAACTTACTAATTTCGCTTCATTTGTAAAGTAGTTTGTTTAGAAAACAAACATCTTCATTGCCGAACACTGTACTGTGTGAAATAAGCTACTTCGTTCTAGGAATCAGTTGCTTTCCAGGAAGAAGCTTTAGTGCAGCAAGTTCAAACTTTTCTAGTTAGTGTAATCTAACAAGATGTACAACTTACTATATTCGCATCATATCTAACATAGTTTGTTTGAAGAACAAACATCTTCATTGCCGAAACTGTATTGTGTGAAATAAGCTAGTTCGGTTCTAGGAATCCGTTGCTTTCCTACGAAGAAGCTTTAGTGCAGCAAGTACAAACTTTTCTAGTTAGTGTAATCTAACAAGATGTACAACTTACTTGATTCGAATCATATCTAAAGTAGTTTGTTTCAAATACAAACATCTTCATTGCCAAAAACTGTACTGTGTGAAATAAGTTAGTTTGGTTCTAGGAATCAGTTGCTTTCCTACCAAGAAGGTTTAGTGCAGCAACTACAAACCTTCTTGTTTGTGTAGTCTAACAAGATGTACAACTTACTAGTTTCGCTTCATTTGTGAAGTAGTTTGTTTAGAAAACAAACATCTTCATTGCCGAACACTGTACTGTGTGAAATAATCTAGTTCGGTTCTAGGAATCAGTTGCTTTCCTACGAAGAAGCTTTAGTGCAGCAAGTTCAAACTTTTCTAGTTAGTGTAATCTAACCAGATGTACAACTTACTAGATTCGCATCATCTCTAACGTATTTTGTTTCAAAAACAAACATCCTCATGGCCGAAAACTGTACTGTGTGAAATAAGTTAGTTCGGTTCTAGGAATCAGTTGCTTTCCTACAAAGAAGGTTTAGTGCAGCAACTTCAAACTTTTCTAGTTAGTGCATGCTAACAAGAATTACAACTTACCTGTTTGTCTTCATATATAACGTAGTTTTTTTCAAAAACAAACATCTTCATTGCCGAACACTGTACTGTGTGAAATAAGCTAGTTTGGTTCTAGGAATCAGTTCCGTTCCTCCGAAGAAGGTTTAGTGCAGCAAGTTCAAACTTTTCTAGTTAGTGTATTCTAACAAGATGTACAACTTAATAGTTTCACTTCATTTCTAAAGCAGTTTGTTTAGAAAACATACATCTTCATTGCTGAACACTGTACTGTGTCAAATAAGTTAGTTCGGTTCTAGGAATCAGTTGCTTTCCTACATAGAAGGTTTAGTGCATCAACTACAAACCTTCCTTGTTTGTGAAGTCTAACAAGATGTACAACTTACTAGTTTCTCTTCATTTCTAAAGTAGTTTCTTTAGAAAACAAACATCTTCATTGCCGAACACTGTACTGTGTAAAATAAGCTAGTTCGGTTCTAGGAATCAGTTGCTTTCCTACGAAGAAGCTTTAGTGCAGCAAGTTCAAACTTTTCTAGTTAGTGTAATCTAACAAGATGTACAACTTACTAGATTCGCATCATATTTAAAGTAGGTTGTTTCAAAAACAAACATCTTCATTGCCGAAAACTGTACTGTGTGAAATCAGTTTGTTCGTTTCTAGGAATCAGTTGCTTTCCTACGAAGTAGCTTTAGTGCAGCAAGTTCAAATTTTTCTAGTTAGTATAATCTAACACGATGTACAACTTACTAGATTCGCATCATATCTAAAGTAGTTTGTTTCAAAAACAAACATCTTCATTGCTGAGAACTGTACTGTGTGAAATAAGCTAGTTCGTTTCTTGGAATCAGTTGCTTTCCTACTAAGAAGCTTTAGTGCAGCACGTTCAAACTTTTCTAGTTAGTGTAATCTAACAAGATGTACAACTTACTATATTCGCATCATATCTAACGTAGTTTGTTTGAAAAACAAACATCTTCATTGCCGAAAACTGTACTGTGTGAAATAAGCTAGTTCGCTTCTAGGAATCAGTTGCTTTCCTACTAAGAAGGTTTAGTGCAGCAACTACAAACCTTCCTTGTTTGTTAAGTCTAACAGGATGTACAACTTACTAGTTTCGCTTCATTTGTAAAGTACTTTGTTTAGAAAACAAACATCTTCATTGCCAAACACTGTACTGTGTGAAATAACCTAGTTCGGTTTTGGAATCAGTTGCTTTCCTACGACGAAGCTTTAGTGCAGCAAGTTCAAACTTTTCTAGTTAGTGTAATCTTACAAGATGTACAACTTACTAGATTCGCATCATATCTAACGTAGTTTGTTTCAAAAACAAACATCTTCATTGCCGAACACTGTACTGTGTGAAATAAGCTAGTTCGGTTCTAGGAATCAGTTGCTTTCCTACGAAGAAGCTTTAGTGCAGCAAGTTCAAACTTTTCTAGTTATTGTAATCTAACAAGATGTACAACTTACTAGATTCGCACCATATCTAAAGTAGTTTGTTTGAAAAACAAACATCTTCCTTGCCGAAAACTGTATTGTGTGAAATAAGCTAGTTCGGTTCTAGGAATCAGTTGCTTTCCTACGAAGAAGCTTTAGTGCAGCAAGATCAAACGTTTCTAGTTATTGTAATCTAACAAGATATACAACTTACTAGATTCGCATGATATCTAACGTAGTTTGTTTGAAAAAAAATCTTCATTGCCGAAACCTGTACTGTGTGAAATAAGTTAGATAGGTTCTAGGAATCAGTTGCTTTCCTACAAAGAAGGTTTAGTGCAGCAACTACAAACCTTCCTTGTTTGTATAGTCTAACAAGATGTACAACTTACTAATTTCGCTTCATTTGTAAAGAAGTTTGTTTAGAAAACAAACATGTTCATTGCCGAACACTGTACTGTGTGAAATATGCTACTTCGTTCTAGGAATCAGTTGCTTTCCAGGAAGAAGCTTTAGTGCAGCAAGTTCAAACTTTTCTAGTTAGTGTAATCTAACAAGATGTACAACTTACTAGATTCCCATCATATCTAACGTAGTTTGTTTCAAAAACAAACATCTTCATGGCCCAAAACTGTACTGTGTGAAATAAGTTAGTTCGGTTCTAGGAATCAGTTGCTTTCATACAAAGAAGTTTTAGTGCAGCAACTTCAAACTTTTCTAATTAGTGCAGTCTAACAAGAAGTACAACTTACCTGTTTGTCTTCATATATAAAGCAGTTTTTTTCAAAGCAAACATCTTCATTGCTGAACACTGTTCTGCGTGAAATAAGCTAGTTTGGTTCTAGGAATCAGTTCCGTTCCTCCGAAGAAGGTTTAGGGCAGCAAGTTCAAACTTTTCTAGTTAGTGTAATCTAACAAGATGTACAACTTAATAGTTTCACTTCATTTCTAAAGCAGTTTGTTTAGAAAACATACATCTTCATTGCCGAAAACTGTACTGTGTGAAATAAGTTAGTTCGGTTCAAGGAATCAGTTGCTTTCCTACATAGAAGGTTTAGTGCACCAACTACAAACCTTCCTTGTTTATGTAGTCTAACAAGATGTACAACTTACTAGTTTCGCTTCATTTGTAAAGTAGTTGGTTTCAAAAACAAACATCTTCATTGCCGAAAACTGTACTGTGTGAAATAAGCTAGTTCGGTTGTAGGAATCAGTTGCTTTCCTACGAAGAAGCTTTAGTGCAGCAAGTTCAAACTTTTTCTAGTTAGTGTAATCTAACAAGATGTACAACTTACTACATTCGCATCATATCTAAAGTAGTTGGTTTCAAAAACAAACATCTTCATTGCCGAAAACTGTACTGTGTGAAATAAGTTTGTTCGTTTCTAGGAATCAGTTGCTTTCCTACAAAGTAGCTTTAGTGCAGAAAGTACAAACTTTTCTAGTTAGTGTAATCTACCAAGATATACAACTTACTAGATTCGTATCATATCTAAAGTAGTTTGTTTCAAAAACAAACATCTTCATTGCCGAAAACTGTACTGTGTGAAATAAGCTAGTTCGGTTCTAGGAATCAGTTGCTTTTCTACTAAGAAGCTTTAGTGAAGCAATTTCAAACTTTTCTAGTTAGTGTAATCTAACAAGATGTACAATTTACTAGATTCGCATCATATCTAACGAAGTTTGTTTGAAAAACAAACATCTTCATTGCCGAAAACTGTACTGTGTGAAATAAGCTACTTCGGTTCTAGGAATCAGTTGCTTTCCTACGAAGAAGCTTTAGTGTAGCAAGTTCAAACTTTTCTCGTTAGTGTAATCTAACAAGATGTACAACTTACTAGTTTCGCTTCATTTCTAAAGTAGTTTCTTTAGAAAAGAAACATCTTCATTGCCGAACACTGTACTGTGTGAAATAAGCTAGTTCGGTTCTAGGAATCAGTTGCTTTCCTACGAAGAAGCTTTATTGCAGCAAGTTCAAACTTTTCTAGTTAGTGTAATCTAACAAGATGTACAACTTACTAGTTTCGCATCATATCTAAAGTAGTTTGTATCAAAAACAAACATCTTCATTGCCGAAAACTGTACTGTATGAAATAAGCTAATTCGGATCGAGGAATCAGTTGCTTTCCTACAAAGAAGCTTTAGTGCAGCAAGTTCAAACTTTTCTAGTTAGTGTAATCTAACAAGATGTACAACTTACTAGATTCACATCATATATAACATAGTTTGTTTGAAAAACAAACATCTTCCTTGCCGAAAACTGTACTGTGTGAAATAAGCTACTTCGGTTCTAGGAATCACTTGCTTTCCTACGAAGAAGCTTTAGTACAGCAAGTTCAAACTTTTCTAGTTAGTGTAATCTAAGAACATGTACAACTTAGTAGTTTCACTTCATTTCTAAAGCAGTTTGTTTAGAAAACATACATCTTCATTGCCGAAAACTGTACTGTGTGAAATAAGTTAGTTCGGTTCTAGGAATCAGTTGCTTTCCTACAAAGAAGGTTTAGTGCAGCAACTACAAACCTTCCTTGTTTGTGTAATCTAACAAGATTTACAACTTACTAGTTTTGCTTCATTTGTAAAGTAGTTTGTTTAGAAACAAACATCTTCATTGCCGAACACTGTACTGTGTGAAATAAGCTAATTCGGTTCGAGGAATCAGTTGCTTTCCTACGAAGAAGCTTTAGTGCAGAAAGTTCAAACTTTTCTAGTTAGTGTAATCTAACAAGATGTACAACTTACTAGATTCGCATCATATCTAATGTAGTTTGTTTGAAAAACAAACATCTTCATTGCCGAAAACTGTACTGTGTGAAATAAGCTAGTTCGGTTCTAGGAATCAGTTCCTTTCCTACGAAGAATCTTTAGTGCAGCAAGTTCAAACTTTTCTAGTTAGTATACTCTAACAAGATGTACAACTTAGTAGTTTCATTTCACTTCTATAGCAGTTTGTTTAGAAAACATACATCTTCATTGCCGAAAACTGTACTGTGTGAAATAAGTTATTTCGGTTCTCGGATTCAGTTGCTTTCCTACCAAGAAGGTTTAGTGCAGCAACTTCAAACATTTCTAGTTAGTGTAATCTAAGAACAAGAACAAATTAGTAGTTTCATTTCTTTTCTAAAGAAGTTTGTTTAGAAAACATACATCTTCATTGGCAAACACTGTGCTGTGTGAAATAAGCTAGTTCGGTTCTAGGAATCAGTTGGTTTCCTACGAACAAGCTTTAGTGCAGCAAGTTCAAACTTTTCTAGTTACTGTAATCTAACAAGATATACAACTTACTAGATTCGCATCATATCTAAAGTAGTTCGTTTCAAAAACAAACATCTTCATTGCTGAAAACTGTACTGTGTGAAATAAGCTAGTTCGGTTCTAGGAATAAGTTGCTTTCCTACTAAGAAGCTTAGGTGCAGCAAGTTCAAACTTTTCTAGTTAGTGTAATCTAACAAGATGTACAACTTACTAGATTTGCATCATATTTAAAGTAGTTTGTTTCAAAAACAAACATCTTCATTGCCGAAAACAGTAATGTGTGAAATAAGCTAGTTCGGTTCTAGGAATCAGTTACTTTCCTACGAAAAAGGTTTAGTGCAGCAACTTCAAACCTTCCTTGTTTGTGTAGTCTAACAAGATGTACAACTTACTAGTTTCGCTTCATTTCTAAAGTAGTTTCTTTGGAAAACAAACATCTTCATTGCTGAACACTGTACTGTGTGAAATAAGCTAGTTCGGATCTAGGAATCAGTTGCTTTCCTACGAAGAACCTTTAGTGCAGCAAGGTCAAACTTTTCCAGTTAGTGTAATCTAACAAGATGTACAACTTAATAGTTTCACATCATTTCTAAAGCAGTTTGTTTAGAAAACATACATCTTCATTGCCGAAAACTGTACTGTGTGAAATAAGTTAGTTCGGTTCTAGGAATCAGTTGCTTTCCTACAAAGAAGGTTAAGTGCAGCAACTACAAACCTTCCTTGTTTGTGTAGTCTAACAAGATATACACCTTACTAGTTTCGCTTCATTTGTAAAGTAGTTTGTTTAGAAAACAAACATCTTCATTGCCGAACACTGTAATGTGTGAAATAAGCTAGTTCGGTTCTAGGAATCAGTTGCTTTCCTACGAAGAAGCTTTAGTGCAGCAAGTTCAAACTTTTCTAGTTAGTGTAATCTAACAAGATGTACAACTTACCAGATTCGCATCATATCTAAAGTAGTTTGTTTCAAAAACAAACATCTTCATTGCCGAAAACTGTACTGTGTGAAATAAGTTTGTTCGTTTCTAGGAATCAGTTGCTTTCCTACGAAGTACCTTTAGTGCAGCAAGTTCAAACTTTTCTAGTTAGTGTAATCTAACAAGATGTACAACTTACTAGATTCGCATCATATCTAAAGTAGTTTGTTTCAAAAACAAACATCTTCATTGCGAAAAGTGTACTGTGTGAAATAAGCTAGTTCGGTTCTAGGAATCAGTTGCTTTCCTACTAAGAAGCTTTAGTGCAGCAAGTTCAAACTTTTCTAGTTAGTGTAATCTAACAAGATGTACACCTTACTAGATTCGCATCATATCTAAAGTAGTTTGTTTGAAAAACAAACATCTTCATTGCCGAAAACTGTACTGTGTGAAATAAGCTACTTCGGTTCTAAGAATCAGTTGCTTTTCTACGAAGAAGGTTTAGTGCAGCAACTTCAAACCTTCCTAGGTTGTGTAGTCTAACAAGATGTATAACTTACTAGTTTCGCTTCATTTCTAAAGTAGTTTCTTTAGAAAACAAACATCTTCATTGCCGAACACTGTACTGTGTGAAATAAGCTAGTTCGGTTCTAGGAATCAATTGCTTTCCTACGAAGAAGCTTTAGTGCAGCAAGTTCAAACTTTTCTAGTTAGTGTAATCTAACCAGATGTACAACTTACTAGATTCGCATCATATCTAATGTAGTTTGTTTCAAAAACAAACATCTTCATTGCCGAAAACTGTACTGTGTGAAATAAGCTAGTTGGGTTCTAGGAATCAGTTGCTTTCCTACGAAGAACCTTTAGTGCAGCAAGTTCAAACTTTTCTATTTAGTGTAATCTAACAAGATGTACAACTTACTAGATTCGCATCATATCTAAAGTAGTTTGTTTCAAAAACAATCATCTTCATTGCCGAAAACTGTACTGTGTGAAATAAGTTAGTTAGGTTCTAGGAATCAGTTGCTTTCCTACAAAGAAGGTTTAGTGCAGCAACTACAAACCTTCCTTGCTTGTGTAGTCTAACAAGATGTACAACTTACTAGTTTTGCTTCTTTTGTAAAGTAGTTTGTTTAGAAAACAAACATCTTCATTGCCGAACACTGTACTGTGTGAAATAAGCTAGTTCGGTCTAGGAATCAGTTGCTTTCCTGCGAAGAAGCTTTAGTGCAGCAAGTTCAAACTTTTCTAGTTAGTGTAATCTAACAAGATGTAAAACTTACTAGATTCGCATCATATCTAACGTAGTTTGTTTCAAAAGGAAACATCTTCATGGCCGAAAACTGTACTGTGTGAAATAAGTTAGTTCGGTTCTAGGAATCAGTTGCTTTCCTACAAAGAAGGTTTAGTGCCGCAACTTCAACCTTTTCTAGTTAGTGCAGTCTAACAAGAAGTACAACTTACCTGTTTGTCTTCATATATAAAGTAGTTTTTTTCAAAAACAAACATCTTCATTGCCGAACACTGTACTGTGTGAAATAAGCTAGTTTGGTTCTAGGAATCAGTTCCTTTCCTCCGAGAAAGTTTAGTGCAGCAAGTTCAAACTTTTCTAGTTAGTGTAATCTAACAAGATGTACAACTTAGTAGTTTCATTTCATTTCTATAGCAGTTTGTTTAGAAAACATACATCTTCATTGCCGAAAACTGTACTGTGTGAAATTAGTTAGTTCGGTTCTCGGATTCAGTTGGTTTCCTACGAAGAAGGTTTAGTGCAGCAACTTCAAACATTTCTAGTTAGTGTAATCTAAGAACATGTACAAATTCGTAGTTTCATTTCATTTCTAAAGAGGTTTGTTTAGAAAACATACATCTTCATTGGCGAACACTGTGCTGTGTGAAGTAAGCTAGTTCGGTCTAGGAATCAGTTGCTATCCTACGAAGAAGCTTTAGTGCAGCAAGTTCAAACATTTCTAGTTAGTGTAATCTAACAAGATGTACAACTTAGTAGTTTCATTTCATTTCTATAGCAGTTTGTTTAGAAAACATACATCTTCATTGCCGAAAACTGTACTGTGTGAAATAAGTTAGTTCGGTTCTCGGATTCAGATGCTTTCCTACGAATAAGGTTTAGTGCAGCAACTTCAAACATTTCTAGTTAGTGTAATCTAAGAACATGTACAAATTAGTAGTTTCATTTCATTTCTAAAGAAGTTTGTTTAGAAAACATACATCTTCATTGGCGAACACTGTGCTGTGTGAAGTAAGCTAGTTTGGTTCTAGGAATCAGTTGCTTTCCTACGAAGAAGGTTTAGTGCAGCAACTTCAAACCTTCCTTGTTTGTGTAGTCTAACAAGATGTACAACTTACTAGTTTCGCTTCATTTCTAAAGTAGTTTCTTTAGAAAACAAATATCTTCATTGCCGAACACTGTACTGTGTGAAATAAGCTAGTTCGGTTCTAGGAATCAGTTGCTTTCCTACGAAGAAACTTTAGTGCAGCAAGTTCAAACTTTTCTAGTTAGTGTAATCTAACAAGATGTACAACTTACCAGATTCGCATCATATCTAATGTAGTTTGTTTGAAAAACAAACATCTTCATTGCCGAAAACTGTACTGTGTGAAATAAGCTAGTTCGATTCTAGGAATCAGTTGCTTTCCTACGAAGAAGCTTTAGTGCAGCAAGTTCAAACTTTTCTAGTTAGTGTAATCTAACAAGATGTACAACTTAGTAGTTTCATTTCACTTCTATAGCAGTTTGTTTAGAAAACATACATCTTCATTGCCGAGAACTGTACTGTGTGAAATAAGTTATTTCGGTTCTCGGATTCAGTTGCTTTCCTACGAAGAAGGTTCACTGCAGCAACTTCAAACATTTCTAGTTAGTGTAATCTAAGAACAAGTACAAATTAGTAGTTTCATTTCTTTTCTAAAGAAGTTTGTTTAGAAAACACACATCTTCATTGGCGAACACTGTGCTGTGTGAAATAAGCTAGTTTGGTTCTAGGAATCAGTTGCTTTCCTACGAACAAGCTTTAGTGCAGCAAGTTCAAACTTTTCTAGTTACTGTAATCTAACAAGATATACAACTTACTAGATTCGCATCATATCTAAAGTAGTTTCTTTAGAAAACAAATATCTTCATTGCCGAACACTGTACTGTGTGAAATAAGCTAGTTCGGTTCTAGGAATAGTTGCTTTCCTACGAAGAAACTTTAGTGCAGCAAGTTCAATCTTTTCCAGTTAGTGTAATCTAACAAGATGTACAACTTAATAGTTTCACTTCATTTCTAAAGCAGTTTGTATAGAAAACATACATCTTCAATGCTGAAAACTGTACTGTGTGAAATAAGCTAGTTCGGTTCTAGGAATCAGTTGCTTTCCTACAAAGAAGGTTTAGTGCAGCAACTACATACCTTCCTTTTTTGTGTAGTCTAACAAGATGTACACCTTACTAGTTTCGCTTCATTTGTAAAGTAGTTTGTTTAGAAAACAAACATCTTCATTGCCGAACACTGTATTGTGTGAAATAAGCTAGTTCGGTTCTAGGAATCAGTTGCTTTCCTACGAAGAAGCTTTAGTGCAGCAAGTTCAAACTTTTCTAGTTAGTGTAATCTAACAAGATGTACAACTTACCAGATTCGCATCATATCTAAAGTAGTTTGTTTCAAAAACAAACATCTTCATTACCGAAAACTGTACTGTGTGAAATAAGTTTGTTCGTTTCTAGGAATCAGTTGCTTTCCCTCTCACGAAGTAGCTTTAGTGCAGCAAGTTCAAACTTTTCTAGTTAGTGTAATCTAACAAGATGTACAACTTACTAGATTCGCATCATATCTAAAGTAGTTTGTTTCAAAAACAAACATCTTCATTCGAAAAAGTGTACTGTGTGAAATAAGCTAGTTCGGTTCTAGGAATCGGTTGCTTTCCTACTAAGAAGCTTTAGTGCAGCAAGTTCAAACTTTTCTAGTTAGTGTAATCTAACAAGATGTACAACTTACTAGATTCGCATCATATCTAAAGTACTTTGTTTCAAAAACAAACATCTTCATTGCCGAAAAGTGTACTGTGTGAAATAAGCTAGTTCGGTTCTAGGAATCAGTTGCTTTCCCTACGAAGAAGGTTTAGTGCAGCAACTTCAAACCTTCCTAGTTTGTGTAGTCTAACAAGATGTACAACTTACTAGTTTCGCTTCATTTCTAAAGTAGTTTCTTTAGAAAACAAACATCTTCATTGCCGAACACTGTACTGTGTGAAATAAGCTAGTTCGGTTCTAGGAATCAATTGCTTTCCCTACGAAGAAGTTTTAGTGCAGCAAGTTCAAACTTTTCTAGTTAGTGTAATCTAACCAGATGTACAAATTACTAGATTCGCATCATATCTAATGTAGTTTGTTTCAAAAACAAACATCGTCATTGCCGAAAACTGTACTGTGTGACATAAGCTAGTTCAGTTCTAGGAATCAGTTGCTTTCCTAGGAAGAAGGTTTAGTGCAGCCAGTTAAAACTTTTCTAGTTAGTGTAATCTAACAAGATGTAAAACTTACTAGATTCGCATCATATCTAACGTAGTTTGTTTGAAAAACAATCATCTTCATTGCCGAAAACTGTACTGTGTGAAATAAGTTAGTTCGGTTCTAGGAATCAGTTGCTTTCCTACAAAGAAGGTTTAGTGCAGCAACTACAAACCTTCCTTGTTTGTGTAGTCTAAGAAGATGTACACCTTACTAGTTTCGCTTCATTTGTAAAGTAGTTTGTTTAGAAAACAAACATCTTCATTGCCGAACACTGTATTGTGTGAAATAAGCTAGTTCGGTTCTAGGAATCAGTTGCTTTCCTCCGAAGAAGCTTTAGTGCAGCAAGTTCAAACTTTTCTAGTTAGTGTAATCTAACAAGATGTACAACATACAAGATTCGCATCATATCTAAAGTAGTTTGTTTCAAAAACAAACATCTTCATTGCCGAAAAGTGTACTGTGTGAAATACGTTTGTTCGTTTCTAGGAATCAGTTGCTTTTCCACGAAGTAGCTTTAGTGCAGCAAGTTCAAACTTTTCTAGTTAGTGTAATCTAACAAGATGTACAACTTACTAGATTCGCATCATATCTAAAGTAGTTTGTTTCAAAAACAAACATCTTCATTGCCGAAAACTGTACTGTGTGAAATAAGTTTGTTCGTTTCTAGGAATCAGTTGCTTTCCTACGAAGTAGCTTTAGTGCAGCAAGTTCAAACTTTTCTAGTTAGTGTAATCTAACAAGATGTACAACTTACTAGATTCGCATCATATCTAAAGTAGTTTGTTTCAAAAACAAACATCTTCATTCCCGAAAAGTGTACTGTGTGAAATAAGCTAGTTCGGTTCTAGGAATCGGTTGCTTTCCTACTAAGAAGCTTTAGTGCAGCAAGTTCAAACTTTTCTAGTTAGTGTAATCTAACAAGATGTACAACTTACTAGATTCGCATCATATCTAAAGTACTTTGTTTCAAAAACAAACATCTTCATTGCCGAAAAGTGTACTGTGTGAAATAAGCTAGTTCGGTTCTAGGAATCAGTTGCTTTCCTACGAAGAAGGTTTAGTGCAGCAACTTCAAACCTTCCTAGTTTGTGTAGTCTAACAAGATGTACAACTTACTAGTTTCGCTTTATTTCTAAAGTAGTTTCTTTAGAAAACAAACATCTTCATTGCCGAACACTGTACTGTGTGAAATAAGCTAGTTCGGTTCTAGGAATCAATTGCTTTCCTACGAAGAAGTTTTAGTGCAGCAAGTTCAAACTTTTCTAGTTAGTGTAATCTAACCAGATGTACAAATTACTAGATTCGCATCATATCTAATGTAGTTTGTTTCAAAAACAAACATCGTCATTGCCGAAAACTGTACTGTGTGACATAAGCTAGTTCAGTTCTAGGAATCAGTTGCTTTCCTAGGAAGAAGGTTTAGTGCAGCAAGTTAAAACTTTTCTAGTTAGTGTAATCTAACAAGATGTAAAACTTACTAGATTCGCATCATATCTAACTTAGTTTGTTTGAAAAACAATCATCTTCATTGCCAAAAAACTGTACTGTGTGAAATAAGTTAGTTCGGTTCTAGGAATCAGTTGCTTTCCTACAAAGAAGGTTTAGTGCAGCAACTACAAACCTTCCTTGTTTGTGTAGTCTAAGAAGATGTACACCTTACTAGTTTCGCTTCATTTGTAAAGTAGTTTGTTTAGAAAACAAACATCTTCATTGCCGAACACTGTATTGTGTGAAATAAGCTAGTTCGGTTCTAGGAATCAGTTGCTTTCCTCGAAAAAGCTTTAGTGCAGCAAGTTCAAACTTTTTCTAGTTAGTGTAATCTAACAAGATGTACAACATACAAGATTCGCATCATATCTAAAGTAGTTTGTTTCAAAAACAAACATCTTCATTGCCGAAAAAGTGTACTGTGTGAAATACGTTTGTTCGTTTCTAGGAATCAGTTGCTTTCCCACGAAGTAGCTTTAGTGCAGCAAGTTCAAACTTTTTCTAGTTAGTGTAATCTAACAAGATGTACAACTTACTAGATTCGCATCATATCTAAAGTAGTTTGTTTCAAAAACAAACATCTTCATTGCCGAAAAGTGTACTGTGTGAAATAAGCTAGTTCGGTTCTAGGAATCAGTTGCTTTCCTACTAAGAAGCTTTAGTGCAGCAAGTTCAAACTTTTCTAGTTATTGTAATCTAACAAGATATACAACTTACTAGATTCGCATCATATCTAAAGTAGTTTGTTTCAAAAACAACCATCTTCATTGCCGAAAACTGTACTGTGTGAAATAAGCTAGTTCGGTTCTAGGAATCAGTTGCTTTCCTACGAAGAAGGTTTAGTGCAGCAACTTCAAACCTTCCTGGTTTGTGTATTCTAACAAGATGTACAACTTACCAGTTTCGCTTCATTTCTAAAGTAGTTTCTTTAGAAAACAAACATCTTCATTGCCGAACACTGTACTGTGTGAAATAAGCAAGTTCGGTTCTAGGAATCAATTGCTTTCCTACGAAGAAGTTTTAGTGCAGCAAGTTCAAACTTTTCTAGTTAGTGTAATCTAACCAGATGTACAACTTACTAGATTCGCATCATATCTAACGTAGTTTTTTGAAAAACAATCATCTTCATTGTAATCTGAAAAACTGTACTGTGTGAAATAAGTTAGTTAGGTTCTAGGAATCAGTTGCTTTCCTATAAAGAAGGTTTAGTGCAGCAACTACAAACCTTCCTTGCTTGTGTAGTCTAACAAGATGTACAACTTACTAGTTTCGCTACTTTTGTAAAGTAGTTTGTTTAGAAAACAAACATCTTCATTGCCGAACACTGTACTGTGTGAAATAAGCTAGTTCGGTCTAGGAATCAGTTGCTTTTCCTGCGAAGAAGCTTTAGTGCAGCAAGTTCAAAACTTTTCTAGTTAGTGTAATCTAACAAGATGTAAAACTTACTAGATTCGCATCATATCTAACGTAGTTTGTTTCAAAAGCAAACATCTTCATGGCCAAAAACTGTACTGTGTGAAATAAGTTAGTTTGGTTCTAGGAATCAGTTGCTTTCCTACAAAGAAGGTTTAGTGCAGCAACTTCAAACTTTTCTAGTTAGTGCAGTCTAACAAGAAGTACAACTTACCTGTTTGTCTTCATATATAAAGTAGTTTTTTTCAAAAACAAACATCTTCATTGCCGAACACTGTACTGTGTGAAATAAGCTAGTTTGGTTCTAGGAATCAGTTCCGATCCTCTGAAGAAGGTTTAGTGCAGCAAGTTCAAACTTTTCTAGTTAGTGTAATCTAACAAGATGTACAACTTAGTAGTTTCATTTCATTTCTATAGCAGTTTGTTTAGAAAAGATACATCTTCATTGCCGAAAACTGTACTGTGTGAAATAAGTCTGTTCGGTTCTCGTATTCAGTTGCTTTCCTACGAAGAAGGTTTAGTGCAGCAACTTCAAACATTTCTAGTTAGTGTAATCTAAGAACATGTACAAATTAGTAGTTTCATTTCATTTCTAAAGAGGTTTGTTTAGAAAACATACATCTTCATTGGCGAACACTGTGCTGTGTGAAGTAACCTAGTTCGGTCTAGGAATCAGTTGCTTTCCTACGAAGAAACTTTAGTGCAGCAAGTTCAAACTTTTCTAGTTAGTGTAATCTAACAAGATGTACAACTTAGTAGTTTCATTTCATTTCTATAGCAGTTTGTTTAGAAAACATACATCTTCATTGCTGAAAACTGTACTGTGTGAAATAAGTTTGTTAGGTTTTGGATTCAGTTGCTTTCCCTCTGAAGAAGGTTTAGTGCAGCAACTTCAAACATTTCTAGTTAGTGTAATCTAAGAACATGTACAAATTAGTAGTTTCATTTCATTTCTAAAGAAGTTTGTTTAGAAAACAAACATCTTCATTGCGAAACACTGTACTGTGTGAAATAAGCTAGTTCGGTTCTAGGAATCAGTTGCTTTCCTACTGAAGAAGCTTTAGTGCAGCAAGTTCAAACTTTTCTAGTTAGTGTAATCTAACAAGATATACAACTTACTAGATTCGCATCATATCTAACGTAGTTTGTTTCAAAAACAAACATCTTCATGGCCGAAAACTGTACTGTGTGAAATAAGTTAGTTCGGTTCTAGGAATCAGTTGCTTTCCTACAAAGAAGGTTCAGTGCATCAACTTCAAACTTTTCTAGTTAGTGCAGGCTAACAAGAAGTACAACTTACCTGTTTGTCTTCATATATAAAGTAGTTTTTTTTCAAAAACAAACATCTTCATTGCCGAACACTGTACTGTGTGAAATAAGCTAGTTTGGTTCTAGGAATCAGTTCCGTTCCTCCGAAGAAGGTTCAGTGCAGCAAGTTCAAACTTTTCTAGTTAGTGTAATCTAACAAGATGTACAACTTAGTAGTTTCATTTCATTTCTATAGCAGTTTGTTTAGAAAACATACATCTTCATTGCTGAAAACTGTACTGTGTGAAATAAGTTAGTTCGGTTCTCGGATTCAGTTGCTTTCCTACGAAGAAGGTTTAGTGCAGCAACTTCAAACATTTCTAGTTAGTGTAATCTAAGAACATGTACAAATTAGTAGTTTCATTTCATTTCTAAAGAAGTTTGTTTAGAAAACATACATCTTCATTGTTGAACACTGTGCTGTGTGAAGTAAGCTAGTTTGGTTCTAGGAATCAGTTGCTTTCCTACGAAGAAGGTTTAGTGCAGCAACTTCAAACCTTCCTTGTTTGTGTAGTCTAACAAGATGTACAACTTACTAGTTTCGCTTCATTTCTACAGTAGTTTCTTTAGAAAACAAACATCCTCATTGCTGGACACTGTACTGTGTGAAATAAGCTAGTTTGGTTCTAGGAATCAGTTGGTTTCCTACGAAGAAGCTTTAGTGCAGCAAGTTCAAACTTTTCTAGTTAGTGTAATCTAACAAGATGTCCAACTTAATAGTTTCACTTCATTTCTAAAGCAGTTTGTTTAGAAAACATACATCTTCATTGCCAAAAACTGTACTGTGTGAAATAAGTTAGTTCGGTTCTAGGAATCAGTTGCTTTCCTACAAAGAAGGTTTAGTGCAGCAACTACAGACCTTCCTTGTTTGTGTAGTCTAACAAGATGTACACCTTACTAGTTTCGCTTCATTTGTAAAGTAGTTTGTTTAGAAAACAAACATCTTCATTGCCGAACACTGTATTGTGTGAAATAAGCTAGTTCGGTTCTAGGAATCAGTTGCTTTCCTCCGAAAAAGCTTTAGTGCAGCAAGTTCAAACTTTTCTAGTTAGTGTAATCTAACAAGATGTACAACATACAAGATTCGCATCATATCTAAAGTAGTTTGTTTCAAAAACAAACATCTTCATTGCCGAAAAGTGTACTGTGTGAAATACGTTTGTTCGTTTCTAGGAATCAGTTGCTTTCCCACGAAGTAGCTTTAGTGCAGCAAGTTCAAACTTTTCTAGTTAGTGTAATCTAACAAGATGTACAACTTACTAGATTCGCATCATATCTAAAGTAGTTTGTTTCAAAAACAAACATCTTCATTGCCGAAAAGTGTACTGTGTGAAATAAGCTAGTTCGGTTCTAGGAATCAGTTGCTTTCCTACTAAGAAGCTTTAGTGCAGCAAGTTCAAACTTTTCTAGTTATTGTAATCTAACAAGATATACAACTTACTAGATTCGCATCATATCTAAAGTAGTTTGTTTCAAAAACAACCATCTTCATTGCCGAAAACTGTACTGTGTGAAATAAGCTAGTTCGGTTCTAGGAATCAGTTGCTTTCCTCGAAGAAGGTTTAGTGCAGCAACTTCAAACCTTCCTGGTTTGTGTATTCTAACAAGATGTACAACTTACCAGTTTCGCTTCATTTCTAAAGTAGTTTCTTTAGAAAACAAACATCTTCATTGCCGAACACTGTACTGTGTGAAATAAGCAAGTTCGGTTCTAGGAATCAATTGCTTTCCTACGAAGAAGTTTTAGTGCAGCAAGTTCAAACTTTTCTAGTTAGTGTAATCTAACCAGATGTACAACTTACTAGATTCGCATCATATCTAACGTAGTTTTTTGAAAAACAATCATCTTCATTGCCGAAAACTGTACTGTGTGAAATAAGTTAGTTAGGTTCTAGGAATCAGTTGCTTTCCTATAAAGAAGGTTTAGTGCAGCAACTACAAACCTTCCTTGCTTGTGTAGTCTAACAAGATGTACAACTTACTAGTTTCGCTACTTTTGTAAAGTAGTTTGTTTAGAAAACAAACATCTTCATTGCCGAACACTGTACTGTGTGAAATAAGCTAGTTCGGTCTAGGAATCAGTTGCTTTCCTGCGAAGAAGCTTTAGTGCAGCAAGTTCAAACTTTTCTAGTTAGTGTAATCTAACAAGATGTAAAACTTACTAGATTCGCATCATATCTAACGTAGTTTGTTTCAAAAGCAAACATCTTCATGGCCAAAAACTGTACTGTGTGAAATAAGTTAGTTCGGTTCTAGGAATCAGTTGCTTTCCTACAAAGAAGGTTTAGTGCAGCAACTTCAAACTTTTCTAGTTAGTGCAGTCTAACAAGAAGTACAACTTACCTGTTTGTCTTCATATATAAAGTAGTTTTTTTCAAAAACAAACATCTTCATTGCCGAACACTGTACTGTGTGAAATAAGCTAGTTTGGTTCTAGGAATCAGTTCCGATCCTCTGAAGAAGGTTTAGTGCAGCAAGTTCAAACTTTTCTAGTTAGTGTAATCTAACAAGATGTACAACTTAGTAGTTTCATTTCATTTCTATAGCAGTTTGTTTAGAAAAGATACATCTTCATTGCGAAAACTGTACTGTGTGAAATAAGTCTGTTCGGTTCTCGTATTCAGTTGCTTTCCTACGAAGAAGGTTTAGTGCAGCAACTTCAAACATTTCTAGTTAGTGTAATCTAAGAACATGTACAAATTAGTAGTTTCATTTCATTTCTAAAGAGGTTTGTTTAGAAAACATACATCTTCATTGGCGAACACTGTGCTGTGTGAAGTAACCTAGTTCGGTCTAGGAATCAGTTGCTTTCCTACGAAGAAACTTTAGTGCAGCAAGTTCAAACTTTTCTAGTTAGTGTAATCTAACAAGATGTACAACTTAGTAGTTTCATTTCATTTCTATAGCAGTTTGTTTAGAAAACATACATCTTCATTGCTGAAAACTGTACTGTGTGAAATAAGTTTGTTCGGTTTTTGGATTCAGTTGCTTTCCTACGAAGAAGGTTTAGTGCAGCAACTTCAAACATTTCTAGTTAGTGTAATCTAAGAACATGTACAAATTAGTAGTTTCATTTCATTTCTAAAGAAGTTTGTTTAGAAAACAAACATCTTCATTGCCGAACACTGTACTGTGTGAAATAAGCTAGTTCGATCTAGGAATCAGTTGCTTTCCTACGAAGAAGCTTTAGTGCAGCAAGTTCAAACTTTTCTAGTTAGTGTAATCTAACAAGATATACAACTTACTAGATTCGCATCATATCTAACGTAGTTTGTTTCAAAAACAAACATCTTCATGGCCGAAAACTGTACTGTGTGAAATAAGTTAGTTCGGTTCTAGGAATCAGTTGCTTTCCTACAAAGAAGGTTCAGTGCATCAACTTCAAACTTTTCTAGTTAGTGCAGGCTAACAAGAAGTACAACTTACCTGTTTGTCTTCATATATAAAGTAGTTTTTTTTCAAAAACAAACATCTTCATTGCGAACACTGTACTGTGTGAAATAAGCTAGTTTGGTTCTAGGAATCAGTTCCGTTCCTCGAAGAAGGTTCAGTGCAGCAAGTTCAAACTTTTCTAGTTAGTGTAATCTAACAAGATGTACAACTTAGTAGTTTCATTTCATTTCTATAGCAGTTTGTTTAGAAAACATACATCTTCATTGCTGAAAACTGTACTGTGTGAAATAAGTTAGTTCGGTTCTCGGATTCAGTTGCTTTCCTACGAAGAAGGTTTAGTGCAGCAACTTCAAACATTTCTAGTTAGTGTAATCTAAGAACATGTACAAATTAGTAGTTTCATTTCATTTCTAAAGAAGTTTGTTTAGAAAACATACATCTTCATTGTTGAACACTGTGCTGTGTGAAGTAAGCTAGTTTGGTTCTAGGAATCAGTTGCTTTTTCCTCGAAGAAGGTTTAGTGCAGCAACTTCAAACCTTCCTTGTTTGTGTAGTCTAACAAGATGTACAACTTACTAGTTTCGCTTCATTTCTACAGTAGTTTCTTTAGAAAACAAACATCCTCATTGCTGGACACTGTACTGTGTGAAATAAGCTAGTTTGGTTCTAGGAATCAGTTGGTTTCCTACGAAGAAGCTTTAGTGCAGCAAGTTCAAACTTTTCTAGTTAGTGTAATCTAACAAGATGTCCAACTTAATAGTTTCACTTCATTTCTAAAGCAGTTTGTTTAGAAAACATACATCTTCATTGCCAAAAACTGTACTGTGTGAAATAAGTTAGTTCGGTTCTAGGAATCAGTTGCTTTCCTACAAAGAAGGTTTAGTGCAGCAACTACAAACCTTCCTTGTTTGTGTAGTCTAACAAGATGTACAACTTACTGGTTTCGCTTCATTTCTAAAGTAGTTTTTTTTGGAAAAAAACATCTTCATTGCAGAACACTGTATGTGGTAGTTTGAATATATGTCCCCCAATATATTCAGTGTTTTTTTTTTAGTTATAGTTTGCATCTGCAATCACCTTGCTAGAGCAAGGTCACTGGGGCCCGGTCTTAAGGTGTGGTGATGGTTTGAGAGTCCATTGTAAAGATATGCAAATGTGCCTAGTAGGAGTTCCTGAAGTGTGCTGTGTGACCTTTTGGCAGTAGTTTTTTCTCTGTGTGCTGTGGTGGCTGGTTGGCTTTTGCTCTCTCTGCTCGGCCCTGTGAAGAGCAGGCTGCTTCTCCTGCCTTTATGGAACTTCCCCTGGATCTGTAAGCTTCAATAAATAATATCCCTTTCTCCATAACTGTGCCTGGTCTGGAAGTTCATCTCAGCGAACCTGAAGCTGTCTGCAACAGTCAAGTGGTACCGAGGAGTGTGGGGTGAGATGAACCTGACTGTGTGGATGTTCGTCTTTTGCAACCTTTGTTTTGGAGGAATGGGCATGGACTTGGTGCTTGCAACTGAAGATGCCTTCTGGGGTGGTAAGCCAAGTTTTATGGACTATTCTGATGAGAGTTTGAGAATGCTAAGTGCAGATAGTACTGAACTTGAGGCTTGGCTTATGAGATTTCTAAGGGGAAGGAAAGACTGCAGAGGACTTTGTTGGAACTGGGCTACTGGCCATAAGGGATGGCTACGTTCCGCTATCCAGGCCCAGAGTGTTTGATCAAACTTAAATTTGTAATGGACTGATGTGC
This sequence comes from Orientallactaga sibirica, assembly GCA_036365145.1. NCBI lineage: Eukaryota > Metazoa > Chordata > Mammalia > Rodentia > Dipodidae > Orientallactaga > Orientallactaga sibirica. The sequence goes on from JAEOAD010002479.1 coordinate 66,176, forward strand.
TTGGCTGAAGATACCGGACTGAGATTTTAAGATTTAAGTTGGAATACCTGAAGCAAGTTAAAAGTAGAGGCACTGAGACTGGTTTAGCTGCTATTGTCAAACACATTAGCAATCTTAAGGAAAGTGGAAGGAAGGTGGAAGGAAGGTGGCCCGACTTGATTTACATTAAAACAATGGAGAGGATGCCTGAGGAAAGACTGTTAGAAATGCAAACTCTTTGGAAAGAGTTGACTGGAGAAGGAACCTGCTTTTCAAGGCTATGGTTTATTTTGTCCCTGGATTTAGAATATGGCTGTGTCCTGCACACCTGGTATTAGTTTTGGAAATATGAAAAATGCATGGAGTGGTCATGAGTTGCACACGGTTCCAGGAGCTGCTGCTGAGATGTGGCATGAGGCAGGGCATGAAGACCCTCAGGAACAGGCTGGAAGAGCCTTTTGGAAGATGGACCGTGGTTTGCATGGAGACCTGAAGATGTTTTGGATATACCAGGACTGTGCAAAAGGGCTATCATGGAGTGCAGTGTTGGCATGGGATGAAAGTTTTCCCTGGCGACTCTGCCCAGCTGGAGGGGCGGAGTTGGAAAACCTGGAGATTGTCAGTCTATGGTAATATTGAACTTGAACTGCAGAAGTTTGATGACTGCTGATGGTGGTTGAGTTTGCATTATTCTAGTCTCTCTTTGCTATGCCTTATACCAATTAAAATGTTTACTCTGTGCCTTTACATGTTGAAAGTATTTAACTTGTTTGATTTTACAGGACTCACTATCTTAAGTTGATCAAGACTGTAAGAACCTTTGAAATTGGACTGAGTACAATTTACAATGTGTGATAGTTATAAATCTATTGGGGGCCAGGAGCTAAATATATTGGGGGCCAGGGGCGGAATGTGGTAGTTTGAATATATGTCCCCCAATATATTCAGTGTTTTTTTTTTTTAGTTATAGTTTGCATCTGCAATCACCTTGCTAGAGGCAAGGTCACTGGGGGCCCTGGTCTTAAGGTGTGGTGATGGTTTGAGAGTCCATTGTAAAGATATGCAAATGTGCCTAGTAGGAGTTCCTGAAGTGTGCTGTGTGACCTTTTGGCAGTAGTTTTTCTCTGTGTGCTGTGGTGGCTGGTTGGCTTTGCTCTCTCTGTTCGCATCATATCTAAAGTAGTTTGTTTCAAAAACAAACATCTTCATTGCCAAAAACTGTACTGTGTGAAATAAGTTTGTTCGTTTTCTAGGAATCAGTTGCTTTCCTACGAAGTAGCTTTAGTACAGCAAGTTCAAACTTTTCTAGTTAGTGTAATCTAACAAGATGTACAACTTACTAGAATCGCATCATATCTAAAGTAGTTTGTTTCAAAAACAAACATCTTCATTGCCGAAAACTGTACTGTGTGACATAAGTTAGTTCGGTTCTAGGAATCAGTTGCTTTCCTACTAAGAAGCTTTAGTTCAGCAAGTTCAAAACTTTCTAGTTAGTGTAATCTAACAAGATGTACAACTTACTATATTCGCATCATATCTAAAGTAGTTTGTTTGAAAAACAAACATCTTCATTGCCAAAAACTGTACTGTGTGAAATAAGCTAGTTCGGTTCTAGGAATCAGTTGCTTTCCTACAAAGAAGCTTTAGTGCAGCAACTTCAAACTTTTTTAGTTAGTGTAATCTAACAAGATGTACAACTTACTAGATTCGCATCATATCTAAAGTAGTTTGTTTCAAAAATATACATCTTAATTGCCGAAAACTGTACTGTGTGAAATAAGCTAGTTCGGTTCTAGGAATCAGTTGCTTTCCTACGAAGAAGGTTTAGTGCATCAACTTCAAACCTTCCTTGTTTGTGTAGTCTAACAAGATGTACAACTTACTAGTTTCGCTTCATTTCTAAAGTAGTTTCTTTAGAAAACAAACATCTTCATTGCCGAACACTGCACTGTGTGAAATAAGCTAGTTTGGTTCTAGGAATCAGTTGCTTTCCTACGAAAAAGCCTTAGTGCAGCAAGTTCAAACTTTTCTGGTTAGTGTAATCTAACAAGATATACAACTTACTAGATTCGCATCATATCTAAAGTACTTTGTTTCAAAAACAAACATCTTCATTGCCGAAAACTGTACTGTGTGAAATAAGTTTGTTCGTTTCTAGGAATCAGTTGCTTTCCTACGAAGTAGCTTTAGTGCAGCAAGTTCAAACTTTTCTAGTTAGTGTAATCTAACAAGATGTACAACTTACTAGATTCGCATCATATCTAAAGTAGTTTCTTTCAAAAACAAACATCTTCTTTGCCGAAAACTGTACTGTGTGAAATAAGCTAGTTCGGTTCTAGGAATCAGTTGCTTTCCTACTAAGAAGGTTTAGTGCAGCAAGTTCAAACTTTTCTAGTTAGTGTAATCTAACAAGATGTACAACTTACTAGATTCGCATCATATCTAACGTAGTTTTTTTCAAAAACAAACATCTTCATGGCCGAAAACTGTACTGTGTGAAATAAGTTAGTTCGGTTCCAGGAATCAGTTGCTTTCCTACAAAGAAGGTTTAGTGCAGCAACTTCAAACTTTTCTAGTTAGTGCAGGCTAACAAGAAGTACAACTTACCTGTTTGTCTTCATATATAAAGTAGTTTTTTTCAAAAACAAACATATTCATTGCCTAACACTACTGTGTGAAATAAGCTAGTTTGGTTCTAGGAATCAGTTCCCTTCCTCCGAAGAAGGTCTAGTGCAGCAAGTTCAAACTTTTCTAGTTAGTGTAATCTAACAAGATGTACAACTTAGTAGTTTCATTTCATTTCTATAGCAGTTTGTTTAGAAAACATACATCTTCATTGCCGAAAACTGTACTGTGTGAAATAAGTTAGTTCGGTTCTCGGATTCAGTTGCTTTCCTACGAAGAAGGTTTAGTGCAGCAACTTCAAACATTTCTAGTTAGTGTAATCTAAGAACATGTACAAATTAGTAGTTTCATTTCATTTCTAAAGTAGTTTGTTTAGAAAACATACATCTTCATTGGCGAACACTGTGCTGTGTGAAGTAAGCTAGTTTGGTTCTAGGAATGAGTTGCTTTCCTACGAAGAAGGTTTAGTGCAGCAACTTCAAACCTTCCTTGTTTGTGTAGTCTAAGAAGATGTGCAACTTACTAGTTTCGCTTCATTTCTAAAGTAGTTTCTTTAGAAAACAAACATCTTCATTGCCGAAAACTGTACTGTGTGAAATAAGCTAGTTCGGTTCTAGGAATCAGTTGCTTTCCTACGAAGAAGCTTTAGTGCAGCAAGTTCAAACTTTTCTAGTTAGTGTAATCTAACAAGATGTACAACTTAATAGTTTCACTTCATTTCTAAAGCAGTTTGTTTAGAAAACATACATCTTCATTGCCCAAAACTGTACTGTGTGAAATAAGTTAGTTCGGTTCTAGGAATCAGTTGCTTTCCTACAAAGAAGGTTTAGTGCAGGAACTACAAACCTTCGTTGTTTGTGTAGTCTAACAAGATGTACAACTTACTAGTTTCACTACATTTGTAAAGTAGTGTGTTTAGAAAACAAACATCTTCATTGCCGAACTCTGTACTATGTAAAATAAGCTAGTTCGGTTCTAGGAATCAGTTGCTTTCCTACGAAGAAGCTTTAGTGCAGCAAGTTCAAACTTTTCTAGTTAGTGTTATCTAACAAGATGTACAACTTACTAGATTCGCATCATATATAAAGTAGTTTGTTTCAAAACAAACATCTTCATTATCAAAAGCGGTACTGTGTGAAATGAGTTAGTTCAGATCTAGGAATCAGTTGCTTTCCTACGAAGAAGGTTTAGTGCAGCAACTTCAAACTTTTCTAGTTAGTGTAGTCTAACAAGATGTACAACTTACTAGATTCGCTTCATATCTATAGTATTTTGTTTCAAAAACAAATATCTTCATTGCCGAACTCTGTACTGTGTGAAATAAGCTAATTCGGTTCTAGGAATCAGTTGCTTTCCTACAAAGAAGGTTGAGTGCAGCAAGTTCAAACTTTTCTAGGTAGTGCAGTCTAACAAGAATTACAACTTACCTGTTTGTCTTCATATATAAAGTAGTTTTTTCAAAAACAAACATCTTCATTGCCGAACACTATACTGTGTGAAATAAGCTAGTTGGGTTCTAGGAATCAGTTCCGTTCCTCCGAAGAAGGTTTAGTGCAACAAGTTCAAACTTTTCTAGTTAGTGTAATCTAACAAGATATACAACTTAGTAGTTTCATTTCATTTCTATAGCAGTTTGTTTAGAAAACATACATCTTCATTGCCGAAAACTGTACTGTGTGAAATAAGTTAGGTCGGTTCTCGGATTCAGTTGCTTTTCTACGAAGAAGGTTTACTGCAGCAACTTCAAACATTTCTAGTTAGTGTAATGTAAGAACATGTACAAATTAGTAGTTTTGCTTCATTTCTAAAGAAGTTTGTTTAGAAAACATACAACTTCATTGGCGAACACTGTGCTGTGTGAAATAAGCTAGTTTGGTTCTAGGAATCAGTTGCTTTCCCCTGAAGAAGGTTTGGTGCAGCAACTTCAAACCTTCCTTGTTTGTGGCCTAATAAGATGTACAACTTACTAGTTTCGCTTCATTTCTAAAGTAGTTTCTTTAGAAAACAAACATCTTCATTGCTGAGCACTGTACTGTGTGAAATAAGCTAGTTTTGTTCTAGGAATCAGGTGCTTTCCTACGAAGAAGCTTTAGTGCACCAAGTTCAAACTTTTCTAGTTAGTGTAATCTAACAAAATTTACAATTTAGTAGTTTCACTTCATTTCTAAAGCAGTTTGTATGAAAACATACATCTTCTATGCCAAAAACTGTACTGTGTGAAATAAGTTAGTTCAGTTCTAGGAATCAGTTGCTTTCCTACAAAGAAGGTTTAGTGCAGCAACTACAAACTTTCATTGTTTGTGTAGTCCAACAAGATGTACAACGTACTAGTTTCGCTTCATTTGTAAAGTAGTTTGTTTAGAAAACAAACATCTTCATTTCCGAACACTGTACTGTGTGAAATAAGCTAGCTCGGTTCTAGGAATCAGTTGCTTTCCCTGAAGAAGCTTTAGTGCAGCAAGTTCAAACTTTTCTAGTTAGTGTAATCTAACAAGATGTACAACTTACTAGATTCGCTTCATATCTATCATATTTTGTTTCAAAAACAAATATCTTCATTGACAAACTCTGTACTGTGTGAAATAAGCTAATTCGGTTCTAGGAATCAGTTGCTTTCCTACAAAGAAGGTTGAGTGCAGCAATTTCAAACTTTTCTAGTTACTGCAGTCTAACAAGAAGTACAACTTACCTGTTTGTCTTCATATATAACGTAGTTATTTTCAAAAACAAACATCTTCATTGCCAAACACTATACTGTGTGAAATAAGCTAGTTCGGTTCTAGGAATAAGTTCCGTTACTCCGAAGAAGGTTTAGTGCAGCAAGTTCAAACTTTTCTAGTTTGTGTAATCTACAAGATGTACAAGTTAGTAGTTTCATTTCATTTCTAAAGCAGTTTGTTTAGAAAACATACATCTTCATTGCCGAAAACTGTACTGTGTGAAATAAGTTAGTTAGGTTCTCGGATTCAATTGCTTTCCTACGAAGAAGGTTTACTGCAGCAACTTCAAACATTTCTAGTTAGTGTAATGTAGGACCATGTACAAATTAGTAGTTTTGCTTCATTTCTAAAGAAGTTTGTTTAGAAAACATACAACTTCATCGGCGAACACTGTGCTGTGTGAAATAAGCTAGTTTGGTTCTACGAATCAGTTGCTTTCCTACGAAGAAGGTTTAGTGCAGCAACTTCAAACCTTCCTTGTTTGCGTAGCCTAATAAGATGTACAACTTACTAGTTTCTCTTCATTTCTAAAGTAGTTTCTTTTGAAAACAAACATCTTCATTGCCGAACACTGTACTGTGTGAAATAAGCTAGTTCGGTTCTAGAAATCAGTTGCTTTCCTACGAAGAAGCTTTAGTGCAGTAAGTTCAAACTTTTCTAGTTAGTGTAATGTAACAAGATGTACAACTTACTAGATTCGCATCATAACTACGTAGTTTGTTTCAAAAACAAACATCTTCATTGCCGAAAACTGTACTGTGTGAAATAAGTTTGTTCGTTTCTAGGAATCAGTTGCTTTCCTACAAAGAATGTTTAGTGCAGCAACTTCAAACTTTTTCTAATTAGTGCAGTCTAACAAGAAGTACAACTTACCTGTTTGTCTTCATATATAAAGTAGTTTTTCAAAAACAAACATCTTCATTGCCGAACACTGTACTGTGTGAAATAAGCTAGTTCGGTTCTAGGAATGAGTTGCTTTCCTACGAAGAACGTTTAGTGCAGCAACTTCAAACTATCCTTGTTTGTGTAGTCTAACAAGATGTACAACTTACTAGTTTCGCTTCATTTGTAAAGTAGTTTGTTTAGAAAACAAACATCTTCATTGCTGAACAGTGTACTGTGTGAAATAAGCTAGTTCGGTTCTAGGAATCAGTTGCTTTTCTCTGAAGAAGCTTTAGTGCAGCAAGTTCAAACTTTTCTAGTTAGTCTAATCTAACAAGATGTACAACTTACTAGATTCGCATCATATCTAAAGTAGTTTGGTTCAAAAACAAACATCTTCATTGCGAAAACTGTACTGTGTGAAATAAGCTAGTTCGGTTCTAGGAATCAGTTGCTTTCCTTGAAGAAGCTTTAGTGCCGCAAGTTCAAACTTTTCTAGTTAGTGTAATCTAACAAGACGTACAACTTACTAGATTCGCATCATATCTAACGTAGTTTCTTTGAAAAACAAACATCTTCATCGGCGAAAATGGTACTGTGTGAAATAAGGTAGTTCGGTTCTAGGAATCAGTTGCTTTCCTACAAAAGAAGCTTTAGTGCAGCAGGTTCAAACTTTTCTAGTTAGTGTAATCTAACAAGATGTACAACTTACTACATTCGCATCATATCTAAAGTAGTTTGTTTCAAAACCAAACATCTTCAGTGCCGAAAACTGTACTGTGTGAAATAAGCTAGTTCGGTTCTAGAAATCAGTTGCTTTCCACGAAGAACGTTTAGTGCAGCAACTTCAAACCATCCTTGTTTGTGTAGTCTAACAAGATGTACAACTTACTAGTTTGGCGTCATTTGTAAAGCAGTTTGTTTAGAAAACAAACATCTTCATTACCGAACACTGTACTGTGTGAAATAAGCTAGTTCGGTTCTAGGAATCAGTTGCTTTCCTATGAAGAATCTTTTAGTGCAGCAAGTTCAAACTTTTCTAGTTAGTGTAATCTAACAAGATGTACAACTTACTAGATTCGCATCATATCTAACGTAGTTTGTTTCAAAAACAAACATCTTCATTGCCGAAAACTATACTGTTTGAAATAAGTTAGTTTGGTTCTAGGATTCAGTTGCTTTCCTACAAAGAAGGTTTAGTGCAGCAACTTCAAACTTTTTTAGTTAGTGCAGTCTAACAAGAAGTACAACATACCTGTTTGTCTTCATATATAAAGCAGTTTTTTCAAAAACAAACATCTTCATTGCCGAACACTATACTGTGTGAAATAAGCTAGTTTGGTTCTAGGAATCAGTTCGATCCTCTGAAGAAGGTTTAGTGCAGAAAGATCAAACTTTTCTATTTAGTGTAATCTAACAAGATGTACAACTTAGTAGTGTCATTTCATTTCTATAGCAGTTTGTTTAGAAAACATACATCTTCATTGCGAAAACTGTACTGTGTGAAATAAGTTAGTTAGGTTCTCGGATTCAGTTGCTTTCCTACGAAGAAGGTTTAGTGCAGCAACTTCAAACTTTCCTTGTTTGTGTAGTCTAACAAGATGTACAACTTACTAGTTTCGCTTCATTTCTAAAGTAGTTTCTTTAGAAAACAAACATCTTCATTGCCGAACACTGTACTGTGTGAAATAAGCTAGTTCTCTTCTAGGAATCAGTTTCTTTCCTCTGAAGAAGCTTTAGTGCCGCAAGTTCAAACTTTTCTAGTTAGTGTAATATAACAAGATGTACAACATAGTAGTTTCAATTCATTTCTAAAGCAGTTTCTTTAGAAAACATACATCTTCATTGCGAAAACTGTACTGTGTGAAATAAGTTAGTTTGGATCTAGGAAACAGTGGCTTTCCTACAAAGAAGGTTTAGTGCAGCAACTAAAAACCTTCCTTGTTTGTGTAGTCTAACAAGATGTACATCCTACTAGTTTCGCTTCATTTGTAAAGTAGTTTGTTTATAAAACCAACATCTTCATTGCGAACACTGTACTGTGTGAAATAAGCTAGTTCGGTTCTAGGAATCAGTTGCTTTCCTCTGAAGAAGCTTTAGTGCAGCAAGTTCAAACTATTCTAGTTAGTGTAGTCTAACAAGATGTACAACTTACTAGTTTCGCTTGATTTCTAAAGTAGTTTCTTTAGAAAACAAACATCTTCATTGCCGAACACTGTAATGGGTGAAATAAGCTAGTTCGGTTCTAGGAATCAGTTCCTTTCCTCTGAAGAAGGTTTAGTGCAGCAAGTTCAAACTTTGCTAGTTAGTGTAATCTAAAAGATGTACAACTTAGTAGTTTCACTTCATTACTAAAGCAGTTTGTTTAGAAAACATACATCTTCATTGCCAAAAAAACTGTACTGTGTGAAATAACATAGTTCGGTTCTAGGAATCAGTTGCTTTCCTAAGAAGAAGGATTAGTTTAGCAACTTCAAACCTTCCTTGTTTCTGTAGTCTAACAAGATGTACAACTACCTAGTTTCGCTTCATTTGTACAGTAGTTTGTTTAGAAAACAAATAACTTCATTTCTGAACACTGTACTGTGTGAAATAAGCTAGTTCTGTTTCTGAGAATCAGTTGCTTTCCTACGAGAAGAAGGTTTAGTGCAGCAAGTTCAAACTTTTTAGTTAGTGTAATCTAACAAGATATACAACTTAGTAGTTTCACTTCATTTCTAAAGCAGTTTGTTTGAAAACATACATCTTCATTGCCAAAATGTACTGTGTGAAATAAGTTAGTTCGGTTCTAGGAACCTGTTGCTTTCCTACGAAGAAGGTTTAGTGGAGGACATTAAAACATTTCTAGTTAGTGTAATCTAAGAAGATGTATAAATTAGTCATTTCGCTTCATTTCTAAAGCAGTTGGTTTAGAAAACATACATCTTCATTGCAGAAAACTGTACTGTGTGAAATAAGTTAGTTCCGTTCTAGGAACCAGTTGCTTTCCTACAAAGAAGGTTTAGTGCAGCAACTACAAAACTTCCTTGTTTGTGTAGTCTAACAAGATGTACAACTTACTAGTTTCGCTTCATTTGTACAGTAGTTTGTTTAGAAAACAAACATCTTCATTGCCGAACACTGTACTGTGTGAAATAAGCTAGTTCGGTTTTGGAATCAGTTGCTTTCCTCTGAAGAAGGTTTAGTGCAGCAACTTCAAACATTTCTAGTTAGTGTAATCTAAGAACATGTACAAATTAGCAGTTTTACTTCTTTTCTAAGGAAATTTGTTTAGAAAACATACATCTTCATTGGCGAACACTGTGCTGTGTGAAATAAGGTAGTTTGGTTCTAGGAATCAGTTGCTTTCCTACGAAGAAGGTTTAGTGCAGCAACTTCAAACCTTCCTTGTTTGTGTAGGCTAACAATGTGTACATCTAAGTTCAAACTTTCTAGTTGGTGTAATCCTAACAAGATGTACAACTTAGTAGTTTCACTTCATTTCTAAAGCAGTTTGTTTAGAAAACATACATCTTCATTGCGAAAACTGTACTGTGTGAAATAAGTTGGTTAGGTTCTGAAGGATCAGCAACTTTCCTACGAAGAAGGTTTAGTGTAGCAACTTCAAACTTTCTAGTTTGTGTAGTCTAACAAGATACAACTTACTAGATTCGCTTCATTTTTATAGTATTTTGTTACAAAACAAACATCTTCGTTGCCAAACTCTGTACTTAGCATGTGTAACTAAGGTAATTAGGTTCTAGGAATCAGTTGCTTTCTACAAAGAAGGTTGAGTGCAGGAAGTTTCAAACTTTTGTAGTTAGTGCAGTCGAACAAGAAGAACAACTTACCTGTTTGTCTTCATATATAAAGGAGTTTTTTTTCAAAACAAACATCTTCATTGCCGAACCACTGTACTGTGTGAAATCAGCTATTTGGTTCTTAGGAATCAGTTCCGCTCCTCCGAAGGGTTTTATGCAGCAAGTTCAAACTTTTCTAGATTAGTGTAATCTAACAAGATATACCCAACTTAGTAGTTTTCATTTCATTTTTAAAGCAGTTTTGTTTAGAAAACATACATCTCATTACTGTGCAAAAACTGTACCTGTTTGAAATAAGTTAGTTCGGTTCGGATCAGTTAACTCTCTACAAGAAGGTTTAGTGCAGCAACTTCAAACGTTTCTAGTTAGTGTAATGTAAAAAACATGTACAAATTAGTAGTTTTGCTTCATTTCAGTTAGGTTTGTTTGGAAAGCATACATCTTCTTTGGCTAACACTGTGTGTAAAATAAGCTAGTTTGTTTCTAGGAATCAGTTCTTTCCTACGAAGAAGGTTTAGTGCAGCAACTTCAAACCTTCCTGGTTTGTGTAGTCAATAAGATGTACAACTTACTAGTTTCAGCAGTTTCTAAACTGAACTTTCTTTAGAAAACAAACATCTTCATTTGCGAACTTGCTGTACTGTGTGAAATAAGCTACAGTTAGGTTCTAGGAATCAGTTGCTTTCCCTCTGAAGAAGCTTTAGTCAGCAAGTTCAAACTTTTCTAGTTGAGTG